>JASVEL010013676.1:0-47337 GCA_032618575.1 Nicotiana noctiflora | reverse complement strand
AATCACCTAACGGAGCTGATGGAACCATCGGATTTCCGTTCCGAGATCATCTTAACACTGTTTCGGCTACGGACCATTTTCTAACTTTAAAGCTCTCATTTAGGGACTAAGTGTCCCAAAATGCTCCAAATTTCAGAACCGACTCTCCCGGCAAACCACAATAGCAGAAATGAACTTAGGGAAACAGTTAAATTGGGGATTGGGGTGTAATTTTCTAAAATGACCGGCCGGGTCGTTACAAGAGGGATACTGATTTTGGCATTGATTTGGTGCCGGGCACTCAGCCCATTTCCGTTCCTCCTTATCGGTTGGCACCAGCTGAATTAAAGAAATTGAAAGAACAACTTCACGAGCTTTTGGATAAGGGATTCATTCGCCCTAGCGTGTCCCAGTGGGGTGCACCGATGTTATTTGTTAAGAAGAAAGATGGTTTCATGCGGTCGTGTATTGATTATAGACAATTGAACAAGGTAACAGTGAAGAACAAGTACCCTCTACCTTGCATTGATGATTTGTTTGATCAGTTGTAGCGTGCGAGAGTGTTTTCTAAGATTGATCTTCATTTAGGCTATCATCAGCTGAAGATCAAGGACTCCGATATTATGAAGACTGCATTCAGGACTAGATACGGCCACTATAAGTTCCTTGTGATGTCTTTTGGGCTGACCAACACCCTAGCAGCATTCATACATCTGATGAACAGTGTGTTCAGGCCCTATTTGGATTCATTTGTGATTGTGTTCATTGATGACATTCTAGTCTATTCCCGTAGTCAGGAGGAGCATGCTCATCATTTGAGTATTGTGTTGCAGAGATAGAGGGAGGAGAAACTGTATGCTAAATTCTGCAAGTGTGAGTTTTGGCTCGAGTCAGTAGCATTTCTAGGTCACGTGGTGTCTCATGATGGTATTCAGGTTGATCCGAAGAAGATAGAGGCGGTGCAGAGTTGGCCTAGACCGTCCTCGGCTACAGAGATCAAGATATTTCTTGGCTTGGCAGGATATTATCACCGGTTTGTTCAGGGATTTTCATCCATTGCTTCTTCTTTGACTAAGTTGACTTTGAAGGGTGCACCATTCGTGTGGTCGGATGAGTGCGAGGAAAGCTTTCAGAAGCTCAAGACAACTTTGACCACAACTCCAGTATTAGTGTTGCCATCAGCTTCAGGTTCATATACTGTATATTGTGATGCCTCGAGAGTGGGGATACGTTGTGTATTGATGTAGGAGGGTAGAGTGATTGCTTATGTTTCTCGGCAATTGAAGCCACATGAGAAGAACTACCCTGTTCATGATTTGGAGCTAGCTGCCATAGTTCATGCCTTGAAGATTTGGAGACACTATTTGTACGGTGTGTCCTGTGAAGTATATACCGATCATCGTAGTCTCCAGCATTTGTTCAAGCAGAAGGATCTTAATTTGAGACAGCGGAGATGGCTTGAGTTGCTCAAGGATTATGACATTACTATTATATATCATCCGGGGAAGGCCAATGTGGTGGCCGATGCTTTGAGCCAGAAGGCGGTTAGTATGGGCAGCTTGGCATATATTCTAGCTGAGGAGAGATCATTTGCTTATGATGTTCAGGCGCTAGCCAATCGGCTAGTGAGGTTAGACATTTCAGAGTCCAGCAGGGTGTTGGCTTGTGTTGTATCTCGGTCTTCTTTATATGACCGTATTCGTGAGCGCCAGTATGATGATTCACACTTGGTTGTCCTTAAGGACAGAGTTCAACATGATGATACTAGAGATGTCACCATTGATAGTGACGATGTATTGAGGATGCAGGGCCGGATATATGTGCCCAATGTTGAAGGCCTTTGTGAGTTGATATTGGAGTAGGCCCATAGCTCGCGGTATTCTATCTATCCAGGAGCCGCGAAGATGTACAAAGATTTGAAACAACATTATTGGTGGAGAAAGATGAAGATGGACATAGTTAGACATGTAGCACGGTGCCTCAATTGTCAGCAGGTTATGTATGAGCATAAGAGGCCCGTTGGTGTATTTCAGCGCATTGATATTCCTGAGTGGAAGTGGGAAAGGATCATTATGGACTTTGTTACTGGACTCCCTCGGACAGCGAGGAAGTTTGATTCTGTTTGGGTGATTATGGATAGGCTGACCAAGTCAGCTCATTTCATTCTTGTGTGTACTACGTACTCCTCGGAGCGGTTAGCTGAGATATTCATTCGGGAGATCGTTAGATTACATGGAGTCCCAGTTTCTATTATATCAGACAGAGGTACTGAGTTTACTTCACAGTTCTGGAGGACATTTCAGCAGAAGTTGGGCTCCCAGGTTGAGTTGAGTACTGCATTCCATCCTCGGACGGACGGACAGTCCGAGCGTACTATTCAGATCTTGGAGGATACGTTTAGAGCTTGTGTTATTGACTTTGGTGGCTCGTGGGCTGATTACTTGCCTCTCGCAGAATTTGCCTATAACAAAAGCTACCAATCCAGTATTCAGATGGCGCCGTATGAGGCTTTATATGGGAGATGGTGTAGATCTCCAGTTGGTTGGTTTGAGCCCGGTGAGGCAAGCTTATTGGTGACAGAGTTAGTCCACGATGCTTTGGAGAGGGTGAAGGTTATTCAGCAGAGACTTCGCACATCTCAGTCGCACCAGAAGAGTTATGTGGACCGGAATGTTCGAGATGTATCTTACTCTGTGGGAGAAAGTCTTACTGAAGGTTTCGCCGATGAAAGGCGTCATGAGATTTGGGAAGAAAGAAAAGCTCAGTCCGAGATTTATTAGCCCTTTTGAGATCCTCAGGAGGATTGGCGAGGTGGAGTATATGCTTGCTTTGCCACCCAGTCTATCGGGAGTTCATCCAGTGTTTCACGTTTCCATGCTCCGGAAGTATGTTGGCGACCCAATCGCATGTGTTGGGCTTTAGCACTATCCGGCTTGATGATGATTTGACCTATGATGTGGAGCCTATAGCTATATTGGGTCGTCAGGTGAGAAGATTGAGGTCCAAATTTTTGTAGCTTCATCATGTGATTTTGGATATGTCTGCAAATTTTCAGGTCATTCGGACGTGGTTTGGTCGGGTTTTTGATTGAATGTTAGTTTCGGAAGTTTGAGTTGAATCCTAGGCTTGAATCCGCTATAATTCGATGATTTCTATGTTTAAGGACGTGATTTTATGATTGGAACAAGTTCGTATCCTATTTTGGAGTATGTTGGTGGTTTTTGTTGGGGTCCCGGGGGCCTCGGGGTGAATTCGGACCATCATTCGGGCATTTTGAGACTTAGAAATCTGCAGAAAATTGCAGCTTCAGTGCAGCAGGTATTAAGCATTCGCGTTCGCAAGGCAAGGGCCGCGTTCGCGTAGGTAGGGTAAAGATGAGCATCGCGTTCGTGATGCTGGGCGTCGCGTTCGCGTAGGAGGAAGCAGGGAAGCTTCGCGTTTGCGTCCCAGATGTCGCGTTCGCGTAGGAGGAAAATAGGAGGCATCGCGTTCGCGTCCCTGAGGTCGCGTTCGCGTAGGGTAAAATCTGGACGGCTGAGGAATCGTTCATCGCGAATGCGTGGGGAAGTGTCGCGTTCGCGAAGAGTAAGCTGGACTGTGCATCGTGGACGCGTGGGATGTAACGAGAACGTGTAGGGTTAAATGGTCAGGCAGTGAATTAATTGCAGAAGCAGACCAGTCGCTGGTTCAGTCATAAAACCTCCATTTTTGAGTCTTAGAGAGAGAAACTCACGGGAAATTGCTGGGAATTCATCGGGTATTCATCGGAGGTAAGTTTTATGGCCTAATTACATTATTTTATCATGGAATCCTTGAGTATTTCACAGTTAATGGAAGATTAAGGGGGGATTTTAGCCCTAGGCCTAAATTATGGAAAATCATTGATTTGAATGGGCAAATGGAGTCCGATTTTGGTAAATTTTATACGCATAGACTCGTGTTGAGACGAGGATTCCGAATATGTGACTTTCATAATTTTTCGATAAGCGCACCGAAAGTCAGGTTTTGGCAACTTTGTAGTTTTTGGTGTAAATTGAATTGTTTTGACTGGGTATCATCCCATTGGCCTATTTTGATGTATTTCCACTATATTTGATCAGATTCTACACTTTCAGAGGTTGATTCTCGTTGCAAGGGCATCTCGAATTAGTCATCGAGCCGAGTTCAGGTGAGTAATGGATGTGGGTGATGACCAGCGAGTTCGAAACCCCGGTATACCACTTTGTGATGCTGTATAGCAGGGAGACACGTACTCTCATGTGAGTGCAGAGTCGATTGTGATTGGGGACTATGGCTTAGTCTGACTTGTTGATATTATATTGTGATATTGGTTATTCTTGAGCCGGTGAACCTCCTTCTCGGATGGTTGTTACTTTTATGGGCTGTGAGCCAGTTATTGGGATCATGCGAGGATCGTTATCATTGTTTCTGTGATATTGACATGCTTGTGTTACTACCAGTCCAGAGCTATTACTGTTATTTTGATTTTGCGAACTCTGGAACTTTGACATACAGTTTTCAACTGAAAAATGATAAAAGAGTTTTCAAAACTACTTTTTAGCCTCCGAGGCTGCAATTGCATATTAGCTGACTGGTAGTGGATTGGGCTGTGCGCTGCAGTGTATTCATGATATTGTGCCTGGGTTGTACGAGCCCCCCCGGAGTCATGAACCCCCACAGTGAGCACGGGTACCCAAATTGGATCGGGCTACGCGCCGTAGCGGTAATTTTATGCATTGCATTGCATTTAGCTACATCTGATAGTTGTTATACTGTTTTTGCTGGTACTTGTTGATATAATTATTGTTGATATTGAGACTGTTGCAGGGTATCTGATTACAACTTTACATAGTGGTATATTGTGATTTCTTATCTACGCTGTCTTACCCGTGTTCATTACCACTGAGTCTGGAAGTACTCACTTTACTCCATGCACCTTGTGTGCAGATCCAGGTACGTTTGAGCAGACCTGATCCAGTAGCTGTTTAGAGGCATTTTGCGGGATAGTCAAGGTAGATGCCGCGTCCGCAGGACCTGACTCCCCTTCCAGCTGTCCTTTTATTTCGTATTTGTTATCTATTTCCGCGCTGAGTATTGATGTGGACACTATTGCACTTGTATAATCTTTAGAGGCTCTTGACTCTTGACCCCTCGGTCTTTGGGGTGTTGTTACTATTTTGGGACTCGATCCCCGTATTTGGTATTTCTATTACCGTTGACTTATCTTTGTTATGTCTAAAATGGTTAAAGTGAGCTCATAGCTCCGTGAGCGTTGTTAATTGGTCAGGCTGACCTAGCAGTGTGCTGGGCGCCATCACGACAGGGTTTGGGGTCGTGACACTTTTAAGGAGCAAGGAAGTTGGATGATATGGAAAGATCAATTAATTAGTCCACTTAAGTGCAAATGTGTTGACTCATATATATATTAAAATTACATAACTTCTGTAAATTTATTAATTATTATAACTTACTATTATATACTTATCATAAAATAAATTATATTTATCATACAAATTACCTTATCTAATCACAAATGTAATTAAAAGAAAAATGACAAATAGAATATTTTGTATCTAAATCGATATGGAATTTAGAATTTTGAAGAAATTACGCTCTAATAAGTATAAACAGTTCTAAGGTTATTTAAGTCATTTTAACGGAAAAAGAGTTTATCAGCACTTATTTATGAAATACTGCAATAATTTATTATCAATATCAAAACTTGTACACAAACGCGTAACTGCTTATTTATTAAATCAGTTTCAGCACTTAAAAGTATTTTTGAGCACCTGATGCGTATCAGCTAATCCAAACGCGCTCTTAGTCAATGTGGTGTTGGTGAATGAGAGGTTTTTGAGGATTTAATTTCTGATTGTTGGGGAGCAAGAATGGCGATTTTGCTTGGAGATGGGACACACTCAAATCAATTTGTATGATCAGGATATAGTAGTTAGTATAAGGGATGGAGATTAATCGTTCTAATTATTGGAGACAATAAGTTAACTATCTTAGCTCACGTCCACCCCGGCAATGCTTAATTTTGTTCTCCTGTAAGGAGAGAAATAATAAATATAACATTTGAAAAAGAAGAAAAGAAGATGGAGGAGGTATAGTACTAGACTTCCCAAAAAAGAGAAGAAAAAGGAGATGAAGCTGTGACGTTGGTTCGCCTCACATTAAACCTTAGATAAATTTATGCGTTTGGTGCATTGCTCAAATTCTTCTTTATAAAATCATGGGTTTCAGTAGTAAAGAGACCATAATCAAATCTTGATGCACATTTGAATATGAAATAAATCTCCCAATCGACCACAATTTAAGGGATCCTGATAAGCTATCTTCAATCTCGAGCAAGTATGCTAGTGAAAACATGTTTCCTCATCGACTTTCCTTTGAAGTAGCGGAAGGACCCTTCAACAGGCACATTCTTATTATTACAGAGTTTTCATGAAAACTTTCGGATATTTATGGTTAGTATTCCCAGGGGAGAGGCATTATAAGGATCTATGATTTGGATTAACATCCTTCCACCTTACAAGAGGAATTCCACAGACAATGATGATTTTTTCAACTTTGATGCAGATGCAAAATGAATAGAAGGCTACAATATTCAGAGATGGAACTAGGATTTAACTTCATGAGTTCTAAATTTTAGAATGAAGACTTCAAGTGCTAATAACTAGGTTCTAAATTTAATATTCATACATATATAATGAATTTCTTCTAGCTCCGTCCCTGACCATATTAAAGGGTAGGAGTAAAGACGATAGCTAGTACAATGGATCATGAGAAAACATCAATACCTATGATTCCATAAAAGAAATAATCTGACGGCTAAGGCCAGATGTTATTTTGGTTGATGAAGAAATACAGGCTCGATATCAAGTCATTCGATTTCTCTAAAGATATTAATGCCCCCTCCCAATTATCACCCATTTTGGCAGTTGTATAGGAATACAAAAGCAGCCATTGGTACTGCCTGAAACTATGAAAAACTAGAGTACATAAAACATCAGCCCGGAAAGATCCACAATTTTCCCGAAACATCATCTTTTAATTATTCCTCCGTTCTTACAAATTCATTCATATGAAGAAACCTTATGTTGACGCCTAAGCAATCTACTCTAAACTAGAAAATCTTTTCAGCAAACACATATCAAAGTCTTTTTGCTCTAGAGCCATTATATTACAATAATACTTTAGCCCTCTCAACAAGCAAACACTACAATGGAAACACTAGAAAACCAAACATTACGAAAGATGAAACACCCAACAAAAAAGAACTACAACAGAGAAAAATCTAGTTCACATGGGTGCTATCAACTAACCACACCCAACTGAAAATTAAACCTAAATAATTTGGGTTCAAAACACCAACGGAAAGCAAGAAATCATATACACTGCTAAAACATAAATCTTAAAGAATAAAAGAACGATTATAGAATATAATGCCCAAATTAGAAAAGAAAAATTACCTGAAGTTAGATTTCTAACGGATTGCCTTATGGGTCGAAACTTTCTGGCGATTGAAATTTTCTTCACCTGTAATCGTTGCTTTTAATTATTCCTCTGTTCTTCATATCCTTCGAGTGAAGCAAATTGATTATGGGACTTATGGGAATTTGGGAGTTTTAGGTTAGCAATCGCGATATGGGGATTTTCGGCTATCAAATGGATTTGGGGTTCGGGGATTTCAGAGTTAAGACATGGTTTGGGGATTTTCCGGGGTTTCTTCAGCGAAGAAGTGAAATGTCTACTTGAGGATTTTACTAGCGATTGCAGAAGTTCTAGCTGTGAATGAATCTCGGAACTGTCGTGAGAATTACTTTTGTTATAATAATTATTAATATAAAATATATAATAAATAAAAGGAAAAGGGGTTATATTGGCGTGTTTAGTAAAATTTAGGGGGGGGGGACAATGAGGGAACAAATACCAGTTCCAATATTATACAAATACCTAAAACTGTTACCACAAATAGGGCTACTGGGACGGTTCATACAACCGTTCCTATAAATAACTCATATGGTAACGGTTTAGTAACAACTGGAACGGTTTAGTAACAACTGGAACCACCCCGTTATGTTGTAATTACATGTTTTATGCTTTTATATCAGTATTAGAGTCTATCGGGTGAGTTAGGAGTGAATTGGATTGAAAATGAGGCATTTAGCCTTTTTGAAGGAAACTTGAATATGGAAAGTCAACCCGGAGTTGACTATTTGGTTAGAGGGCTCGGAATCGGATTTTGATGATTCGGTTAGTTCCAGGGAGGTGATTTGTGACTTAGAGGAGCAATCGGAATTAAATTTGGAGGTCCGGTGTAGAAATAGGCTTGAATTGGCTAAGGTTGAATTTTGGCGAAATCCAAACGGTAGGTTATATTTTGATTCGGGGGTCGGAATGGAATTCCGACAGTTGTAGTAGCTTCATTATGTGATTTTGGATATGTCCGCAAATTTTCAGATCATTCGGACGTTGTTTAGTCGGGTTTTTGATTGATTGTGTAATTCATAATGTTTTAAGGAATTTAGGCTTGAATTCGATGTGAATTATGGGTTTTGATGTTGTTAGACGTGTTTTGAGGATTGGAACAAGTTTGAATAAGGTATTAGGATGTGTTGGTGTGTTTGGATGAGGTCCCGGGGGCCTCGGGGTGTTTTCGGATGGCTAAACGGGAGAAAATGTGGAAAATTGCAGGTTTTGACTCTGGTTCTGTTGTTTTCGCTCCTGCGGAAATGGGGGTGCAGGAGCGAGTCCGCAGGAGCGGACGAGGGGGCGCAGGAGCACTTGGCTTCGCAGAAGCGGAAATCTTTTCCACTGAAGCGGCGTCGCAGGAGCGAAGAGGAGACCGCAGAAGCGGTCAAGAGGCGAGATGGGGTCGATCGCATAGGCGAGTCCGCAGGAGCGGACTCTTGATCGCAGAAGCGGACGGTCCCGCAGGAGCGGATGAAAATCCGCAGAAGCGGACTCGTAGGAGCGGTCCTTGGATCGCAGGTGCGGAAATGGCCAAAAGGGCCTGGGTTCCCAGAAGCGACCAATAGGTCGCAGAAGCGGTTTCGCAGGGGCGGAAAATGGCCCGCAGAAGCGAAAATCGCAGTGAGTTAAGTGTATCAGAAGTTAGAAAATTTTAGAAACATTTCACACATTTGGGTCTCGGCTTTAGAGGCGATTTGGGAGATTTTGAAGAGAAACTCAAGGGAAATCATCAGGGTAATCAACTATGGACTTAAACTATGATTAGTATTGATAATATTATGCAATTATATCATGAAAATGGAGGAATTTGGGGTGATTCATGGAAAATTTAACCCTAGGCTTGAACTTTAGAAAATCAAGGTTTTGAATGGGCAAATGGAGTCCGAATTTGGTAAATATTATATGCTTAGACTCGTATCGAGATAAGGGTCCCGAATATGTGACTTTCGTGATTTTTCGAGAAGTGTACCGAAAGTCGAGTTTTGACAACTTTGGGAATTTTGATGTAAATTGAGTTGTATTGATTGGGTGTCGTCCCATTGGCCTAATTTGTTGTATTTCTACTGTATTTGATCAGATTCTACGCGTGCGGAGCTTGATTCTCGTGGCAAGGGCATTGAGGAGTAGTCGTCGCGCGGTATTGAGGTGAGTAATAGATGTGGGTGATGACCAGCGGGTTCGAAACCCCGGTATACCACTTTGTGACGTTGTATAGCGGCGAGACACGTACTCTCTTGTGAGTGCGGGGTCGATTGTGATTGGGGACTATGGCTTAGTCCGACTTGTTGATACTGTGTTATGATATTGGCTATTCTTGAGCCGTTGAACCTCCTTCTCGGATGGTTGCATACTATATATTGTGATATTGGCCACTCTTGAGCCGTTGAACCCCCTTCTTGGGCGGTTGAGTATACTTGTGGGCCGTGAGCCAGTTATTGGATCCCGCGAGGATCGTTATCATTGTCTATTCATATTGACATGTTAGTTACTACCAGTTCGTAGCTATTTCTGTTATCATGCTATTTCCAATCTCTGGAACTTGATATTTCTGTTTTCCAACTGAAAATGATAAAAGAGTTTACAAAAACTACTTCTGAGCCTGCGAGGCTGTATTTACATATTAGCGGACTAGTAGTGGATCGGGCTGTGCGCCGCAGCAGTACATATGTCGGATCAGACTGCACGCCGCAGTGATATTATGCTTGGGCTGTAGGAGCCCCTCCGGAGTCTGAACTCCCACAGTGAGCACGGGTACCCAAATTAGATCGGGCTACGCGCCGTAGCGGTCATATCATGCATTGCATTGCATTTAGATACATCTGCTAGTTGTTATACTGTGTTGCTCGTACTTGTTGGTATAGGTACAGTCGATATTGATTCTGTGACAGGGTTTTTGATTACAGCTTTACAGAGTGCTTTATTGCGGATTTCTTATCTGCGCTGTCTTACCCTTGTTTATTACCACTGAGTCTGGCAGTACTCATTTTACTCCTTGCACCTTGTGTGCAGATCCATGTACCTCTCAGCAGTTATCCGGTGGCTGTGCGAGGCGACATCTGTACGATATTCGGGGTAGCTGCAGAGTCCGCAGGACCCGATATTCCTTCCTACTGTTTCTTTTTAATTCTGTATTGATATTTCTTTCCGCACTTGGTATCTTGTAAACCAGTATATACTATGTTCATTAGAGGCTCGTGACTCTTGACCCTTCGGTCTATGGAAGTTGGTATATTTGGCACTTGGTTCCCCGTTTTCGTTATATATATCGCTGTTGCTTCGTGATTTGATACGCTTAAATGGGATAAAGCGAGCTTCTAGCTCCGTTATTGTTATTGATTGGTCAAGCTGGCTTAGCAATGTGCTTGGGCGCCATCACGATCGAATTTGGGGTCGTGACAAGTTGGTATCAGAGCCAGGTTTACTAGGCCTCGTGAGTCTTGAGTCGGTTGGTAGAGTCTTGTGGATCGGCACGGGGACGCCTGTACTTATCCTCGGGAGGCTGCGAACCTTTAGGAAACACTTCACTTTTCTTGAACCCTGTCGTGCGATCTTGTTGTTCTGAGAACTGAACTTCTATATTCTATTCTCTCGCAGATGGCGAGAACGCGAGCATCGGGACGAGGTGGACGACCTCCGTTGCCACCTGTTAGAGGCCGTGGACGCGGTCGTGCTAGAGGTAGAGGTAGGGCGGTCGAGGCAGTGCCGTTGACCCGCCCGTTGTACCGGTTCAGGAGTAGCCCCCGGTGGTTGATGCTCCGGCGGCCCCAGTTCAGGGGCCAGACCGTATCTATTGCTATTCCTGGTCTTCGAGAGACTCTTGCTCGGATATTATCGGTGTGTTCCGGTTTGGCTCGGGTAGTTTCGGCTACCGCTACTGCAGCAACATCTCAGACGGGGGTGGTCAGCAGACCCCTGCAGCTCGCACACATGAGCAGGTGGTTCAGGGACATCAGACGCCGAGGCGGTCCCCGCTCAGGTGGTTGCACCGGTTATTCCTCCGGCTGCACCGGCTCCAGCTCCAGAGCATATGGTTCAGGTTATGCCCGACGACGAGCGGCGTCGTCTTGAGAGATTTGGTAGACTTCGGCCACCCCATTTCAGTGGCGTTGAGGGCGAGGATGCCCAGGGTTTCTTGGACAAGTGTCAGAGGATGTTGCGGACGGCTGGTATTCTTGAGTCCGGCGGAGTTTCATTTACTACCTTTCAGTTCACTGGTCCCGCAATTGATTGGTGGGACGAGTTTGAGAGGCGTAGGCCTGCAGGAGCAGCACCTCTCACATGGCAGCAGTTCTCTACTCTCTTTCTAGAGAAGTATGTACCTCAGTCTCGTCGCGAGGAGTTACGTCGCCAGTTCGAGTGGTTGGTTCAAGGCGACATGTCTATGACCCAGTATGAGCTCAGATTCATACAGTTGGCTAGGCATGCCACGTGGATGATCCCTACTGATAGGGAGAGGATCAGGAGGTTCATTGATGGCCTCAAATATTCTATCTGCATTCTTATGACTAGAGAGCGAGTTCTGTCATCATTATTTGAGCAGGTTGTTGATATGGCACGCTCCATTGAGGCGGTTCGTTGTCGAGAGAGAGAGGAGCGGGAGGTCAAGAGGCCTCGTGGTTCTGGGCAGTTTCAGTGGTGCTCCATCTAGAGGGCATTCCCAGCAGAGCAGAGGTCTCTCATCTAGACCTTCTCATTCGGGCTGCCCAGAGCAGAGCGGAGGTTCTTATGGTCGTGGTCGACAAGAGTTTCAGCAGGGTTAGTTATCACTTAGTGCCCTTCCAGCCCAGAGTGCAGCGCCTACTTCTTCAGCCCAGGGTTCTTCTGCGGCGAGGGGTTCCCTTCAGTCCGGTGAGTTTGGCCACATGAGGAGACAGTGCCCTCGACTCCGTAGGGACAGGACTCAGCAGAGGGACCAACCCTCATCTTCAGCACCATCTCAGTCTAGTAGAGGTGGAGGTCAGTCTTCTCGTGGTCGCCCCAGAGGCGAAGAGAGATCCGGTGGAGGCCAGGCACGGTTCTATGCACTTCCTGACAGGCGTGATGCAGTTGCCTCCGATGCAGTGATTACAGGTATCATTTCTGTCTGTCATGGAGATGCCTCTGTTCAATTTGATCCAGGGTCCACATATTCTTACGTGTCCTCTTATTTTGCATGTCATTTGGGTGCGACTCGTGGTAGTCTTGATTTACTTGTTCATGTATCCACCCCCGTGGGTGATACGATTGTTGTGGATCATGTCTATAGATCCTGTGTTATATCAATTGGGGGTCTGGAGACCTAGGCAGATTTGTTATTGTTGGGGATGGTGGACTTTGATGTTATATTGGGTATGGACTGGTTGTCTCCGAACCATGCTATATTGGACTGTCATGCTAAGACAGTTACGTTGGCCATTCCTGGTATTTCTCAGATTGAGTGGCGGGGTTCGGCCGATTTCGTCCCTAGCCGTGTCATTTCGTTCTTAAAAGCTCAGAAGATGGTTGAAAAAGGGTGTCTAACGTACTTAGCTTTTGTGAGAGATGTGGGAGCTGAGTCTCCTAGCATTGATTCTGTACCTGTTGCGAGGGATTTTCCAAATGTATTCCCCTCAGACCTGCCGGGCATGCCGCCGGACAGGGATATTGATTTTGGCATTGACTTGGTGCCGGGCACCCAGCCCATATCCATTCCTCTTTATCGGATGGCACCAGCTGAGTTGAAAGAACTGAAAGAGCAGCTTCAAGAGCTTCTGGATAAGGGTTTCATCCGTCCTAGCGTGTCCCCGTGGGGTGCGCCGGTATTGTTTGTTAAAAAGAAAGATGGTTCCATGCAAATGTGTATTGATTATAGGTAATTGAACAAAGTAACAGTGAAGAACAAGTACCCTCTACCGCGCATAGATGATTTGTTTGATCAGTTACAGGGTGCGAGGGTATTTTCTAAGATCGATCTTCGTTCAGGCTATCATCAGCTGAAGATCAGGGGCTCGGATATTATGAAGACTGCATTCAGGACCAGATATGGTCACTAGGAGTTTCTTGTGATGTCTTTTGGGCTATCCAACGCCCCAGCAGCATTTATGCATCTGATGAACAATGTGTTCAGGCCCTATTTGGATTCATTTGTGATTGTATTCATTGATGACATTCTAGTCTACTCCCGTAGTCAGGAGCAGCATGCTCAGCATTTGAGTATTGTGTTGCAGAGATTGAGGGAGGAGAAGCTATATGCTAAATTCTCCAAGTGCGAGTTTTGGCTCGAGTTCGTAGCATTTCTGGGACATATGGTGTCTCGTGATGGTATTCAGGTTGATCCGAAGAAGATAGAGGCGGTGCAGAGTTGGCCTAGACCGTCCTCAGCTACAGAGATCAGGAGTTTTCTTGGCTTGGCGGGAAATTATCGCCGATTTGTTCAGGGATTTTCGTCCATTGCTTCTTCGTTGACTAAATTGACCCAGAAGGGTGCACCATTCGTGTGGTCGGATGAGTGCAAGGAGAGCTTTCAAAAGCTCAAGACAGCTTTGACCACAGCTCCAGTGTTAGTATTGCCATCAGCTTCAGGTTCATATACTGATTATTGTGATGCCTCGAGAGTGGGGGTAGGTTGTGTGCTGATGCAGGAAGGTAAGGTAATTGCTTATGCTTCTCGGCAGTTGAAGCCACATGAGAAGAACTATCATGTTCATGATTTGGAGCTAGCCGCTATTGTTCATGCCTTGAAAATTTGGAGGCACAATTTGTACGGCGTGTCTTGTGAGGTGTATACCGACCATCGTAGTCTCCAGCACTTGTTCAAACAGAAAGACCTTAATTTAAGACAGCGGAGATGGCTTGAGTTGCTTAAGGATTATGACATTACTATTTTATATCATCCGGGGAAGGCCAATGTGGTGGCCGATGCTTTGAGCCGGAAGGTGGTCAGTATGGGTAGCTTGGCATATATTCCAGCTGAGGAAAGACCATTTGCTTATGATGTTCAGGTGCTAGCCAATCGGCTAGTGAGATTAGATGTTTCGGAGCCCAGCCGGGTATTGGCTTGTGTTGTATCTCGGTCATCTCTATATGATCGTATTCGTGAGCGTCGGTATGATGATCCACATTTGGCTGTCCTTAGGGACAGAGTTCAGCATGATGATGCTAGAGATGTCACCATTGATAGTAACGGCGTATTGAGGATGCAGGGCCGGATATGTGTGCCCAATGTTGATGGCCTTCGTGAGTTGATTCTGGAGAAGGCCCATAGCTCGCGGTATTCTATCCATCCAGGAGCCGCGAAGATGTATCAAGGTTTGAAACAGCACTATTGGTGGAGAAAGATGAAAATGGACATTGTCAGACATGTAGCACGGTGCCTCAACTGTCAGCAGGTTAAGTACGAGCATCAGAGGCCCGGTGGTGTATTTCGGCGCATTGATATTCCTGAGTGGAAATGGGAGAGGATCACTATGGACTTTGTTACTGGACTCCCTCGGACGGCGAGGAAGTTTGATTCTGTATGGGTGATTGTGGATAGGCTGACCAAGTCGGCTCACTTCATTCCAGTTAGTACTACCTACTCATCGGAGCGGTTGGCAGGCGATCTTTATTCGAGAGATTGTTCGGTTGCATGGAGTTCCAGTGTCTATCATATCCGACAGGGGTACTCAGTTCACTTCTCAGTTTTGGAGAGCATTTCGGCGAGAGATGGGTACACGGGTTGAGTTGAGTACAACATTTCACCCCAGACATATGGGCAGTCTGAGCGCACTATTCAGATCTTGGAGGATATGTTGCGAGCTTGTGTGATTGATTTTGGTGGTTCGTGGGATGAGTTCCTACCACTTGCTGAGTTTGCCTACAACAACGGTTATCAGTCGAGTATTCAGATGGCCCCGTATGAGGCATTGTATGGCAGACGGTGTAGATCCCCCGTGGGATGGTTTGAGCCTGGTGAGGATAGATTGATAGGGACTGAGTTAGTCCAGGATGCTCTGGATAGAGCAAAGTTGATCCAGGAGAGGCTTCGTACAGCACAGTCTTGTCAGAAGAGTTATGCGGACCATAGAGTTCGAGAGTTGTCTTTCATGGTTGGTGACAGAGTATTGTTGAAGGTTTCACCTATGAAGGGTGTCATGAGGTTTGGGAAGAAAGGAAAGTTGGGTCCCAGGTACATTGGTCCTTTTGAGATACTTAAGAGAGTTGGAGAGGTGGCATATGAGTTGGCCTTGCCGCCCAGCTTATCTAGCGTTCATCCAGTATTCCACGTGTCTATGCTCCGGAAGTACATTGGAGATCCGTCTCATGTATTAGACTTCAGTACCATTCAGCTTGATGGTGATCTATCCTATGATGTGGAGCCTATTGCTATTTTGGGTCGTCAGGTGAGAAAATTGAGGTCCAAGGAGATTGCATCAGTTAAGGTTCAGTGGAGAGGTCGACCCGTGGAGGAGGCCACTTGGGAGATCGAGCGGGAGATGCAGAGCGGATATCCTCACTTGTTTGAGACTTCAGGTATGTTTCTTGATCCGCTCGAGGACAAGCGTTTGCTTAAGAGGGGGAGAATGTGACGACCCGGCCCGTCGTCACAGTAATTACCACCCCGTTATGTTGTAATTACATGTTTTATGCTTTTATATTAGTATTAGAGTCTATCGGGTGAGTTAGGAGTGAATTGGATTGAAAATGAGGCATTTAGCCTTTTTGAAGGAAACTTGAATATGGAAAGTCAACCCGGAGTTGACTATTTGGTTAGAGGGCTCGAAATCGGATTCTGATGATTCGGTTAGTTCCGGGAGGTGATTTGTGACTTAGAGGAGCAATCGGAATTGAATTTGGAGGTCCGGTGTAGAAATAGGCTTGAATTGGCTAAGGTTGAATTTTGGCGAAATCCAAACGGTAGGTGATATTTTGATTCGGGGGTCAGAATGGAATTCCGACAGTTGTAGTAGCTTCGTTATGTGATTTTGGATATGTCCGCAAATTTTCAGATCATTCGGACGTTGTTTAGTCGGGTTTTTGATTGATTGTGTAATTCAGAATGTTTTAAGGAATTTAGGCTTGAATTCGATGTGAATTATGGGTTTTGATGTTGTTAGACGTGTTTTGAGGATTGGAGCAAGTTTGAATAAGGTATTAGGATGTGTTGGTGTGTTTGGATGAGGTCCCGGGGGCCTCGGGGTGTTTTCGGATGGCTAAACGGGAGAAAATGTGGAAAATTGCAGGTTTTGACTCTGGTTCTGTTGTTTTCGCTCCTGCGGAAATGGGGGCGCAGGAGCGAGTCCGCAGAAGCGGACGAGGGGGCGCAGGAGCGGTTGTCTTCGCAGAAGCAAAAATCTTTTCCGCTGAAGCAGCGTCGCAGGAGCGAAGAGGAGACCGCAGAAGCGGTCAAGAGGCGAGATGGGAAGTCCGCAGAAGCGGAAGGTCGATCGCATAGGCGAGTCCGCAGGAGCGGACTCTTGATCGCAGAAGCGGACGGTCCCGCAGGAGCGGATGAAAATCCGCAAGAGCGGACTCGTAGGAGCGGTCCTTGGATCGCAGGTGCGGAAATGGCCAAAAGGGCCTGGGTTCGCAGAAGCGACCAATAGGTCGCAGAAGCGGTTCCGCAGGGGCGAAAAATGGCCCGCAGAAGCGAAAATCGCAGTGAGTTAAGTGTATCAGAAGTTAGAAAATTTCAGAAACATTTCACACATTTGGGTCTCGCCTTTAGAGGCGATTTGGGCGATTTTGAAGAGAAACTCAAGGGAAATCATCAGGTAATCAACTATGGACTTAAACTATGATTAGTATTGATAATATTACGCAATTATATTATGAAAATGGAGGAATTTGGGGTGATTCATGGAAGATTTAACCCTAGGCTTGAACTTTAGAAAATCAAGGTTTTGAATGGGCAAATGGAGTCCGAATTTGGTAAATCTTATATGCTTAGACTCGTATCGAGATAAGGGATCCGAATATGTGACTTTCGTGATTTTTCGAGAAGCGTACCGAAAGTCGGGTTTTGACAACTTTGGGAATTTTGATGTAAATTGAGTTGTATTGATTGGGTGTCGTCCCATTGGCCTAATTTGTTGTATTTTTACTGTATTTGATCAGATTCTATGTGTGCGGAGCTTGATTCTCGTGGCAAGGGCATTGCGGAGTAGTCGTCGCGCGGTATTGAGGTGAGTAATAGATGTGGGTGATGACCAGCGGGTTCGGAACCCCGGTATACCACTTTGTGATGCTGTATAGCGGCGAGACACGTACTCTCTTGTGAGTGCGGGGTCGATTGTGATTGGGGACTATGGCTTAGTCCGACTTGTTGATACTTTATTATGATAATTGGCTATTCTTGAGCCGTTGAACCTCCTTCTCGGATGGTTGCATACTATATATTGTGATATTGGCCACTCTTGAGTCGTTGAACCCCCTTCTTGGGCGGTTGAGTATACTTGTGGGCCGTGAGCTAGTTATTGGATCCCGCGAGGATCGTTATCATTGTCTATTCGTATTGACATGTTAGTTACTACCAGTCCGTAGCTATTTCTGTTATCATGCTATTTCCAATCTCTGGAACTTGATATTACTGTTTTCCAACTAAAAATGATAAAAGAGTTTTCAAAAACTACTTTTGAGCTTGCGAGGCTGTATTTGCATATTAGCTGACTAGTAGTGGATCGGGCTGCGCGCCGCAGCAGTACATATGTCGGATCGGACTGCACGCCGCAGTGATATTGTGCTTGGGCTGTAGGAGCCCCTCCGGAGTCTGAACCCCCACAGTGAGCACGGGTACCCAAATTGGATCGGGCTACGCGCCGTAGCGGTCATATCATGCATTGCATTGCATTTAGCTACATCTGCTAGCTGTTATACTGTTTTGTTGGTACTTGTTGGTACAGGTACAGTTGATATTAATTCTGTGACAGGGTATTTGATTACAGCTTTACATAGTGCTTTATTGCGGATTTCTTATCTGCGCTGTCTTACCCTTGTTTATTACCACTGAGTCTGGCAGTACTCATTTTACTCCCTGCACCTTGTGTGCGGATCCAGGTACCTCTCAGCAGTGATCCAGTAGCTGTGCGAGGGGACATCTGTAGGATATTCGGGGTAGCTGCAGAGTCCGCACGACCCGATATTCCTTCCTACTGTTTCTTTTTAATTATGTATTGATATTTCTTTCCGCACTTGGTATCTTGTAAACCAGTATATACTATGTTCATTAGAGGCTCGTGACTCTTGACCCTTCGGTCTATGGGAGTTGGTATATTTGGGACTTGGTTCCCCGTTTTCGTTATATATATCGTTGTTGCTTCGTGATTTGATATGCTTAAATGGGATAAAGCGAGCTTCTAGCTCTGTTATTGTTATTGATTGGTCAGGCTGGCTTAGCAATATGCTGGGCGCCATCACGACCAGATTTGGGGTCGTGACACATCCAATCCTATTATAACGGTTGTAACCGTTACCGTTTATACTCTATTGCCATGGTTTTATAACCGTTGCCAAAAAAAACTGTTTCCATAGGCCTATTTTCTGGTAGTGATACTATCATAAAGTTATGGTCATAAACATATGATACTGTTTATATCAAGAAATCGTTGCGTGTAATATGATGGGATTCAGACTTCATTCAATGCATGCTAGTGCCCTACTTACGAAAATCCTAGTCATATGACTAACGTAAAGCATTAATTTGGGTTACTAAATTACCATAGTAAATTGTTGGGCCATTCACGGTCATTCACAATAGTATAAAATTAAGACTTATAATGGAGTAATAGATCATAGCTATAGATGTCCTATATCGATTACATAGACATATATTCGCATTAAAATGTCGATATATAAACGGAAGGTCCTAGTGGACTATCACATATTCATTAGCTAATATATGACTAGAGTAAGTATCATCAACCACATGCAATATAGTACTCTTAAAATATTATATGGTCCATACTGAATACGCAATTACATTGGTGGCCCTATTGGGGGCAATCTGTTCATATACCGTGGTCCGTCTATGACCTTTGTTCACGGAATTAGTATTATTCATAGGACTAAGTATAGCGATCGTACTCTATTGGGTTTATATATCGGTTGCTATAGGCATATTCATCGTCCTAGTAGGTGATATACTACTCTGTGAACTGGTTGTCGTAGAGTATACAACCACTGCATAGGCGGATTTACATCATATACTAATATTTGATTTACCCAACAAGATATCATATTCATAGACGGTCAACGATTATAGTATTGAATTCAGTGATAAGATGGCGATATACTAATGGATTGTTAATAGTTATGTTACATATACCCCTATTTATTATAGATAGTATCACCTACTAGGACGATCTGGTTATATGTCACTACAACAAATGTGATATTTAGCTACAAAACTTTTAGTCACAACACAAAATTCGTCACTAATTATTTACTTTTCGTGACGAAAATTATGTTTTGTATTTATATACATAATCCACATACTTTTAGTGACGAAACATAAAATTTTGTAGCAAAAGTTTTGTCCACTAAAGTTTCCCACCAAAAAATAACTTGGCGCCATTATTTAATAGTATTAACCACAAATTTTGTATAATTGGTGACAAATTATTTTGTCACTAATGGTGTATCCAATCTGTGACAAATAATAATTCGTCTTAAAATTGGTAAAACCTTGGACACGAAAAAATTTCGTCACAAAAAATGCGTTATTACAATAGTGACAAACTAAAATTTGTAGTTAAACATGGTAAACTTTAGCTAAAAAAATTTCTAATTTTTTATGACAACTAATAGTGCAAATAATTAGTGACAATTACTTAATTGTCTCTGTTTAACCTACAATTTATTCACAATAAAAATATTGTCACGAAAAATATAATGTTTAAATGGCTACGACTTGAATTTTGTAGTTGAATAGTACAACTATTGGCGACAAAAAAAGATTCATAGTAAAAAACTAAAAGATATAGTTTTGTTCATATATGATACAAAAAGTTACTTTAGGACTAACTAATCTTATGACTGAATCACCAATCTTGAAAAATTATCAAGTTAGAGAAATTTGAGTCTCATTTTATAAAGTTCTATTATGAAGTCTATATGACCTACAAATGAAAGAAATCAAATTAAAATCATACTCATTTTGATTCAATTGCCATATCTAACTTTAGAAAATATAAAATCAAAAAAACATATTCAAATTTAATAGAACCCAAGGAACAGTTGCTGCTACAAAATTTCATATTGTTTAGATAGGAACAGTCTATATATGGACTTATATCTATAACATAATCCGAGCATATGGAGTCCAACATAATACCCCAACTGTCAAATAATTAGTTAATTGGTCCGAGCTTCACGCGGTCAAATATCTTTATTTTATATTTATTTGATTCAAAAGAATTTAGATTTTTATAATGGCAAAAAAAAATACGTATTATATAATGCCAGATGTAACATAAGAAAATATATGATAAATCAAACAGAAAATCATATCAAAATAAATAAATAAAGCATTCAATACTTCTTTAGATTTCATAATTACGGAGTTTTCGAAGAACACTTCTTTTTTTAATTTGAGAGGTGAAGTTAAATGCTCATTTTATAGAAAAAAAACTTATCATGGAATATCATGTTTGTTAATATAGATCTAATTATTAAGCAACACATTTAATACACTGATACACTGATGAAAAAAAATACACTTCTAACCAAACAAACATACAATATTGTGAGAGGCTTCATGTTACTTTTCGAGATTGGTTAAGACCATTGTTTCTCTTTTCTCCCTTCTTTTCCTAATGAAACATATATAGTATAAAGTCAGCATAAAATAGTCATTTTAATCCAAATTGTGCGTGTTAGTTAACATCAAGACTTTGGAAAGAGGAATAGTCATATGTTGAATAGCAAATGAATTCTCAAATTCGAAGGCATAGATTTCCCTCACAAGATTTTCTTGCAAATACATATATCAAAACTGTTGTAAACTTCATTATATGATGTGAACAATTTCATGATCCATCCCAACAACTCTTTGGTGCGCAAGTTGGCTATGACTGATACCAACGTGGTATATTAAAAGGAGACTGAGCACATGAAAAGGTTTAAGGATAATAGTTTTCAGCAACTGTTGCTTTATCCAAAAACTGCTCAAATATATACATTACCGAGTTCCAGAATGCAATTTGAGAGAGGCAGAGAAGTATCGAAAGCTGCTGATACAATAAAATAACTTCACGTAATAGATGAAAACTTAAGAGATGAACAATGGTTTAAGTACTAAAAGACATCTTGAGACGTTTCATATGGTTTCAATCATGCACCTCATTGGTCAGTGGTTCGAAGCCGCGGCCATCTGCAACTCCTCTGCAAGTTACCTACAATTACAAAAAAAAATCTTATTAACAATTAAAATCACTATCAAAACTGTAAATACTTGCACTTGCACATATAAGAATCCATACATATCAAAATATTCGTCCCATAATTAGATTAAATGCCTACAGAAAGGTAAATAAACAGTGTCATATTAGATTGAGGTACTCAAATAATAGAGCCATAATAGATGGATTCTATACCGACATTTCACATGATTTTCCAGAAAAATAATCAAAGTATTATATTACTTTACACATATAGTGCAACTTGCAAGCCATCCTAGAGGTCCAAGAAATTTCCAAATAAAACGAAAGGGATCAGCAAGTTGGTGATACATAAAAGAAAGGAAGAGAAATATGCCAACCACCTGTTCATAACGCTTAAAGCATTAAGCGGATAATTTATTTACTCTTTCACTATTCAGAGTTCATGTGATAGACACTAATAAAGTTAACATGTAAGAGAAAACAAAAGGAGAATCTACTTTAGAAATTTAAAGTAGAATATACAGAGGACAGAGAGACATACACATGCGGATTACCTCAAGACATCTATAACAACAACTATAACAACAACAATAACAACAACAACAACAACAATAACTACAACAACAACGACTTAGTGAAATCTCACTAGTGGGGTTTGGGGAAGGTAGTGTGTACGCAGACCTTACCCCTACCCCGAAGGAATAGAGATGCTATTTCCGAAAGACCCTCCTCTCAAGAGATCTGAGGTTCCTAGCAATTTTTAGTAAATAGAATTACCAGAAAATAGGAATAACCATTGGTTGTACTAAAGGATCAATTTATAAACATCTCGTGGAAAACTGCAGTCCATTTTTGGCAAAAAACAAAGGTTGATGTCATATCCCCGACTCACAATACTGCAACACTTTTTCAAGTGTAATGCATGTCCAATAATTTCAAATTCCAAATACTAGTATTTTTTAACTTAACTCCAAATTACTTTTTTTCAAAAATTACAATTTTTATGTCTATAAAGCCTACTATGACTTTTCAAGTGAAATGTCCTAGCATATTCGAAAGCTCCATCAGTACTTCAACAAAACTTAATTTGGGGTGGGTATAATTTACAAAGATCTTATGACAGAAAAGAAAGCATCAAAAGTTGCACCTTGCAAAAATCTTAACTCGACAAAGCCATACTAATAAACATGCCAAGAGAAAATAAAAAAAATAAAAAATACTGTAGTAGCAACTGAATATCCATGCCCCAGTTATCAGCACAGTAACAGAACCAAAGAAAGAATAGCTTCACCACGGGAAAAAATCGGTTCAATATCCAACAAAGAGATGGAGAAGTATACCTGGTAATTCATGAATGTCTCTATCAGTTCCACAGTCTGGAAAGAACCAAATAAAGTTGATTGATACCTGGAAAATACCCTCAGATGAGATTCATATTTGGGACAAAATATTGATGAGGTAAAAGTTAATATGACAATCTGTTGGCAAAAGCATTCCTTGTTACCTTATGAATTTAAAGCTAGAAACGGAAGTACTAGAATAACTTGCCCAAAAGACAAACATATTTTATTACTTGGGGAGAAGAACCAAATGTCCTACCAAGATTAAATAATGTCTAACAGTCAGAAAGCATCTTACCAACCAACGGTGTTGTTGTCAACATTAACCTCCCTCAGGCATCTCATCATCTCAAGCTGATAATTAGCACCCTCAGCTTCTATCTCCTCATCCTCCTCATCATGCAATCTAAAAATACACAGGACGGAGACATGGCATTAGTATATACAGAAAATGGAAGCAAATCGACTAGGGCAGCCTATTAGAGAATTTGATCAAATTCTAGAGTGAAGCCTGTGAAAAAATAGAAAGATTGAGCTACTTGAGGTTTACCAAATCACATAAACTAAGAAACCAGGTAATAAAGTTAACATTTAAGAAAAAACAAAAGGAGAATATTCTTTAGAAATTTAATAAAGTTAAATAAACAGAGGACAGAGAGACCTACACGGGCAGATATTACCTCAAGACGTCTATAAATGGCCTAATTATTTAAAACCTCTCATTCGCCTATCGCCAACAAAATATATTAAAAAAAGATGCATACCCAGTAGGTTACTGACCTTACTATTATGAGGTTACATCATAAAATCAATGTCGTCATCATCATCTGTGATATCGACTTCATCGTCATTAGTACTATTATTACCTTCATTCCCCTCATTCTCCTCATGATCACTGATGTACTCTACCATTGTGTCATCCTCTTCGTCTGAATTTTCTTCGTCATAACCAACTTCTTATACTGTCTGAGCCTCCAGTTCAATTACAGCTGCATCTAGGGTAACCGAATCAACATCATCTCTATGTAGTTGACTCAACATATTATCCATATCACTGACAATTGAATTACTTTCAAGTGAAACATCTTGATATACTTCATCATTTGTTTTGCCATTTCCTGTCTCTGAATTTTGCATCTCTGGCACATCATATAAGTGTCTATCTTGAAATTTTAGGACAATTCGCCAATTTTCTCCCAATTTCGGATCATCAATATAAAACACTTGCCTTGCTTGAGTAGCTAGTACAAAAGAATCATGTTCATACCAAAATCTATTAACATTGATGCTAGTAAATTTTTTATCTTTTTGCATCCCTGTCTTCTTGCGAAGATCAAACCACTTGCATTTAAATAGCAGAACTGGATTGCCATTAAGATACTCTAACTCAATCATGTCAGTTATAATACCATAAAAATCAATCACCTCATTTTCGTGATAGCCTTCAACAACTAGACCGCAATTTTGACTTTTACGTAGTTCATCGCGTCTTTGAACATGATACCTAACACCATTTATAGTACACCCATTATATGTTCTTCCACGCACATCAGGTCCTATAGCCAAAGGATATAACTGATTGATAGACACTGACTTTTCCTTATTATATAATTGCATAATCTACAACAAAAAAATTATTACTTTTAATTAGTAAAGAGGAAAACAAATTAGAATTCTAACACATTAAGATGATTCTTATCTTAAAAAGTTACCTACTTTCCTTTTGAACCATAAAGGAAATTGTTCTCTATGTTTCTCTTCTATATTCGCAACAGCTTGCTTCATCAACTCTTCTTTATGCTCCCTGTATGCAAAATAAACTACTTATAAATTATTTAAAACAAAAAAATAACAACAGAGAGAAAAATAACATACCGAAGAAAAGGTTCTACTTCTTCGCAATTATTCAACACATACCACCGAGCCATATCAAAATCTTTCTTTGGTATGGTATCATAGTTTCCATCTCCAAATGGTCTAACACTCTTTGAGAATATGTCCAGAACAACTTCATCTTTGTTACTAGATCCATCATCATTTCGATCTGTACGATTAAATCTAGTTTCGATGCCAGTAAGATACATAGAGAAAAATGTCAAACATTCATCAATAAGATAACCTTTTGCAATCGAACCTTCTGGTCGTGCCTTGTTTCGTACATAACGTTTAAGCTTGCACAAAAATCTTTCAATTTTGTACATCCAACGATATTGTACTGGTCCCCCATACATAGCCTCTCGTGGTAAATGCACAGCTAAATGTACCATAACATTGAAGAAAGCAGGTGGAAAGATCATCTCAAGCTTACACAATATTAAAATTATATCCTTTTCTAGTTGTTCTAAGTCATCTTTTTCTCAAAGTCTTGCAACATAATCGTTGAAAGAAATCACCCAACTCAATCAATGCTGAAGAGACATCTTTATTTACAAATCCACGAATAGCAATAGGCAGCGGTCATTGTAACAAAACATGATGGTCATGACTTTTGAGTCCAGTTATCTTATCATCATCCTCATTTACACGCCGTGAGATATTTGAAGCATAACCATCAGGAAATTTAACTGATTTTAAAAATTTATAAAACTCCTTTTTTTCACTTTTTGACATATTATAACAAGCAGCTGGCATTGTATAACTAGAACCATTATCTTGTAACCATAGTTCTTTTCTTATGTTCATATCCTTAAGATCTTGTCTTGCTTTATATGTGTCCTTAGTTTTCCCTTCAATACTCAGTATTGTCCCCAAAATATTCTCGCAAATGTTCTTTTCTATGTGCATGATATCTAAATTGTGTCTCAACTTCAAGCTCTTCCAATATGGCAACTCAAATAAAATACTTCTCCTCACCCAATTCAACTCTTCAGGAAGACGTTTTCTTTTCTTATTATTGGGGTTTTTTCCTAGTCTATAGGCACTAAGAAAATCCAATTGTTGTAAGACATCATCTCCTGAGAGCTCTGTTGGTTTCAATCTTTTTTCTATCTTACCATTAAATTTTTTGCTTTTTCTCCATGTGTGCTTAGGGTCAAGATACCGGCGATGATCCATGTAACAGATTTTACTTCTTAACTTGTGTGAAGGTGCATCTTTATTGCATGTAGGACATGCCATGTATCCCTTAGTACTCCATCCAGATAAATTACCTAATCCATAAGAAATAATATATGCGCACGTTAGTTTATATTCCTATACTATACAAAAATTACTTACAAATATTATACTATTAAAAATTATACAAAATCTTCTATTTTACAATTATTTAGACATCTTGGACAGTAAGGAGTTTAAGAACTTACCATAAGCTGGAAAATCATTTATGGTCCATATAACAGCAGCATGCATCTTGAAGGACTCCCTTGCTGATGAATCAAATGTATCTACACCTTCACTCCATAACTCATTCAATTCGTCAACCAAAGGACGCAAATAAACATCAATATCCTTTCCTGGTGCTTGAGGACCGGGAATAAGCAATGACATTAACATAAATGGATCTTTAAAACATTTCCAAGGAGGAATATTATAAGGAACTAGAATGACAGGCCACATACTATAAGTTGTGCTCATGTTACCAAATGGATTAAAACCATCGGTTGCAAGGCCGAGTCTAATATTCCGAGATTCATGGGCAAACCACTGATGATTCTTGTCAAATTCTTTCCACTCTTCAGAATCAGCAGGATGCCTTTATACATTTGGCTCATCAAGACATTTTTCTTTATGCCGCCTCATATCCTCACTTGTTTTTTTTGACATAAATAACCTTTTAAGTCTCGGCTTTAATGGAAAATATCGCAAGACTTATCTTTTTATGCTTTTCGTTATTAATTTTCCACCTCGAAGTACCACAATGTGGACATTCTTGTCTATCTTTAAACTCACCCCAATAAAGCACACAATCATATTTGCAAGCATGGATAGAAATGTATCCTAATCCCAAACCTTGCAGCTTGTTTCTAGCATCATAATATGACTTAGGAAGTGTCTCACCATTTGGCAGTGCCTCCCGTAGTAACTCTAGCAATATATCAAATGACTTATTACTCCAATGATTGTACACTTTCAAGTGTAGCAACTTCACAAGGAATGAAAGCTTTGAGAATGTCACGACCCCAAATCCGGTCGTGATGGCGCCCAGCACACTGCTAGGCCAGCCCGACCAATCAACAATAACCACGGAGCTACAAGCTCACTTTATCCAATTTAAGCATAACAGTGACAGATATATTAAAAACAGGGAACCAAGTCCCAACACGTGCCAACTCCCATAGACCGAAGGGTCAAGAGTCGTGAGCCTCTACAGAGTATACAAAATGTAAATAGTGAATATAACTGTGCACAAGTGTGGGATGATCGGAACAAAAATACAGACAAACTGGAGAATCAGGTCCTGCGAACACTGGCAGCTACCTCGACTGTCCAAAAGCACTCCCGAGCCGCAATAGAATCAGCTCCACTGTGATGTACCTGGATCTGCACACAAGGTGCAAGGAGTCGGGTGTGAGTACTTCCAACTCAGCGGTAATAAAAGTAAATAATGCTGAAGGGAAGAAAACCACGATAGGCACTATCTCATGCTACACAATACAGAACTATCTTTTTATCCCTTTTCAGCATATGTGAGTAGATTATTTAGAAATCTAAATTTTTAGCTACTTTCTTTCATGATAATATACCAATACCTGGATACAATCTCAAGTAGTGCAAGTCCGCACTCAAGTCAGCCCCTCGGGCTCAGCACTCCTTATCAATTTACACCAGGAGATCTGGTCAATAAGGCAACTAATGCATGTGTGCCAGTAATGTATGAGTGCTGAATGTTATGCCACGTAGTACACGTAAACTAATGTATGTATGCCATGCAATGCGTATGACCGTTACGGCGCGTAGCCCGATCCAATTTGGGTACCCGTGCTCACTGTGGGGGTTCAGAATCCGGAGGGGCTCCTACAGCCCAAGCACAATATTAATATCACACCTGCTGCGACGCGTAGTCCGATCCGTATACCACTGCGGCGTGCAGTCCGATCCATGCATGTGTATGCATATGCTCACATAAAATGTCATGCCCTAACATATGGCCCTCGGCCCCAATCGGTCTAACAAATAATCAAGAAAGCCGTACGGCAACAATATCATATTAGCTCATAGCTAAAAATGTTATTAAGACCTTGTTCAAGTTTTTCATAACCTTATAAAAATGCTGAATAGCAATAATTCCATTTTAAACCTTACATTTAGAATAAAATATGCACAGTGTTATCAAAACAGTGATACCAATCCTTGAAGGATTCAAATAATTGGCACGAAGCCCAAACATGATAATTAGCCCAATTCATTTTAACAATTAGGTATTTTTATTTATTACGCGGGACGGACCAAGTCACGATCCCCAATGGTGCTCTACCCCACGCCTGTTATCCGGCGTGCAAGTCACTTCAACACAATACTAAGATGTGCATGTCCGGGGTTTACTAACCCTCTGGACATCATTTACAAGTATTACCCACCTCGAACCGACGAAAGCTCATGCCCGCGACGCCTTAGCTCCCCGAACCGGCATCCACGCACGTCAAAACTAGCACAAATCATCACAATATATCAAAATAGGCTAATGGAACATAACCCAATCGAAAGAACTCGAAAAATATCAAAAATCACGAAATTTGCAAAACCCGAGCCCCGAGCCCACATCCCGAAAAATTTCGAAACTCATATTTCCAAAATCCTCGTCTCGCCACGAGTCCATACATATAAGATTTACCAAAATCGGAGTTCGATTGGCCTTTCAAAACCCAAATGTTTATTTTCAATATCTAGGCCACAATCCTTCACAATTTCTACCCAAATTCATGAAGATTGATGTTAATTCTACCATAAAATGATGTTTTTGAGTCAAGAAACTTACCTCCGATGAATACCCGATGATTTCCCGGCGTTTTCCCGTGATTTCTTCTCTCAAGGGCTCAAAAATTATGTTTTGGGTATATGAACCTGTGAGCCCTCTGTTCTGT
Source organism: Nicotiana noctiflora (assembly GCA_032618575.1). Taxonomy (NCBI): domain Eukaryota; kingdom Viridiplantae; phylum Streptophyta; class Magnoliopsida; order Solanales; family Solanaceae; genus Nicotiana; species Nicotiana noctiflora. The sequence goes on along the minus strand of JASVEL010013676.1, from coordinate 18,204 downwards.
GATTTTAATTTCACTGCCAGACGATTTTACTCTACGCGTCGCGAACGCGAAGGCTTAAATTTCGCCCAGTGATCTGCAATTTACAGTAGACCATTTCTTGCTTCCAAGTGCCGTATGATTGTTCGGATTCACCCCGAGGCCCCCGGGACCCCAACGAAAACCACCAACATACTCCAAAATACGACACGAACTTGTTCCAATCATAAAAACACCATCCTAAACATCAAAATCACCAATTACACACGGATTCAAGCCTAAGTTTCTTCAAAATTTCCGAATTGCTCATTCAATCAAAAACCCGACCAAACGACGTCCGAATGACCTGAAAATTTGCAAGCACATCTAAAATCACCTAACGGAGCTACTGCAACTGTCGGAATTCCATTCGACTCCCGGATCAAAATCTCACCTATCGATCGGATTTCGCCAAAATTCAACCTTAGCCAATTTAAGCCTATTTCTACACCGGGCCTCCAAATTCAATTCCGATCGCTCTCCTAAGTCATAAATGATCCCCCGAAACTAGTCGAATCTTCAGAATCTGATTCCGAGCACTCTAACTCGATAGTCAACTCTAGGTTGACTTTCTATATTTAAACTTCCTTCAAACATGCTATTTGCTTCATTTTCAATTCAATTCACTCCTAACTCACCCGATAGGCTCTAACAATGATATAAAAGCATAAAACATATAATTGCAACATGACGGGGTGGTAAATTCCCGTAACAACGGGCCGGGTCGTTACAATCTCCCCAACTTAATAATCGCTCGTCCTCGAGCGTACCCAGAGTTGTACTAGAAGCAACCCAATAGATGAATGACCTTACCAAGCATATATTCGGGCGATCATACGTCACCCTATCTCACATAAGTCCGAAAACACCATATAGTCAAAATTTCACAGACCATCTGACCATAAATCACATTGCACTTTCTGAAATCATATGCCGAATGCAAATCCCATGCCTATACTCAGGATACACTCGAATCCACTGCAATAACCCATATTCACTACTCCGAGTGAGATCATATGAAGTATCGACAACCCAATCACTCGAGACGATAGTCTCTAATCACAACAACTGGCCACAATCACCAAATACTAGCCGAAAACCTCTTTCATTAGATAGAGTCTTATTCCAACACCTCCATATCCTGCCCACGGCAGCTGAAGCACGCGATATACCGAACCCATCTCTCAGGTCAACCATTCGTGAATCCATTTCCCTTTTAAGACTGATACCACAATGGGTTTCGGAGCCAAACCTCGATTTTTACCTTTCTAACAAGCTAAGATCCAATGTGCTCGTTTTCATTAATGTCTCCAACGGTCATTTCGATTATAACACACCGCACTGGTGATATGACACCTCAACACCGGCCTAAGCCACGATGAGTACAACATAGGTTCCAATAGAAACGTCAGCACACACTTGAATCATGGCAGCTCAAATCATGACAACTGTCTCCAGCAAATAGAGCTGCAATTTAATCCCTTTGTGCTATCATAACATAGAACTGAGATCGCGTCTCGCATTATAGAAATAGAGTACCTGAATCCTCCTCGAGAGGTCATAACATCACGTGGCCTTGCCACGATTCGTGATTCTATCCCAACGTTATTTCTCATGAAGCACCTCAAGCCACTAAGCTCAAAACGGTTAGCCACGCACATATCTAGGTCTGAACTCAAGCAATCAATCTCACCCACGATGAAACAATTAATGTATGCTATCAAATCCTGAAAGGACACAACCGACGTGCCATTCGCCAAGCGATACTCAAAACGGGCTTTTCCTCAGAAGTGAAGAAGTATTGTATACCCGGTAGCATATAACTAACTATACTTTCACAATATTCTGTTGCGGCGTGCAACCCGCTCCAATGACATACCCGTGGCGGCGTGCCACCCGATCCAAATAACCCGTGGCGGCGTGTCACCCGGTCCACGCGTAAATCTCGCAAAAAGAAAATGCATATCGAGTCAAATTTTCTCATTACAGCAAACATATATATATATATATAGCCTCAAGCTCGGCCACATGAAACGCATTTGACAACGTTCCTCAATACTGGAACTGAATCAATGATGGATACCTCTACACTGACATCCGCCACTAAGGTCCAACTGACAAAGCAATGCCTACCAGCCGTCCGCTGGTCCTGGGTACAACTACTCTGTTGGAGCATACTCTGATGCTCTCTGCTACGCAATTTGTGCCATTTTCCGACATAGTCCATATCACATTAGTCTAGACGACCTGACTTATGTCTGAAATAAGGTATCATAACCAGTCTGAAATAAGGTATCATAACCCAAATTCATCATATCAAGTTAAGATAGAGCCACTAGGGCTTCCGATTTCCAATAACCGCTAAATGGTGCCGGTACACACGACATACCACCGCTGCGTAGGCGGGTTACAAGAACTTCTAGTCTCTAACACACATATAACACATGAATCACCATGCTTGATTCCGTACTTCACCATACAAATTCATAACGCACATCAAGCGTCCATTCATACCACGAAAGCCATTCAGAAATTTCACTATGCCATCAACGACTCAATTATTATAGTCGATCCAACAAGAGAATACCACCATACCGCTGGATATTATCAGTTTACATTACCTTGTCCTTTTGGACCATATACCCTGCCAAATTACTAGAATAGCAGTATCATTTCCTTAATCACTAGAAAGATCGATTCTTTAAATCACCTGCAGCTGCCCGCGCCGCTAAATAATTTTAATGACTCCCCATATATTATGAACTGATTTCAAAACCTTGAATATGTCATTATCAACTTTCCATTCGCTGCATAAGTTTAACTGCCAGGACTGAGTCCTTATACCCATATCAAGTTACATAACTGCCAGCACTCCAGAGCTTTGCTGCAATGTCTGCAAGACTCATTACTTCAACCACATACCAGGAATTAATCGTATTCCCTTTTATACCATTCTGGTTTATTAACAAGTTGTTCCATTTACCCAGTTTCCTTTCTGATTCATCTCTAATTTCATATTAGTCTTTACTGTAATACGACAATGCCTCAACCCTTTTTACCACACAAGACTCGCACACAAGACCACACGGTCTAAGACTTATAGGCCACTGAATACTCTTTCAATGTTTCCCAAAAGTACCACATTCCACCACACTTTATTTTGATGAACTTCCCGCGATTTTTTTTTTAATTGTTATCATTACTTCCCAATACGGATATGTAGAATCCCATCATTCACATGATATAACACAAGCCTTGATCTTTTCTAACGAAACCGCCATCCTTAGCCACATACACAAATCTTAAGACACCTAATTGTTACAAGCAAAATCTTGAACATTGCAAACCATTCTTGGGCGTCATTCACCCTTATTCAGTTATAATTCAACTGTCTTATTGAACAGAACCACTCGTTCCTTGTTAGAATTCTGACATCGCAGGACATGATTACATACAGATACAATTAGCTACCTGTCCTTTCTATACACCGAACATTCTCTACCAACAGTAGTTCAAAAACCCTAGTACTTCATCAGATCTACGAAGCACCATAACCTTTACCAGAATTTCCCAACATACTTAGAGACAGAATCAACATAGCACACAATAGTGCAATCGGTTAATCAATAGCAACCTCCCCAACTTAGCTCGAAGCCATTCATCAAAGCACTTTTAACCACTCATATCATTATTACTCAAGTGATGCTGAAATGTTACAATGAGATTAAACTCAAGTCATTTACAAGCCTTGACAGAGACTCGAATCATCAGAGACCTTAGCTCTTCTGCAATTCTTGCATTTGCACACGCACCACCAGTAAGCCCACTCTCTTTAGGTGACAGAAATCTTTCTAAGTCCCAAATTTTCCAAAACTTTCGGCAGAGTTTCCTTTGTAAATTGGCCTATCCACCTGCCAGAGAATCACCAAACCATTCTAACAATACATCCACAACTCAACAAGATATCACAATGTATTTCAACAATATTAAATCTCAATGCTATACGAATCATATTATCACAATTTATACTTGAACCTGCGTTGTACCTGCTCGAATCATAACACATATCAAAATTACTTTAGTCTTCCTGAGTTTAAACTCGTTCCACTACACATAAGACACTTTACCTTTCAATTACGAGATATGATAATTATTCACCACGCCCAAAGCTCAGGACTACACAACAGATTAGACAAGGGTCGAACAATTAACTGCTCATCCATTATCAAACTGCCATTTGCACAATAAAGATCATTACCTATCGTATGAACTTCATAATATCGGCTCGCTAAATTAGTACCTTGGTGCTAAAGCCATAGACAAAGATCTGGCCTCAAGTCCTCTCGACTGGCCCAACATGAATTCATAGAGATTACATCTCGCCCCTCGACCAGGGAATCACAAGCCCTCAAGGCAATTATATTACTGAGCGCTCGATGCGTACACAGACGTGCGGAAGGAATTTCAAAAAGTATATCTCAAGCTGAATCAAGTGCGCACGATAAGAATTCCAAGAAATGTGAAGTGTTTCCTAAAGGTTCGCAGCCTCCCGAGGATAAGTACAGGCGTCCCCGTACCGATCCACAAGACTCTACCAACCGGCTCAAAACCCATGAGGCCTAGTAAACCTAGGCTCTGATACCAACTTGTCACGATCCCAAATCCGGTCGTGATGGCGCCCAGCACACTTCTAGGCCATCCCGATCAATCAACAATAACCACGGAGCCACAAGCTCACTTTATCCAATTTAAGCATAACAGTGATAGATATATTAAAAATAGGGAACCAAGTCCCAACACGTGCCAACTCCCATAGACCGAAGGGTCAAGAGCCATAAGCCTCTATAGAGTATACAAAGTGTAAATAGTAAATATAACTGTGCACAAGTGTGGGATGATCATAACAAAAATATAGACAAACTGGAGAATCAGGTCCTGCGAACGCTGGCAGCTACCTCGATTGTCCAAAAGCACTCCCGAGCCGCAATAGAATCAGCTCCATTGTGATGTACCTGGATCTGCACACAAGGTGCAGGGAGTCGGGTGTGAGTACTTCCAACTCAGCAGTAATAAAAGTAAATAATGCTAAAGAGAAGAAAACCACGATAGGCACTATCTCATGCTACACAATACAAAACTATCTTCTTATCCCTTTCCAGCATATGTGAGTAGATTATTTAGAAATCTAAATTTTTAGCTACTTTCTTTCATGATAATATACCAATACCTGGATACAATCTCAAGTAGTGCAAGTCCGCACTCAAATCAGCCCCTCGGGCTCAGCACTCCTTATCAATTTACACCAGGAGATCTGGTCAATAAGGCAACTAATGCATGTGTGCCAGTAATGTATGAGTGCTGAATGTTATGCCACGTAGTACACGTAAACTAATGTATGTATGCCATGCAATGCATATGACCGCTACGGCGCGTAGCCCGATCCAATTTGGGTACCCGTGCTCACTGTGGGGGTTCAGACTCCGGAGGGGCTCCTACAGCCCAAGCACAATATCACTGCGGATCACACCTGCTGCGGCGCGCAGCCCGATCCGTATACCACTGCGGCGTGCGGTCCGATCCATGCATGTGTATGCATATGCTCACATAAAATGTCATGCCCTAACATATGGCCCTCGACCCCAATCAGTCTAACAAATAATTAAGAAAGCCCTATGGGCAACAATATCATATTAGCTCACAGCTAAAAATGTTATTAAGACCTTGTTCAAGTTTTTCATAACCTTATAAAAATGCTAAATAACAATAATTCCATTTTAAACCTTAAATTTAGATTAAATATGCACAGTGTAATCAAAACAGTGATACCAATCCTTGAAGGATTCAAATAATTGGCACGAAGCCCAAACATGATAATTAGTCCAATTCATTTTAAAAATTAGGTATTATTATTTATTACGCGGGACGGACCAAGTCACGATCCCCAATGGTGCTCTACCCCACGTCCGTTATCCGACGTGCAAGTCGCCTCAACACAGCACTAAGATGTGCAAGTCCGGGGTTTACTAACCCTCAGGACATCATTTACAAGTATTACCCACCTCGAACCGACGAAGGATCGTGCCCGCGACGCCTTAGCTCCTCGAACCGACATCCACGCACGTCAAAACTAGCACAAATCAGCACAATATATCAAAATAGGCTAATGGAACATAACCTAATCGAAAGAACTCGAAAAATATCAAAAATCGCGAAATTTGCAAAACCCGAGCCCCGAGCCCATATCTCGAAAAATTTCGAAACTCATATTTTCAGAATCCTCGTCTCGCCACGAGTCCATACATATAAAATTTACCAAAATCGAGTTCGATTGGCCTTTCAAAACCCAAATTTTTGTTTTCAATATCTAGGCCACAATCCTTCACAATTTCTACCCAAATTCATGAAGATTGATGTTAATTCTACCATAAAATAATGTTTTTGAGTCAAGAAACTTACCTCCGATGAATACCCGATGATTTCCCAGCGTTTTCCCGTGATTTCTTCTCTCTAGGGCTCAAAAATGGTGTTTTGGGTATATGAACCTGTAAGCCCTCTGTTCTGCAATTAAACTCACTGCCTGGCCAATTCCTTCATCGCGTTCGCGACGCCTCTCACGCGAATGCGATGCCTTAACCCTCTTCTTCATCGCGAACGCGACACTCTTTCACGCGTCCGCGAAGGTCAACTTCCCAGCCTCCGGACTTTTCCTCTACGCGAACGCGTAGTCCCTCACGCGAACGCGTGGCCTCGTCTAATCCTAATACTTAGGGTAGAAAGAACTTCACACCTATTGCAATATTATTCTTGAGTTTATCTTTATAAAACAAACAGATTGTGTTTAAAAGAGGGGACGTAAACAAAGTTTCCGATTGTCGCCCAATAAGAAGTTTAACAAATTCTTACTTTCCAAGAGTTGAAAGACATAACAATCTTTATAGTCTAGCATCTAGGATTCTTTTGTGTTTAAGTTGGAACCAAATATGTTAACATTTGAAACATTCATTAATGTTAAACTTGAAACAGTATATTTTTCATTTGTAGCATAGCAATTAATATATATATATAAGAATTTTAGCAAGCATTTTGAACTGATTTTTACTTTTTAAAATCAGATGGTTCAACTAGAATCAGGAAAGGTCGTGGAAGGACAATCGGAAAAGGTCTTGAGAAAATGAAGAACTCTATAGGGAGAAAGATGGTTATAGACATCCCAGTTGGTAAAGGAAGGCCAGTTAAGACAATTCCATCTGCAAAGCTATCAAATGAGTTAGGAATTATTGCTCGCAACTTTCTTTCGCTTCCAAACAAGTGGAAGGAACTCACAAGAGATGATAAGGATGCAGCATTAGTTAGATGCCATGTAAGGATTCTATATTTTGGTAAATTTTATTACATTATAAATATGTTAGTTTTTATTCTTTTACCAGCAAAGGAAATTTTGATTGTCAAAACTTCTCATTTTGCAGGAGAAGTTTGAAATTAACTTGGACGAGCATTACACCAAAGATAGCTGTGAGGATATTCTGAAAAATAGAAGCCGACAATGGCGCTACAAATTAAAAAAGCTATTTGAAAGTGCAAGCTCCGAGGAAGAGGCTCGTAAAATTGAAGTGCCGGAGTTGACCCCGGAAAATTGGAACAGGCTCTGTGACATGTGGGCTAATCCAGAGCATAATGTAAGTTATATTCATATTTGTCACGTTATATCTTTTTCTGGCAAACAACATTCATGATTTATCAAAGAAAAAGGTAATTTAAGTAATTAAGTTTACAAACAAACAAAATGTACAGAAGATATTTTCAGAACATATTTTTCTCTACTTTGTAGCTGCAACATTCATTCATAGATGATATGGCTTATATTGATATTAGCAGACCCTTACAGAAGATACACATAAGAGTAGAAAATAAACTGGAAGTAAAAAAGAGAAAAAGGATCCTTTTAATGCCTCTGAAAAATGCAACCTTTGAGAAGAGCTTGATGTGGTTCTTTAGTTTATGTCACTCTTTTATGCTAACATCTCAGAACTTATAGTGCAAAATAATGTTAGAAAAAGTGGTCGCTTCCTCTCTTAAAGCGAGAAGCGAAGCAACCCCTTCCTTCTTTCTGCCATGTGAAGCAGCTCAGGTAAGAAAAAGCAACCACTTCCCACTAAAAAGCGAGAAACGACCAAGCGACACGTCGCGAAAGTGAGCGCTTCTTTGTTTTAAACAACTGCCAGCCTATTTAATTAAAAAGAAGGGTTTTCAGTGTAAGCATAGGGTAACCATTGTAGTCGTTTTCTATTCTACATCTGTATCCAAAATGGAAATATTAAATCCAAACTCCTTTATAATTAGAGTTGCACCTCCCTTCTTAATATGACATGTAGTTGTAAACCATTGATTTCCCAGCATCCAGCCACATGTTTCCTCTTTCCTCGCATTCCAGTTCCCAGCAAATCAATTCCAGCCTTCTTGATGTTGACTGAGCATGTACAGCTGCAGAAGTGCCTCACATAGTTCTCTGGTTTCCTCTGTTTCTCCAGTGTTTGAATCCATTTGTGTGGTTTCCCATTAAATAATTGCACAAACGTGTACCTCCATACTTTGGCCAATATTGGATTTTGAACAAGATGCCTCATGTGTCCCTTCTCGTAAAACATACCACTAGCCCCTAGGACTGCATTATTTGATTCCCAATTGTCCAGATGTTTAGGCATTAAAGTCCTTCTATCCATGCTTGTGCCTCCTATTGTTACTCCTCTAAGGGAATGAAAAATTAGTGTTAATACTACCCTTTGAATTTGTAACAAATAAGAGGGCATGTGTACAGTAATTTTCCCTGCAAAAAATAACACAGAATTAGTATAACTACAAACCATCATTTCCTCCTCTAGGATTTTGATATGGTATTCTGCAGCATTATGATGTGCCTGCATATTTCATTGCCTGACTCCCTGTATGAGGGCCTGAACGTGATTTGAGTATTGCACTAATCCACCAGTTTGTTCGACTAGTGTACCTGCTGTACACATTCTTGAATCTGCTCCTTTTGATGTGCTTCTTTCCTAGTGTACCAGCTGTACACATTCTGTTCTTTCCTAGAATCCAGCACAGAATTCCTTTTACCTTCAGTTCTTCTTTCACAGTTTCTTAGTTTTTATTGCCTTTTCTTATTTGTTATGTAGTTGTTCTTTTAATGGAACCAAAAGAAGATAGGTACATGTGTTTTCTATGCAGTATTTATTTTAATATATATTTTTTTAAATTCTGTTTCACTTCAAAAAAGCGAGCGCTTCGCTTCTCGCTTTAAGCGAAATGGGGGTTATCGCTTTTCCTCGCTTCACGCTATTTTTAACACTGGTGCGAAATGATAATAAGCTTTAGCATCATATTTGTTTCATTATAATTGTATTTACTTATATTTATATATTCTTTGTAGAGACGATGCGAGATAAACAAGGTCAATCGAACAAAGCTGAAATCTAATCATTTCATGGGGTCAAGAGCTTTTGTAGCTGCTCGTGCTGAAATAGTAAGTTATACTATTTTTACTTTATTGTAACTTTTCCAATCTCTATGCTTGGTAGGCAAAGACAGAAATCTGAAGGGACTCAAAATGGTGAAAAAAAAAGAAAAGATCTTGCACATACTTTTAAGTATTACTATTTTTCATTCATAATTCAAATCAAGTATTCATTCATAATCAAATTGATGTCATGTTTAATCATGCTTTCCCTGTAATAGTTTGGAGACTTTTAAGAATGCTTCATTTTTTCTCTTCCTTCCTGGTTCAGAATGGATATTTAGAAATCAAATGATCGACAAAGTAAAAGCTCTAGTATCACCAGATATCTTATATGCTTAATTACCTCTGTGCTTAGTAAACAATTTCCAGAAAAGGTATCCACATAAGGTAACTGTTACTGAGACCATTGAGACCGTGATTGCTACTACAGGGGTGCGTTTCTTGTGATTTATAGCTGTAAAACTTGTATGATCATAGACAGTTATTGAGCATACATTTTGTCCATGAAAGTTAAAGCACTCATTGAGAATTTGAAACTACTTTTATGGGAGTGTAGAAAGTATTGTTTACATTTATCAAAGACTAGAAGACATTAAATTTAACTCACCTTGTTGTTCCAATAACATAAGCTAAACAACTGAAAGCTTAAGGTTGAAAAGAAGTATATTACCAAGTTCAGAGTAGGCAAGGCGAATAAACAAATCAACCGCCCCATCCGTGGAGAATTCTTGAATATCAATTAAGTTTCTATTCAAATGCATACAACCTATGCCTGTGTAGTATGAATATGCCATACAGGAACAATTTTTCAAACACTCTCACAATTTATAGTTAATATCTGATGTCTTCTCCCTTCTAAGTTTGAGATGTAATATATAGTGAATAAAGTCATGGTGAATTGGTAATTGAGATGTTGGGACGCTTCTGTGCAACTTGTATCTTTCGTATCTCTTTACTTTTCTTTAAATCTTTATCAGCATGCTGTAGTTAAACTTTTAATTATCAAATATTAGTATCACATCTAGGACCTTAATAACAATGAAAACTAGTCATATGTTTGCGTCATGTATTCTACAACAACTACTAAATAGTATTTTACGGCTCTTAAAATGTATTGAGCTTTCTGATATAAAACCTTTATTTGTTTCCTTTCTCTGATAAATTTGTACTATAAAAGGGCAGTTAACATATAAAAATTTTGTCTTGTTGTTAGTTGGGAAGCCATTAGCTGTCTAATGTTGCTTGTCACATCAATTTTTAAGTCTGCAATGGTCTGTCTCACAAAACTCTCTAACACTGGAGTTGGTATAGGTAAAAAGCTTTGGTCCACACACATTCATTACCTTATGTTGAACATGTAATCTAATCATGTCAATGCGGTTGAGGTTCAATCACCCTACACATTCGTTGCTATGATGATATTTTAATAGTATTTCATATTATTTTCATATTGTGTAGGGTGTGAAGGAACATGAAGGAGTAGAGCCAAATAGGATTGAGTTCTATAAAAGCACACACTACTCGAGTGAAAAAGGATGGTCATCTCTAGAGGCTGAGACTAACTATGTAAGTAATATTTTAGTAACATTTCACATGTATTCATTCTATCTTATAACTATTTTAATTGATGCAATATTTTTATGTAGAACAAAATGAGAGATTTGAGAGCTCGGTCTATTTCTGAAGAGAATCCAATGACTATTGATGAAATTGTTGATAATGTACTTGGTACAAGGTCGGGATATATTAAAGGCCTTGGTTATGGTCCAAAGCCTAGTACAACTACAGCAACAAAAAGAAGAACATCAGAATTAGAGGATGCTCTTAGGAAGGCAAAAGAGGATGCTGCTACAGCCAACATGATTTACAAGAACGTTTGAATGTAGCTGAAACTGAGGTAGCAAATCAGCAAATACAGATACAAACATTAACTTCTGAATTGGGTACTTTAAGGGCGAGCCAAGAGGAAATATTAAGCCAAATAAAGCGTCATTTTATTGGCTCATCACCATCAAGGTTAGAAGTACTACATCTACAAATGATAAATTCAATTGTAATTCTTTTAACATCTATGTTCGAATGTTTTTCTAATGATATAGCGAAGATTGAGCCACACCGGATTTTCAACTTTGGGTACACTAAACTTCACACTATTTATTTTTTTCTCATTTTTATTTAATAGTATCACAATTCAATTATTTGTTTTACCAATTAAACATTACGTCTAACAAGAATTATATTTTATTTACACCTTGATACCGTATAGTATTAACTTAAATCATAAATTTTTCTCTTTCTTTTATACATGTATATGAAGGTAACTATTGGATTCATGTGAAGTGTCACTCCATTCCTCCACTTATCAGTTCTAGTTTAGGAGTAATATTTTCAGTTAGACTTTTGTGTTAGACATATTTACTTTAACTATGTTTCTTTTAATTTATGAAGCTTTTATTTCAATATAGTTTTAATATTAGTTTTATGATCAATGGTGAATATTTTTGTTATTATATTAGATTGTTTTTATTTTTATGTTATTACCTTGATTATTTTATTATGTTATTTCAAATTTGTATAACGTCAATATAAAACAAATACGAATAAAAACGTCATCAAATATTTGTTATTAGTGACAAAAAAGTTCACTTTTGTATAGTCTTTAGGAATATCACATTTTCGTCACTAAACAAATTAAGTTCGTCTTAAACTCACTATATTTAGTGACAAAATAATTTATGTCTCAAAATCATCTTTTTATTAACTACGAATCAATTTTATATTTTTTGACAATTTTAATTGTCACTAATTATGATAACTTATAGTGATAACTTTGTTTTGTCGATAAAAATATTCTTTTCAGGGACGAGAGGGTAGTTTCAACTACAAAATTACAAATGTCACTAATTATATATTTAGGGACGAAACACTTTTTGTACATAAAATGTAGTTTTTAGAGACAAAATTACGATTTTTCAACTACGAAATATATGTAGCTTTAGAGACATTTGACGTCGTCACTAATTAAACTAAATTTTTAGAGACGAGGCAGTTTCGTCGACATTAATGCACTTTTTTGTGACAAAACCATACTATTAAGTACGATTTTTTTGTACTTTTTATGACAAATAAATCCGTCATAAAAATTATGTATTTGGGGACGAAAAAGAATTTTGTATTTAATACTTCATTATTTGGCGACGAAACACAAATTTGCCTTTATATGTTATTAGTGACGGTGTTTTAGAGATGAAAGATTGACAAAACAAATTTCGTCACAAAAGATCTTTGGTGACGAAAAGTGAATCATAGGTGACAAAATAATTCATCATTGATAATCAAATTTGTTGTAGTGTGTCATACGTTCATACAAGGACGCATCGGAGATCATTCATATTCACTAGAATTCCATGCAATACTAGTGAATAGGAATGACCTTCGATGCGTCCTAGTATGAACGTATGACATTACTCCCACAATGGACTTATGTATACTGGGACGGCTAGGTCGTAGTCCCTAATATGAGTAACCCAATATCTCCTATCAGTTCATGGGCAACTAGGGGTTATAAAGGTCCTTACGAATACTGGGACTGCACGGGCCCATATTATTCTTTCAACTATGAGTCCTTGATAACTATATATTAGAGTTGCATATAAAACCCTTCGTTCTAGGGTATACAAAACTATATGTGGTTGTTAATGTAGCCACTTCTATACTAAATAATTGTCAAATGATAGTGGTAATAATCCAATGTAATTATTGTCCCGGAAGTAGGACCAACCACATAAGTCCAGCTAATACGGTATATAGCAATCCTATGGACTAACCATTTGGTTACTCTGTGTTCAAGGTAGTCATACGTAACTAGAAATGGGGAGGGTTCATATATTAGTTGTCGGTCAAATAATATATCAACCACCTAAGTTTTATTCCTAGTATGACTTATGTGGACTTGTCGTACCTATGTGTTACTCAGATGCAATAGTAATTTTCAAACATTGACTTAAATCGTGGTTAGTTCCTATGACTACATCCAGAGTCAGGACTTCCGCATAAATCTTATATGATACATACGTGAATGATTAGTCAACATCATCCAGTCCACATAACCTAAGTCTGGGTTAATATCAACTAATCGTATGAGGAAGCCTATGTACCATTTGGACTAGTATACTCCTATAGGCAAATATGTGTTTGTTGTCGGCATATATAATTTTATGCCCTTCTCTATCAGATCATACTAGGTTTAGGGTCATATTCCTAAGTACCTTTGTGACCAACTAATGACTAGGGCATCAGACATCCGTTTAACCACATATCTACAATATACTAGGGTCATCATATGATTGTAGTCATAGATGTGTATATTTGTAATTCATTACTTCTATTTCAAACTAGTCATGGTAATGTAGACATATGACCGACTAACCAATTAAGTGGATATCTATGCGAGGGCGGATACCAATCCGCATGAGATGGACTGAACAGTAAATGTAATGGACATGCATCAGAAGGTAGTTCAGGGTATACAGGCACCGGAGTTAATTAACGGAGACTATTATCGTATTAATATGGGTTCCCTAGTTCAATGTACGACAACCACGAATACAATCTATAATAGTCTATCCCGAGTGGGGAATCATTACTAATCGGCATTGAGATATAACCTAGTCTCAATAAAATACTCATCAGAATACCTAATGAAATAATTTGTGACCCCAATCATAGTCGATAATGTTTGCTAAATTGTTGACTCATAGTCGATGCGGAGTAATTGATACATTCATGTTAATATACTATCGTAATGCCCATCAACAAGATAAATCAAGTATGTCCCTGTATTGTGCTCATTCATAAACGGTCATAGTCACTGGATTCATGTCGTAGTATTCTAATCATAAGAGCATTGGTGTCACGACCCTAGTCCACCAATCGTGGACATGTCGTGATGGCACCCAGTCCCCATGACTAGGTAAGCCTAACACGTTGCGGAATATACCAGTTTATGAACATTTAATAAGAATTAGTGGAAAAATATGATGAAAGGAATGTAATCCGTGCCGCTTGGCACATACACCAGTCAAATACACTGTTTAAAACACTACCAAGACCGGAATCCCACGGGTAACATAGACTAAAAGAGATCATACAATTGTAGCTCTATGTAAAAGGAGTATCTAACAACGGAATGAAGGAAAGACATCTACTAGCACTAGAATAGAAGGAAGGCCTCCGGATCCGCGGACGTAGCAGGATCATACCTCGAGGTCTCCCAAGGTGCTGCTGAATCACCTAGTATGAGCCTGTCCTGATGTACCTGGATCCGCACAACAAAAGTATGCAGAAGCGTAGCATGAGTACACCACGGCGGTACTCAGTAAGTGCCAAGCCTAACCTCGATGGAGTAGTGACGAGGAAGGTCAGGGGCCCTACTGAGAAACAATAATATAATGATAATAACAATAATAAGCAGTTTAAATGATAATAATTTCCGAAATTAACAACAATAAATGATTACTGCAATCGTCTACAATTAAGCTAACAACAAATAGTCAAATCAATAAAACCAGTCCGGGACTGTGGGAATCGAACCCACGGTCCCATTGATAGATACCTGCGGGTCTCCGGGAATCGAACCGCAGCCCATGTCTCAATAAATAATCAATAACTCAGGATCTCTGGGAATCGAACCCGCAGTCCCTACCAATAACTCAGGATCTCGGGAATCGAGCCCGTAGTCCCTACCAATAACTCAGGATCTCGGGAATCGAACCCGTAGTCCCTACCAATAACTCAGGATCTCGGGAATCGAACCCGTAGTCCCTACCAATAACTCAGGATCTCGGGAATCAAACTCGTAGTCCCTACCAATAACTTAGGATCTCGGGAATCGAACCCGTAGTCCCTACCAATAACTCAGGATCTCGGGAATCGAACCCGTAGTCCCTACCAATATCATTCCGGGTCTATGGGAATCGAACCCACAGCCCTGGGTCTCCGGGAATCGAACCCGCAGTCCACAAGCACAACAAATAAAGGAATACACAGAGAGAGTAAGTTATGCTTAACTATAACTTCACCGAAAAATAGTACCAATAATTATCAAAAATAAGACAATTAGGCAACTAAACAGTTAGGTACTACCTAATCATGCTTTTCTAACTACTACCGGTAAAATATCAAATTAACAGCTAAAGACAGGAATATCACTCATCGAACATTTTAATAAAGTATGTGTTCAACAACCAGCGCATGTACACGCCCGTCACCTCGCGTACAAGGCATTTAAATTATCACATAATGTCCTAGGGGTGAAAATTCCCCCACACGAGGTTAGACAAGCCACTTACCTCAATTCCGATACAAAACCGCTAAGAAATAACCCTCTTTCCGCGAATGTCGGCCTCCACAAGTGTAGTATCTGATAAAAATCAATAGAATCACATCAAAATAGGCTAATTGGGCATTACCCAATCAAAATAACTCAAAATACACCAAAACCCACAAGTTGCCAAAACCCGACTTTCGGTACGCTTATCGAAAAATCACGAAAATTATATATTCGGGTTCCTTATCTCAATACGAGTCTAGGCATATAAAATTTACCAAAATCGGACTCCATTTGCCCACTCAAATCGGAGATTTTCTAACATTTAGGCCTAGGGCTCAAACCCACCTTTAATCCCCCATTTTCAGTGAAAGAATCACGGATTTCATGATAAACCAACGAATTAAGGTCAAGAAACTTACCCCCGATGATTCCCCGATGATTTCCCGATGGTGTGTTAGGCCGCGACTGAAATTTTCTGGAATTAAAGTCACTGCCAGGCCATTTTACTCTACGCGATCGCAGCACTGGGCTTGCGATCGCGATGCACAAAATATGGGCGGCCTAATTTTCCTCTACGCGATCGCGTGACCCTGGACGCGATCGCAGTGAACAACTCAACAACCCTACGCGATCGCAAACGTACTAACGTGATCGCGAAGAACAAACTCGTCCGGCTCCCCAAACTACCCTACGCGATCGCATACTCCCTCACGCGATCGCACTGCTTCCGACCAATACCCTACGCGATCGCATGAAACCTCACGCGATCGCACTGGTTCAACCTCCAGACTTACGCGATCGCAGGCTTTACTTCGCGATCGCAGAGCTCAAGATTTCTCCCTTACGCGATCGCATGGCCATCTCCGCGATCGCGGAGAGCAAAATTGCTCTACAGATATTGCGGCAGAACAGCAGTGCCTTTTGGCACAAATTGGTCCGTTTGGGCCCCCGAATTCATCCCGAGGCTCCCGGGACCCCAACAAAAACCACCAACGTACTCCAAAACACGATACGAACTCATTCAAATCATAAAAACACGTCTAACAACATCAAAACCCATAATTCACATCGAATTCAAGCCTAAATTTCTTAAAACTTTCCGAATTGCACATTCGATCTAAAACCCGACCAAACGACGTCCGAATGACCTGAAAATTTGCGGACATATCCAAATTCACATAACGAAGCTACAGAAATTGTCGGAATTCCATTCCGACCCCCGGATCAAAATCTCACCTATCGTTCGGATTCGCCAAAATTTTATCCTTCGGCATTTCAAGCCTAATTGAGCTACGGACCTCCAAAATACATTCCGAACGCGCTCCTAACCCCGAAATCACCTAACGGAGCTAATGGAACCATCGGATTTCCGTTCTGAGATCGTCTTAACACTGTTTCGGCTACGGACCATTTTCTAGCTTTAAAGCTCTCATTTAGGGACTAAGTGTCCCAAAATGCTCCAAATTTCAGAACCGACTCTCCCGGCAAACCACAATAGCAGAAATGAACTTAGGGAAACGGTTAAATTGGGGATTGGGGCATGAATTTCAAAAACGACCGGCCGGGTTGTTACATCTTCCCACACTTAAAGATTCATTTGTCCTCGAACGAGCATAGAAAACATACCTGGACTGGTGAAAAGATGAGGGTGCTGGCTGCGCATATCCTGCTCGGTCTCCCAAGTCGCCTCCTCGAGCGGCTAACCCCACCACTGCACCTTTACCGAAGCGATGTTCTTTGACCTTAGCTTTCTGACTTGCCTGTCTAGAATGGCTACTGGCTCCTCAACATAAGACGGATCCTTGTCTAGCTGAACAGATGTGAAATCCAACACATGCGACGGGTCACCATGGTATCTCCGGAGCATGGAGACATGAAATACGGGGTGAACTCCGGCTGGGCTGGGAGGTAAGGCCAACTCATAAGCAACCTCCCCGACATGCCTCAAAATCTCAAAAGGGCCAATAAATCTAGGACTCAGCTGAGCACATTAGCCTGATATAATCCGAAGATATTCCCTCTTGTTCAAACAATTAAGTCTTAGAGCCTAATTCCGACATCCGGAATTCTGTGTCGGGCTTGTTTTCATCAAGAGATCACTCAATATTCCTCAAACGCCATCCCCAAACATGATTGCATAACCTTGCTTGATTCTTACCTTACAACACA
Source organism: Nicotiana noctiflora (assembly GCA_032618575.1). Classification (NCBI taxonomy): domain Eukaryota; kingdom Viridiplantae; phylum Streptophyta; class Magnoliopsida; order Solanales; family Solanaceae; genus Nicotiana; species Nicotiana noctiflora. The sequence continues at coordinate 178 of JASVEL010013676.1, read as the reverse complement.
AAATCCACGGGACCACGATAATATTTTATGATCAAATTAGCCAAAAATTCAACGAATCGGATGCTCCCGTTGCACCTCACGATCTACATAGGTCTCGCTCCAACTTTTACAATACGACACGATGGAAGAGATGTGTCGATATCCGTGACCAACTACTGAATCAACAATTCATTGGGTC
>JASVEL010013675.1:0-371899 GCA_032618575.1 Nicotiana noctiflora | reverse complement strand
ACTTATTTTTTTAGACAAAATTACATAGTAATACACTCCATAAGTTGACCTTACATTATTTTAGTTTAGCCCACTTACAAGTTTGCATATGTGTAGCCAAATATCAATAAGCTTAGATCTGAATTTTTGCAGCTTTTTTATGCTATATATCTTCAAGCGTGAAATATTTTTATTCTCTTTTTTTCTCAAGTTTCTACACACCTATCACAACTACGAAAATTCAAAAGCAGACACAAGAAATCTAAATTTTCATCTTCTTTAATGCTAATCTTGTTAGTTTTTGAATATGATTTTCTGAGAAATTTGGAGTGAATTTTGTTTAAACTTATTATTATTAGTCTAATTAGACTGCATGCAAAGTTTGAAGTCATTTAATGGAGATTTAAAAATAGTTTTATTCAAGAATTGCAAGTAAAAATGGTACAAAAAGTTTGTCATAGATGCTTCCACATTTTTATACAATATTATACACTTTTATACAAAGTCTCTCCCTCTCTCTCTCTCTCTCTCTCTCTCTCTCTCTCTCTCTCTCTCTCTCTCTCTCTCTCTCTCTCTCTCTCTCTCTCTCTCTCTCTCTCTCTCTCTCTCTCTCTCTCTCTCTCTCTCTCTCTCTCTCTCTGTGTATATATATATACATACACACACACACTAATTGTAGTAAGCTCGTGCTAAGCCCGGGCCCAAATTCAAGGTCAAAACGTAATACATATGATTAAAAATAATAATTTATATTATATTATCAAGTTTTTACCAAATATCGTATTTCTCCTGATAAAAAATAATCGAGCATACTCAAATTATAATCAAGATAATTTCAAATATACTAGACCGTTTTCAGTTTGGTATTTCTTGATTGGGCCAATACCCAATCCAAAAAACTAATAAAGTCGAAAAATTTAATTTCTGAAATAGAAGCTTCGAATGACCTTTAATGGTGACTCCAAAAATAATAATTCTTTTAAGTGGTATTTTTTCTTCTCTTCTTAATGGTGGTTATCAACTTTAAATCTGGAAGGAAAATTGAAGAATATATATAATGGTAGAGAAATTTTGGGGTGCAAAGTCGTGAAAGAGAAAGAAGAAGAACGAAGAAAAGAAGAAAAAAATATAGGGAGGGCTAACTGGCGAAAAATAATTTTCAGATTATGTATGGCCTGGGCCATATCAATAAGAGCTTCAAATGTGGGTCATTTTTTGATGAATTGTTGGTCCAAGTGGAAGGACTCTAATTCCTCCATTTTTTTATTATGCCCATTTTTTATTAGTCCAGTATTATATATGCTTAAATATTTTTTATTTTTTTAATATGTAAATAATATTTATTTATTCTATAAGTAAGTCTATAATATAAATAAAAAATAAAAAATTATAATATTAAAAAGTTTAAAATAATAAAAAGAAGATAAATGTTTATAATTTAGAGGGTAAAACAGGTATTTGACAATCTAAAATTTAAAAAATCTAGTTGAATGACCTTCAAACGATGTATTCGAGTTACCATTTGAGTAATAGAACTCCCTAAACTTTCACTTTTCTTTTTAGGGTTTTATTCCTCACCTTTTAAACCGGCCTATTTCTCCTTCCCCAAATGTAAAGTACAACAACATCACAATTTTGGCAAAATGCCATCACTGCAGAACGCAAGGCACATGGACAAAAGATAAAACCTACTCCCTACGTTCCAGTTGATGTGAACCTATTTCCTTTTGGTTCATTCAAAAAAGAATGACCCATTTCTAAATTTAAAAATTAAAATTTAGCTTAAACTTCTAATTTTACACTTAATGAGAACCTTTTATAACCATACAAATAATACTTTACGCCTTTTTTGACATATTTAGTACCACAAATTCTAAAAGTCTTTATTATTTTCTTAAATTTTGTGCCTAGTCAAACAGGTTCACATAAATTCAAACGGCATGAGCAATTTGTGATGATCCTAATGGTCATCTCTTGTTTTAAAAGGCAAAACTGTGTTCCGAGGCTTTAAAACTATTTTTGTCTCACCTCAATTTGCATGCGCAGTCCGGACGCATCTCTGAAAAGCTTTTACATGAAATTTTAGAAAAATAATGAAATTAGCCTTTAAAATTGATTAAAGTTGACTTTAGTCAATATTCTTAGTAAACGGACCTAGACCAGTAATCCGACGGTCACGTCGCGTCCTATTAAAATATGGGCTTAGGCGTATGCCCGAAATCTAATTACGAGGTCCCAAGCCCGAGAAAAGAATTTTTAAAGAAAATTATATGCTAGAAAATATAAAGGCTTTTCAAATGGAATAACGTAGGCCGATGAACACAAAATTCAGATATTGAATTCGGTGATTCTATATAAAAAATAATAAATAGTCAAAACTCAAAATTTTGAAATTGCAAGAATCGTATTGATTCGTATAAAATCACCTATAAGCGAATTGGACTTAGAAATAATTGGAAACTCGAAAAATTTAGGTGAGTCTCGGCTATGGACGAATTATCTTAAATATCACCAGAGTTGCGTATATATTATCTTCGCGAATCATGGTGATTCGGGATCCGCATCAAGGGAGCAACCGCGCGACGGTATCAGTGGAAAAATTATCGCGAATCATAAATACCCCTACGCCAAGAATGTTTTAACACTAAATATATACCCTAAAGGGTTAAAAAAATGCTATAATTTCTTTGTAACGGGCAGATTCTAAAGTAAGTTCGCAATTGCAATTCTCGCCTTATCAAGGCTATCTGACTAAAGTGCATTTTCGAACCACGGATTCTTCTTTTTATTTTTTTACACTTTTTCCAAGCCTAAACACGCATATGTACTTTTTCAGTTTGTTGGTGATTTTCCCCAAATCATATGTTCACTTCTAACTTATTTTCAATCAGCATTATTTTTTACATGATTTCAATTTGTGGATTTTCTATGGAAACGGGCGCTAGGTAGATTTTGTAATTTTCGCCGAATGTCTGATTTTCCAAAATTCCAATTATACTTGGTTTTCAAGGGAAGACTGGTAATCGGTTTTGGTTTCCAATCTCAATTTTGACTAATGTAGTAAATTGAGCCAATTTATCTTTGGGATTAAATATGTTCGGCATTTCATGCATTCAATTGCAGCATTTAGCATTTATTGAGACAGCAGTAGCTCATAGCAGATAAAAAATAACTGGGAGTTGGAACTAGCATGGGAAGTATTGTGCTTTACGACCAAGTGGAATTGCGTGTTTATCTAACCTTACCGGAAAAAATAAGAATTGTGGTCTATTGCTATGTCAAGTACGCATGTATAGTAATGCGATTTAGTATATATTCGCAGTAAAGATGCTCACAAACCTATACCATGATCGTTCTACGTGTTCCACTCGGTTTTATTAATGTTGGAACGAAATTATGAATTTTTCGTACTGACTATCGTTGGAGTATTAATCCAAATCGGGGTTTCATTCGCGAGCAAATTGTCGGGAAATCTCGATCGGGTTATACCGAATTTTCGCCGACGCTTGTCGATATTATTGAATTTCCCTTGGCCAGATAAGTTTGTCAAGGTTGTTGATTTTCGCTGAAATGTTTGGAATCGGAACCAGCAAGAGTGTTGGCGTTTAATTTATCATGTGAATCGAGGTAGCCTAAGCTCAGTGGAACAAAATTTTGGTCTATTTGCTATATTGCTCAGATTGTTTACTCCACGAAGGGTGCATGGCGATTTGGTATCTATATTGCTGTTGGGCATGCCTGATATCTTATACCACGAGTTGTTCGGTTTCTATGATGCATTAATTGCGTATCTAACCGAGGATTATTAACGTTGGAACGAAGCTCATGGATGTTTCCTCAGTAATTGACTATTGTCAAGGCTAACTAAATCAGTTTCATTTTGTAAGAATTAATAAACGGATTGCTATACCGGTCTCATTGCCAGATGTTTGTATTATCGGAGCCTATATTTGCTGCATTGCCTGTTGATATTGCTTGATTCTCATCAAAATGTAGTATTATCGTATTAATATTTCTCCCTTGTTACAGAGATATTTATTTGACATGGTGAGGAGGTAGCATTTTAGTGATGAGATTAATGAAGCAGCACGCATCTTATCGCTGAGCAAATATGGCCGCAGATTTAAGTAGTTTAATGCACGGTGGTGATATGCCGAGTATTATTTAGGAATAATGTGTGAAGGGGTGATGTCGTGCCATGATTATGTTAGGTAATGCACGGTGATGATGCCGTGCTCACTTGCTAATTATTGGCACAGTAAAAGATTTAGTATGACAAGGTTACCATTTTATTATTTTACTGATTTATATATGATGTTTCATATGTTTTTACTGCTTATTGTTAACTGAAGCCAGAAGATTTCATTCCACTCGTGATTTCGTTATTGCCAGTTTTATTTATCTACATAAAGTATGATTATATTGCAGAACATACTATTTTACCAGTGTTAGACTCGACACTTACATTTCGTATTAATGGGCCGAGTTGTAACGATATACATATTTACATTTGTATAGATTTTGGTATTAAACTCAAGAGGTGAGACAAGATGGAGTGACAGCGTGTTGCCGTACACCCCAGCTTTCCGTTTGATTTATACTATCTTTGCCTGCAGGTCAGCTATTGCTGGGACTTATATTTGTAGTAAAAATCTTATCATGAAGTTAAATTTTATAATGATAAAGCAAACATTTATCATATTTGATTTATTTTATTCTTCGCATTTTCATCTATTCCAAGTTCTAGTTATCGTTTTTGTTCACCGATTATCCACGTGTAGACCCTAATAGTTCGGGTTTGCCTAGCTTCACGAGTAGATCCACATTTAATTCTCGAATGTAAAATCCAGTCGTGATTGCATCGTATATCCGCTGTATTAGGTCTCACAACAATGTTAGTAGAGCACCGAGGGATGCAGCATTTTGTTAATATTTATCCCGTAGATACAGAAGTTTGTATAACTTCACATATATTCTTCTCGCCATGTGATTTAATCTCTCAATACACTAAACTTTGGTTTCTGTAGATTTGGTTTTCATTCGTCGATTAACAGCCTAGTTCTTAGCGGAGTTTTCTACGAGGGTAGAGATTTGCCGAGGCTCCGCGCTTGTATCGAGTTGGTACAGTGCATCACCGTGTACACATTGGGCTGCGGGTCTTCGGTAGGAGCTCACACTTGAGTTCGAAAGTTTCCCAGCGGGTCCATTATTGTCTGAGCACGAGACGCTTCGTTCTCGTCTTAAATGGGTTTTATATATTGTTGTTTCAAGTAGTGCTTACGTTTTCTGCCGGGGATTCAGATCTGCTTATTGGAGAATCTGGTAGTTGCTGGCTCCTAGTCCTGCATTCCAATAGCCAAACTTAGTCGAGTAGCTTAGCGGTAAGCAAAATGTATCGCGGTTCACTATGTCTCCTAATCGCCATGTGAAGCTATACAGCCACCAAAGAGTTATTCACTACACTTACGGGTACACTGTAGGCAACCCTGACCAAGTAGTTGCTACGGTGCCCTTCAGGGATACTGAGACACGCAGCCGACTTTTGTTTTTCATTCATTGCTCCACTAGACTACTGAAGGGATAGACCAGACGGGTTGGGCGCTTATTTGCAGATTCTCCTAAGTCATTTCTGCAGGTTTCTTCTTAGCTCACATACGGGAGGACTATGAGGCGTTTGAATGCCTCCAGCCTAAATTTTTTACTGCCACTAATATGACCACATTTATTGCTCAAATTATTTAAATCGGTCTTGTTATACTTACTATTGGGCAGAATGGCATCAAGCATCAAGGGATTCTGTTTCAAATTTATTTGATTTGCATAGCTAGTTAGCATCTGCATGTGAGATTTCGATGTTGGCCTGCTGCATTGATATCATCTTCTATTATAGGAGTATGGAGCTGTGGTCTGACTAAAGGGAGTCTTGTCATTCGTTGCATTGTTGACATTCTTCGTCGTGGTATATGGATTCTTTTGGTAGGCCATTCTCCTTGTGTCGTTTCATTCAAGATTTCAGCTTTCATTGTCCTTCCAGGTGGCCGTGGTTCTATATAGTATTCGGATAGTTGCCCCCATAGTGCACATTCTTATTACCTACCTTGCTTTTGTGCTGTTACTGCCGTTAGCTAGCTTTTGGTCAAGAGGTTTTAGCAACTAGTGATTTGTTATAGTTTGTATGATCCGAGCACGCTCGTTAGATTTTACTTCGGTTCGAGTAGTTCTCAGCATCGCAGTTCTCATCCCATAAGTCAGTGAACCGAGCAGCGAGGCTCGCCCACAACTGTAGGGGTGGTGGTTGCAGCTCGGAGCTTAGTGTCAAGCGGCAGCTGTGAGGCCGCAGTCGTTCGGTTGGGAGGTGGGACTCGCAGAGGGCCATCCAGAGATGGGGTCAGCAGGGCGGGGCCTAACCCCCGATGTTGCTTTTCAACCAAACCAGGCTAGCGCCCCGACGTTAGCATCATAGGTACCGCTTCAAATTTGCGCAGAGTTTCGGTGCATCTACATACTCCTATGTAGTGTCATCTATTTGCTTCGTATTTGTTTTGTACTTCACTTTTTCTTCCTTGGCTTTCATTATCGCGGGCGATCATTATCAGTATATCGCTCGTGTTTGGTTGCTATTTTCCAGATCCGCTGCATATCCTACTTCGGATTACGGTGACGCCATATCGGATTGTCATGCTGCATCGTGACTCTAGTCTTTTGGGGTTGTTCGAGTTGGAATGGGAGTAGGATTCATGGTCATCGTTATGTCATTTCCTTATATATGGCGTCTTCGCGTAGGCTTCTCGGTGGCGGGTGTTCGTTTATCTGCGTATGTGCACATTTAGCGCCGGAAGCTCTATGGATTTTCTGGGCTACCGTTCATTTATTTTCCAAAGTGTATTTCCGTGTACCAAGCGGTGGATGCTTCACTCCGGCAGATATCAACTTTTGCATCGGGATGCCTCGCTGCATCAACCTATTTTTATTTACATGGGGTACGTGTTGTTGTCGGGCTAGGTTGAAGAATAGCTTGCAGTGACTTGTTGACAGTGGTTTCACGTACTGTCGTTTTCAGTGCACCGGAGCACGTCTATTGCTTGTTAATCGATGGATCGGATAGCGCACGTGTATTTATTATGTCGCTAGCTGTGCGGTCACCATCAAGAACAAGTATTTATTACCGAGGATTGATGATATAAGCTTGACCATCTTTAGAAAGTGTCTGATTTGAGACTGGCACACGCTGAAATTGCAGACTCGATGTCCTCCCTAACTTTCGCACTCAGCAGAGACATGGTTTTTAGCGATATCGTTGGGTCGACAAATGCTTCCCTGCCAAGACTATGGATTTGATAAATCAGTGTTCAAAGCCTTGCTTTGATTCCGTACTCAAAATCTTTCATTGACATACTACCTAGCGCCGTAGTTGCAGAAATAAGGCCTGGGAGTCGCTCTTCGAGCTCGGTATACGCTTACAGTGCGCTGTTTTTGAAGCAAAGTAGTTGAGTTCAAACTTGCAATTCTTCGGGAAACGCTGGGGACAAGAGATTGCCTGATCCAAGAACATAGAGGTAATATCGTTTACAGCATAGCCGGAGGTTTGTCTACCTACGCATTTATTCTCATGACAGTACACCAAAGCGGTGCCATTAGCAATACTTTCTACACCAACATCTTTCGATTCATCAGGCCGCATCGCAGCAACAATATACCATTCTGTGATAATGACGCCTAGTCAAGAACCTATCTAGAAAGAATCACTATATGACATGCAGCCTCCTCATTTCACAGAAAATAAGAAAATTTGTTCAGCATGAAATCATCTAGGTCTCCACCACAAGAATACTGACGACGTTCTACTCACCGTTGGCATTACGTCATTCAAACAACGCAGTAGAAGACATTCGCAAAGACATTCAAGAGCTAATCACATCCTTACGCATTACCGGCCTACTCGGTGCCTATACACGACCAGCCTTTACATCATATTCTCAACCTAGATTGACATATGACCATGCGTATAAATCCAAATTGTTTAGTGCTCAAATCATCGGTCATAGGATTATCCAGGCACCATACTAAATGCTTTACTTAAGGAAATTCCCACCAAGCTATCTTATCTTCCGGCATTTCAATACATAAACTGACAATTAACGAAATACTTCACAAGCACTTTCCACCGAAAACTTCAAGCCTAATCGAAGACATATGACTTTAGATATTCGATTGTTTGCATCACATTGTAATCATTCTCGAGAGTCGTTACTCATTTCCAACCATTATGATTCCAAACGAATACTGCGTCTCATTAGCACCTAACACCATGGAAGGCATTGCATCATTCATTTGTCTGGCTAGGCACTCTACTCTAAATGCACGGCTATCTTTACCACAATGACTCTCAGCACACCCAGAGCTCCTCATTCATCCGCTGAGCATACTGCACCCCGCTAAAACTTTTTCACTCGATTTCAACCTAATCTAATGAGCAAACTGACTAATTTCACGCATCTAAACTGAACCAACTTAACATTATAACCGTGTAAATGATTAATAATATAGTATCTCTCATTTCCTTGTTCGGTTCTAAATCAAAACACATACGATAACCCATAACGCGCATGCCTTATTGCTACCTTAATACCATAGTAAGATTAACTCAACCATCATAAGCTCGTGCAACAGAAACCATCTAGTACTTCATATTATCTGCAAATCTAACATTCACCCTCGTAATGCACTATCTTGAGAGACCTACAATTTAGATTTCAACATGTATATTTCACTTGTAAATGAGATCTTCTAGCAGACAACACAAGGATCACACAACTTTAGAACATTCCATAGGAGATAACCCACCTGCTTCGCCTAAACCTAACATTTCTATATACCTTCCACCACCATACATGTTACACAGTCACTTAGTCTTCCTAAATCTAAACTCATACCGCAATACAAAATTTGGTCCACTCCCAACTGAGGGACATGAAAAGATTCTTCACACGCCCATAACTCGGGGCTATAACTTGAATCAAGACAGAAATAAAGCACCTAATAGTCTTTCTATCCTCCAGCAGACCTTTCTCGTCGCTTCCAAATCATATGAATACATCTCGCAGCACTAACATTCTCATTACATAGCCATCCAGTAGTCACTTCCACTGAAGGGGAAAATACCAGACATATAAATCAGTTACATTCCAAGCTAAACCAAGGACTCATGATAAGAATTTCAAGAATGTGAAGTTTTCCTAAAGGTTCTGCAGCCTCTCGAGGATAAATACATACGTCTTCGTACCGATCTGCGAGTACTCTACTAAACCTGCTCATGACTCGTGAGACCTATATAACCTAGGCTATGATACCAACTTATCGCGAACCAAACCCCAGTCCGATCGTGATGGCGCCTCTCATGAAGATAAGGCCAGCCAACTAACCCATTTCGCCTTTTCAAAATAGTTAAATAATAATAAAAAGTCTAAGTATGAATAGATAACCACGAACTAAGCAAAAGATTTTTATAATGTCCGAAATACAGCCCATACAAAGCCCGATACCGGGGCGTCACAAGTCACGAGCATCTACTAGGGGTCTAACTATAACTAATAAGTTTGAATGTACTAACTATAGATAAATGAAATAAAGAAGAAGAAAAGCAGTGTTGTCGATGCCAGGAGCCACCTTGCTAAACTCGAATGACTACCTCCAATCAGTTAAAACCCGCTACCAGGTGTATAAATACCAGAATCTGCACACAAGGTGTAGGGAGTAAAGTGAGTACTCCAACTCAGTGAGTAATAAAGGTAAATAACAACTGAGCAGTAAGAAATCACTTAAAGCAAATCAACATGTTGTATAAAAGTAGAATAAAATCCTTTAGGGAAGCAATGAAGTTGTGTAGTATTATAGATTGCGTGACAAAATCAAATTATTTTCAACAATTAGTTTAAATTTTGGGGCTATTGCTTATGAGTATTTCTATGTTAATTAGATAGAATTAGTGAAATCGGGACTTGCCATAGAAGTATTCAAGATAACAGCCTCCAAAATATTGTACTTACAATTTGTGACTACTGATGTACTTTATCTTGGTTCAGGAATTCTTCAGTGCTGGAGGTCAGAATCCAGAATCCTTTTACAGAGCTTTCAGCAGCGATATCCTGGAGACTGCTTTCAATGTAAGCCCGCTTAATTGATAATATCCAAATAATTAATATTTCACTCAATCATTTTTATTCTCACTGTGTATTTTGTTTATTATTATTTATTAGACCCCAAGGGACAGGTTAGAGAGGCTATTTGGGCAACAAAAACAGGGGATAGTAATCAAAGCATCTGAAGAACAAATTAGAGCAATAAGCGAACACGCTTCGCGCTCCACTAAGCAACAAACTAAGGGTCAGACAACAGGTCCTTTTAATCTGTTGAAAGAACGCCCATTAATCAGTAGCAAATTTGGAAAGTTCTTTGAAGCATCTCCAGACAAATTTGAACAGTTGAGGGATTACACACGGAAATATAACTTAATAGTTCCGGACTCCCACGGGCCCATTAATATAAGAGACCCCACGGGGTTATATACTTCGGGATGTAGGGGTCTAGATAAATTATAAGATATTTATTAATATTACACACTCCTTCGGGGCCCACCCCCTATTAATCGGGGTTCCGAATACGTTTAATCTATCCAGTAAGAACGAAAAATAGATAAACCCAAGCCTCGGGCCCACTTCTTGAAACTTAGAAATTTTTACATCAATGGGTTCCACTTCTTGAGACTTGAAACTTAAAATTATATTGACCATTTATCCTTCTACGCGATCGCGACCCAGGCCTCACGAATGCGATGCTTCACCTAAGTCACCATTCGCGGATGAGATCCCTCTTCCGCGAACGTGAAGCACAACTTGGCTTCCAATCCACATGACCCAAATTCTTCTACGCGTACGCGAGACTACGCCCACGAACGCGAAGAACTAAATTCGCTGCCCTTCGTGAATGTGTAGCCTCCTCGCGAACGCGAAGACCAAATTCTCACCTTCCTCAGGTTACTCTTCGCGAATGCAAGGGTCCTCTTACGAACGCAAAGACCAAAAGTCTGCAACAGCTAAACCTGCAATTTATGCAATTTTTCCAACTTAGAAATGGTCTAATTGACCACCCGAAACTCACCTGAGAACCGCGGGACCTCAAACAAAAGCACCAACACATCCTAAAACCTTATTCAAACACGTTCCATTCATCAAAACACCTCAAACAACATCAAATCACTCAAAACAGATCGGATTCAAGCCTAAGTTTCCAAAATCTTCCGAAATATGCTTTTGATCAAAAACCCAACCAAACCACGTTCAAATGACCTAAAATTTTACACACACATCCCAAATGACATAACAAAGCTACTGAAACTCTCGGAATTCCATTTCCTCCCCTGGATCAAAATTTTACCGATCATCCGAAAATCATCAAAATATCAATTTCGCCAATAGAAGCCTAATTCTACTTCGGACCTCTAAAACTTATTCCGATCACACTCTTAAGTGACAAATCACTTCCCGAAGCTAACCATACCTTCAGAATTCACATTCGAGCCATCTAAAATATAATTCGGCTTGTCGATGCGTTGACAGTTACCGTTGAAACATATTGGTTTCCGCTTTCATTTGCCATTTTTTCTGTAAAAGAATGACATAAACAAACGCTTAAAAACATTTTAAACTTGAAGGGAAAAGAAATCACGTAGATTTTAATTCCCAACAAACCGCCACGAAGGCTTTACTCTCCAAACGGGAGTACACAAAACCACAAAGGTTTTAGTTTCCAGAATATTAATAATAATACAAATACAGAAATTAAAATAATTAAATTCCTTAAGCTTGTTATTAACCTGTATTTTTAAATAATAATTTTGGAGAAAAGAACGTTAACGTATAAACGTAAATATAAATGAAACAATAATTAATTCGAGCCCACCGAATTCACAGTGTTTCCTTAAGGAATTTAATCGAAGGAGAAGAAACTCAGAAAATTATAGTAAAATTCTGAGCAGAATAGTATTGTATTTATAGCCAAAATTGGGCTGAAATCTGAAGAGGTGCAACTCTTCAGAATGATTGCTTATGAAAAACGACCACAACATAAATATCATTATATAAATGGTCGTTTACTCAACAATAAAGATAGAAAATAACGAGGGAAAATTGAGGAGAGTAGTTACTTTTCTGTTACCAAAATAGAAAATTAGATTGGATTTAATATTAATATTTGTAATTAAAACAAATATTTAATAATATTTATGTTAATATTTTACTAATACAAAATAAATTTTGGTCCAAAAAGTTAATCAATCAATCGATCATTTGACCAAATCCAAATCCAAATCCGAATCTGAATTCTAAGCCGAAGCCGAAGACGAACCAAGCCGAGCGAGCGACGATGATGGCGCGAGGCTTGTCTTCTTCTTAACTATTTAAGAGCTAGAAGAAGAGAAATTGCTTATATACCCATAAAAATCTCTTTCTTTTCCAATATGGGACAATGTCCATTTACCAAGGGGGAAACATAAAACTTCACTCAAAAATTTCATTTCTCTCCATTTCCCATTCATCCTCTTTTAAGCATTTAATATATTGATTAAATACATTAAAAAAATCATATGAATGGGGAATGGTTATATCACGGAAGTATCCATGAAAAATTGTGATTCTTAAATAAGAATTAGTTGCATCTGGATAAGTAGGTTTTCCTTTGAACTTTACGTAGTGAACTTGTGTCGGATATACTCGATCAGTCGGTAGATTTGATATCTTTGAAACATCAAACTTTGTCTTATACCTCGACAACCACAAGTCACACAACCAACCCTTAACCATATTTGGTTCTCATTGTTATGTTCGTTTCAACCATGAACACTGCCTGGTTATATAAGTGTATAAAGAACTGGCCTTACAAAGTTCTCCTTGAAGTGGCTAACACTTCACACTTACATTAGATCTTGGGATCTCCAGTCTTCTAGGCAGAGTTACCATCACTATGACTTGTTCTCGGCAATACTCTCATTCTCCTTGATGATATCTCAACTATCTTTCTAGTTAGGCCTTTTGTAAGTCGATCCGACACATTATGACTTAACTCTATATAGTCAATCGTGATAAATTATCTAAAGAGTAATTGCCTAATGTTTTTAAATCATCATTGTATATGACGACATTTACCGTAATACATAACTCTCTCACCCTTCCATGTCGCTTGACTATCAGAACATGTGCCTATTGGTGCCAACGATTTAGGCCAAAATTGAATATCTTCCAAGAAATTTTGGAGCCATTTAGCTTCTTCCCTGGATTTATCTAAGGCTATAAATTTAGCCTCCATTATAGAGCAGGCAATACGAGTTTGTTTGGATGACTTCCAAGATACCGATCCTCCACCAATAGTGAGTACATATCCACTTGTGGACTTAGAATCAATTGAATCGGTGATCCAATTTGCATCACAATATCCCTTAATTACTGCAGGATATTTACTGTAGTGCAAAGCAAAGCTATGTGTATGTTCTAAATATTCCAAAATTTGTTTTATTTTCATCCAATGAGATTGACATGGATTGCTCATATATCGACTCAATTTACTTATGGCACAAGCTATATCTGGTCGTACACAATTCATGATATACATTAAGCATACCAACACACTAGCATAATCCAAATGTGATATGCTTTGGCCTTTGTTCTTTGCTAATGCAAGATTCACGTCAATTGGAGTCTTTGCAACTTTAAATTTCAAGTGCTTGAAATTTTCAATTACTGTCTTAATATAATGAGATTGTTACAATGTCAGACGTTGAGATTTTTATGGATCTTAATCCCTCGAATTAAATCAGCAATCCCATGTCCTTCGTATCAAACTTGCTAGTTAGCATACGCTTAGTAGCATTTATGTTGGCAATGTCACTACTCATTATCAGCTTATCGTCCACATATAAATAAACAATGACTATGTGATTTGGAACATTTTAATGTACACACATTTATCATATTTATTTATCTTAAAACCATTTGACAACACTTTTTTATCAAATTTTGCATTGTTTGGGTGCTTGTTTTAGTCCGTAGAGGGACTTAACAAGTCTACACACTTTCTTTTCTTTAGCTGGAACCACAAACACTATAGGTTATTCTATGTAGATTTCTTCCTTCATCTCTCCATTTAAGAAGGTCATCCTAACATCCATTTGATGAATTTCAAGACCATATTAAAGATCCATGTAGAACCCAACGATTTATTTTCAGGAGGAAGATCAACCAATTCACATGTATGGTTGTTCAATATGTATTCTATTTTACTATTGACTACCTCTTTCCATAACAATGATTCCGAAGAAGACAACTTTTTTAAATGTTTGAGGCTTATTTTCCAATAAGAAAGTCACAAAATTTGATCCAAATGAAGTAGACGTTCTTTGAGGTTTAATACGTTTTGGATCCTCCCTGTTAAGTGTAATTTCTTTTGTTTATTCCCGAGGTCGTTTAGATCCTTCACCAATCGAATCACATTCCTTTTATATGGATATATATTTTTAAATAACTCAGCATTATCTGATTCTGTAACCATATTATTATGAATATCGGGATTTTCTGACTTATGAACCAGAAATCGATATGCTTTACTATTAGTCGCATATCCTATGAAAACACATTCAACGATTTTCGGTCCTATTTTTACCCTTTTGGGTTTAGGAACTTTCACTTTTGCCAAACACCCTCACACTTTAAAATAATTCAAGTTGGGATTCCTTCCTTTCCATTTTTCATATGGAATGGATTGTGTTTTGATATTGGGTACTCGATTTAATATTCGGCTAGCCGTAAGAACGGCTTCCCCCTACAAGTTCTGTGGCAAACCATAACTTGTCAATAATGCGTTCATCATCTCCTTTAATAAACGATTCTTTCTTTCTGCAAACTCATTGGATTGGGGCATGTAAGGGGCCGTTATTTGATGAATAACTCTATATTCTAAATATATTTGTTCAAAAGGAGATTCATATTCACCACCCCGATCACTTCTTATCATTTTGTCATGACCCAAATTCACTAAGGGCCGTGGTGACGCCGGACATCGCTGTTAGACAAGCCAACTAAATAATCAATTAAATTCTCTTTTTAATACCTTTGAAATCTAGAATTTTTCCTTCCATTTTTCATAATTAAAAAGATCACTACTTCAATTCAAATTAATAAATAATTAGTACAAATCTTTCGAAAACCATCATAGAACTCGGTGTCACAAACACATGAGCATTTACTAATAAGGAAAAATAAAATACAACATCTGTCTGAAATACAGTGGACATATAATAAATACAATATGCTGAAAGGAACTACAGTGGCTGCGGGTCGCCTCGAAAAATACAGCTCTCCTATTCCCCGAATCATCCGCGCTGCTACACCCAGTAGGCCACTAGAGTTACTTGTACCCGTGCAACAAAAATGCACATAAGTGTAGTATGAGTATGTAATCAACGTGTACTCAGCAAGTATCACGTCTAATCTCGAATAAGTAAAGATGAGATAGTCAACTTTGACACTTTCTAGTGGTCCAATAATAATATACTAAATGTGTGAGGCAATCAGGGATTATATATAGCAGTTCTAACTCACAAAGCTAGGAAACAAGCAATACACCTTCAACAATTAATAAAGGTTTTTTCAAGGTTTACTCTTCATTATCTTATCAGTTTATACCAAGCCACGAATGGCGATTTCACGTTTAAAATTCTCAAGCGACAAATAACATGCACAAATCACACCGAGGCGACGGTCCGATCCAACAGAAAAGTAAATTGTGCATTGTCGAGGGTCGAACGACACGAACCATAGATGCATCTATTTAATCTGCCAAGGTGTTCAGCCCGTTCCATAAATAAACACATACTATGCTGAAAAGTCATGCATGCGATGCATGCGCACATAGAGTTACATGCTCAATCTCCATAGGTACTAAGGAAGGGTCTCCCATCAATAAATTCTTTTGAATTGGGCTGTATTGGGTATTGATATTTGGTCGAACAATGTTGGATGACAATGTTGTGAAGGACCTTTTTTAATATTTGACACAATTGACCCATGTTAAATTGGTTGTGATGGATTGAGAATACTCACCTGAGGTACAGAAATGGATTGGTATTGGTTTTGGGATCCAATTATCCCTCGAGCATCATGCCCGACCAACTGGTGAAGTTCTGAGTTTTTAACTTGATGGTGATGGATTGTAAATCAGAGAATCGGGTTGGTACCTATATACAATTGAAAATGTAGAGATTCTCGCTATCAAGGTTTTAATATTTTGATATTTTTTCCAATTTTAAAGTAATTTCTGCCAAGATGACAGAATTTAATCTCAATTTCACGATGTTGAATAATTACTTCGCTTTTTTTTTTTCTTCTTTTGTTTTTCTTCGGAGTTTGTATTTAAAAATGGGACCCACAAATAACAAATGGCAAATAATATATAGCTTAGCATAATGTGTTGTACATGTAAGCACAATTGATATATACGCTCTGGTGGATGTATTTATTATCACCCATTTTGTCAAGTTGGAGCGTTCAAATGGGAAAATCCAAAGTTCGTGTATCGCTTTCAAAAGCCCTACAAGTTTAAGTGACTAAGAAGCCATTACGCCTTACACTTTTATTTTTCATCTTTTTCCGGTCCTAAGTATTACGTGAGAGGCATGTACGTACAGACTAGTACTATATTAAAAGCACGAAGCCCTTCAGTGAAGTGTCGTTCGCCTTTTTTATTCCTTAAAATGATTTCACATTGGATGAAATCATAATTTAAGTTAATATCTCAAATTTTAGGACTTTAAATCAACTAAAATTTTGATTAAATCTTTCCTTATTGAATTTAGTAAGAAATACTACTATTTAGGATTTAATATTGATTAAAATACTACTATGAGATTGTATCTAACGTGAAATTTACTAATAATATTAAATTTGAAGATATACTTGTACGAAAAAATATAAAATAAATTGCACTAAATTAAATGCTCGCAGCGCGAATCTGAATATCGATACCGGATGGGTAATAAAAAAAAACTCTTAAGGACTAGGTGCAAGGATGCCTCTTTTTCTCAAAGACACTTTAGTCCCCTATGTTTATGAAGATTTGACACATATTAGTTTGGGTAATATTTTTCATTATACAAGCAATTTTTTATAGCTTCTACTATATTAAAAGTACGAAAACCCTACGAAATATCGTGCGTCTTTTTCACCATTTAAAAATCAGTTTTACATTGGATAAAATTGTAATTAAATTTCTTTGCTAATATTTAGGAACTTAAAATCAAGCCAATTTTTTACTAAATCCAAACTTATTTGAATTAGGTAAGAAGCCCTTATAATTTCCTAAATTTTATGATCTTTTCAATTAATTAATAAAAGAATAATTGCATTATATCAATTTATGGTAAACTTCTCCATATGCACAAAGTACACGTTAGATTTGTCTACTTTTTCCTTTTTCCTTAAATATAATTAATCAGTTAAATTATAGTAGAATACATTTATTAGTAGTAAATATTTATACAATTACGAGAAGTAAATATATCAATAGAAATATACATTCCATGTTAGTTATAATGATAACTACCATTAATATTTTATATGTTGGATATTTCAATTGATTTTCTAAATTTTAAATGAACTAATATCTTAATTGGCGTATAATTTAGTATACAATATGTACGCATATTATATATATATATATATATATTCTTATCAAGTGTCTATACAATATGTACGCATATTATATATATATATATATATATTCTTATCAAGTGTCTATACAATATGTACGCATATTATATATATATATATATATATTCTTATCAAGTGTCTATACAATATGTAAATAAAAGTAAAAATCAATTCCATTAAATTGTTGAATAACTAGTTTTTTTTTTTTTTTTAATTGAATTACTAGTTACTCGTAGTAGTATTAAAGAGTAGGAAAGGACCCGGAATATAAAATCCAAGTAGAGCCAGCATCAAAACCGGGTCCACATAACCAGAATTTAGGTAATCCCCGAAAACACCCACCGGAATTCTCTACCCTCCGGCCCCTGAGTTTAGCCTCGGGAACCTAATTATCACAGCGAGTTTCAATAAGGCAGAATAGTGATCGAAAAAGCAGCAGCGCAAAATGAAGACGACGAAAGGAGGCAAAGTCATGAACCCTACCGACGCTTATCGCAAGGAACAACGCAAAAGGGAATTGAAAAGGGTATATTTTTATCTCAATTAATAGCTTCCTTTGGAGTTATTTATAGTGTACATCAAACAAATTTTACTGTGCCTGTACTAGTTGGGGGCAACCATACGAATACTCAATAAATTGAAAAATGGATCAATTGGGGGTAGTTTCATTATCACTCAATAATTTGCCTTAAAAAGAGTAAATTATTTTGGATTTTAACTGATATACTAACAGATTCCTTAGAGTTATCTATAGTACAATGACTGCTACGGCATGAGTTGGAGTGACGAATTAGTGGTTGAACTAGGTGGATGGAAGTGGGTTCAGACTTCAAAGATTTTTTTAATTTTATTTTATATATGTTGTTGAATCCCCCTGACAGTGGGAATTTTTTTAGAGTAGCAATAAAGGCGGTTCAAAAGCTGCTTTAGGTCTCAGGTTCAAATCCAACTGCCACATTATAACTCTTTTGAATCTCTTTATATAAAATCCTGGCGTCGCTAATGGAAATGATATGAATAATCTATATTTGTTCGGAATTCAGTGGGGTCATTTTATTCTAATACTCAATAATTTGTCTTAAAAAATGACTAATGAATCATTTGGGGTCATTTCACTCTAATACTCAGTAATTTGTCTGAATAGACAAATAGCAGAATAGGTTGAGGATTCATTTAGGCTTTAGTATATGAATCACTTGCTGCTTCTTTACTTAGGAAATTATACTCCATCACATCCAGGGGGCAATGTGATGAACCCCTTACCCCTCTTTTAACTGCATTTGGGGACACATATAGTGCGTGCTTACGAGAAGCCCGTGCCAATGCATATAGTGGTGTGCCCATTCTATTGTGCAGCTAATTGCATACTTTTATTATTTGTTTTTTGCTTATATGCTTTGGCGAATAGACAAATGGCAGAATAGGTTGATGATTCATTTAGGCTTTAGTATATGAATCACTTGCTGCTTTTTTACTTAGGAAATTATACTCCATCACATCCAGGGGGCAATGTGATGAACCCCTTGCCCCTCTTTTAACTGCATTTGGGGACACATATAGTGCGTGCTTAGGAGATGCCCGTGCCAATGCATATAGTGGTGTGCCCATTCTATTGTGCAGCTAATTGCATACTTTTATTATTTGTTTTTGGGTTTTTTTTGGGGGGGGTGGTGGTGGTGGTGGTGGTGTTCAAATTAATTGTTTTGCTTATATGCTTTGGCGAACATAACCTTGAAGCCTATTGTTTTTACTTGCATATTTTACAATTTTATGTACGCACAAACAAGCTTTGAGTCATATGAGACATCTATTGGAAACAGAAGGAATATTGAGGGACGGTTCTAAGGAAGAGCTGTTTGTTTAAATATACCGTTACAAGTTATTAGGTGGGGTTTATGTGGGATTCATTTATTTTTGTTTTTTATATTTTCCAGAACAAGAAAGAGAGGAAGAAAGTGAGAGAAGTGGGTATATTGAAGAAGGATCCTGACCAACTAAAAGATCAGATTCAGAAACTAGAAGTGATGAGTAAGTTGTTCCACATATAATTCTTTTCTTTGGATAAGTTACTGCATTTGAACTCTGTGATACTTCTTATTATATTATATAATTGAATAAAAGGATCTTTTTTTGGATCATTTGTAATTTAATAAAATGCTCTCTCGCTTGACATTTCTGTTGACGTTGATAACTATGGAGATTGTTTTGAGCGACACTGAATAAATACTGAGAATTATAAAGTAATGCCTATTCATCACGCTCAGTAAAATAAAAGCAATAAGGAGAGGAAGGACAAAAGTAGGAAATAATCTGAAGTAGAAACAGGTCCATTGTTATATTACTGCTAGTAGCCACTCCTTAGTTACTCATGAACTTTTCTAAAGTACTTCTTCTAGCTTTAGTTAATCTACTTCAGATTATTTCCTACTTTTGTCCTTCCTCTCCTTATTGCTTTTATTTTACTGAGCGTGATGAATAGGCATTACTTTATAATTCTCAGTATTTATTCAGTGTCGCTCAAAACAATCTCCATAGTTATCAACGTCAACAGAAATGTCAAGCGAGAGAGCATTTTATTAAATTACAAATGATCCAAAAAAAGATCCTTTTATTCAATTATATAATATAATAAGAAGTATCACAGAGTTCAAATGCAGTAACTTATCCAAAGAAAAGAATTATATGTGGAACAACTTACTCATCACTTCTAGTTTCTGAATCTGATCTTTTAGTTGGTCAGGATCCTTCTTCAATATACCCACTTCTCTCACTTTCTTCCTCTCTTTCTTGTTCTGGAAAATATAAAAAACAAAAATAAATGAATCCCACATAAACCCCACCTAATAACTTGTAACGGTATATTTAAATAAACAGCTCTTCCTTAGAACCGTCCCTCAATATTCCTTCTGTTTCCAATAGATGTCTCATATGACTCAAAGCTTGTTTGTGCGTACATAAAATTGTAAAATATGCAAGTAAAAACAATAGGCTTCAAGGTTATGTTCGCCAAAGCATATAAGCAAAACAATTAATTTGAACACCACCACCACCACCACCACCCCCCCCAAAAAAAACCCAAAAACAAATAATAAAAGTATGCAATTAGCTGCACAATAGAATGGGCACACCACTATATGCATTGGCACGGGCATCTCCTAAGCACGCACTATATGTGTCCCCAAATGCAGTTAAAAGAGGGGCAAGGGGTTCATCACATTGCCCCCTGGATGTGATGGAGTATAATTTCCTAAGTAAAAAAGCAGCAAGTGATTCATATACTAAAGCCTAAATGAATCATCAACCTATTCTGCTATTTGTCTATTCGCCAAAGCATATAAGCAAAACGATTAATCTGAACACCACCACCGCCACCCCCCCCCCCAAAAAAAAAAAAAAACCCAAAAACAAATAATAAAAGTATGCAATTAGCTGCACAATAGAATGGGCACACCACTATATGCATTGGCACGGGCTTCTCGTAAGCACGCACTATATGTGTCCCCAAATGCAGTTAAAAGAGGGGTAAGGGGTTCATCACATTGCCCCCTGGATGTGATGGAGTATAATTTCCTAAGTAAAGAAGCAGCAAGTGATTCATATACTAAAGCCTAAATGAATCCTCAACCTATTCTGCTATTTGTCTATTCAGACAAATTACTGAGTATTAGAGTGAAATGACCCCAAATGATTCATTAGTCATTTTTTAAGACAAATTATTGAGTATTAGAATAAAATGACCCCACTGAATTCCGAACAAATATAGATTATTCATATCATTTCCATTAGCGACGCCAGGATTTTATATAAAGAGATTCAAAAGAGTTATAATGTGGCAGTTGGATTTGGATTTGAACCTGAGACCTAAAGCAGCTTTTGAACCGCCTTTATTGCTACTCTAAAAAAATTCCCACTGTCAGGGGGATTCAACAACATATATAAAATAAAATTAAAAAAATCTTTGAAGTCTGAACCCACTTCCATCCACCTAGTTCAACCACTAATTCGTCACTCCAACTCATGCCGTAGCAGTCATTGTACTATAGATAACTCTAAGGAATCTGTTAGTATATCAGTTAAAATCCAAAATAATTTACTCTTCTTAAGGCAAATTATTGAGTGATAATGAAACTACCCCCAATTGATCCATTTGTCAATTTATTGAGTATTCGTATGGTTGCCCCCAACTAGTACAGGCACAGTAAAATTTGTTTGATGTACACTATAAATAACTCCAAAGGAAGCTATTAATTGAGATAAAAATATACCCTTTTCAATTCCCTTTTGCGTTGTTCCTTGCGATAAGCGTCGGTAGGGTTCATGACTTTGCCTCCTTTCGTCGTCTTCATTTTGCGCTGCTGCTTTTTCGATCACTATTCTGCCTTATTGAAACTCGCTGTGATAATTAGGTTCCCGAGGCTAAACTCAGGGGCCGGAGGGTAGAGAATTCCGGTGGGTCTTTTCGGGGATTACCTAAATTCTGGTTATGTGGACCCGGTTTTGATGCTGGCTCTACTTGGATTTTATATTCCGGGTCCTTTCCTACTCGCAGTTTCTCGTAGCTTGCAATACTAGTGGTCCTTGTATATCATTTATACATTGTAACCGGCATACCCTCTACTTGGATTTTATATTCCGGGTCCTTTCCTACTCTTTAATACTACTACGAGTAACTAGTAATTCAATTAAAAAAAAAAAAAAAACTAGTTATTCAACAATTTAATGGAATTGATTTTTACTTTTATTTTCTTTTGACAGAAAAAAAAAATGATCCAGTTTTTAGTGAAAGTCAAAAACTATTTATATTCAGTAGTCGGAGAAGTGTATAAAATTAGTAAATTTTTACATATAACATACATAATCAATATATATATATATAATATACGTTTTTCGGCTATTAGCTATTATTTTGAAAGCGGATATACAATATCATTTTTCCTAATCTAAAATTTTTCTATTTTATTTATTTATTAAGATACTAAATTATACGCAATTAAGATATTAGTTCATTTAAAATTTAGAAAATCAATTGAAATATCCAACATATAAAATATTAATGGTAGTTATCATTATAACTAACATGGAATGTATATTTCTATTGATATATTTACTTCTCGTAATTGTATAAATATTTACTACTAATAAATGTATTCTACTATAATTTAACTGATTAATTATATTTAAGGAAAAAGGAAAAAGTAGACAAATCTAACGTGTACTTTGTGCATATGGAGAAGTTTACCATAAATTGATATAATGCTATTATTCTTTTATTAATTAATTGAAAAGATCATAAAATTTAGGAAATTATAAGGGCTTCTTACCTAATTCAAATAAGTTTGGATTTAGTAAAAAATTGGCTTGATTTTAAGTTCCTAAATATTAGCAAAGAAATTTAATTACAATTTTATCCAATGTAAAACTGATTTTTAAAGGATGAAAAAGACGCACGATATTTCGTAGGGTCTTCGTACTTTTAATATAGTAGAAGCTATAAAAAATTGCTTGTATAATGAAAAATATTACCCAAACTAATATGTGTCAAATCTTCATAAACATAGGGGACTAAAGTGTCTTTGAGAAAAAGAGGCATCCTTGCACCTAGTCCTTAAGAGTTTTTTTTTATTACCCATCCGGTATCGATATTCAGATTCGCGCTGCGTAGAGTATTTAGTTTAGTGCAATTTATTTTATATTTTTTCGTACAAGTATATCTTCAAATTTAATATTATTAGTAAATTTCACGTTAGATACAATCTCATAGTAGTATTTTAATCAATATTAAATCCTAAATAGTAGTATTTCTTACTAAATTCAATAAGGAAAGATTTAATCAAAATTTTAGTTGATTTAAAGTCCTAAAATTTGGGATATTAACTTAAATTATGATTTCATCCAATGTGAAATCATTTTAAGGAATAAAAAAGGCGAACGACACTTCACTGAAGGGCTTCGTGCTTTTAATATAGTACTAGTCTGTACGTACATGCCTCTCACGTAATACTTAGGACCGGAAAAAGATGAAAAATAAAAGTGTAAGGCGTAATGGCTTCTTAGCCACTTAAACTTGTAGGGCTTTTGAAAGCGATACACGAACTTTGGATTTTCCCATTTGAACGCTCCAACTTGACAAAATGGGTAATAATAAATACATCCACCAGAGCGTGTATATCAATTGTACAACACATTATGCTAAGCTATATATTATTTGCCATGTGTTATTTGTGGGTCCCATTTTTAAATACAAACTCAGAAGAAGAAAAAGTTACAAACACAAAAAGGAAAGAAAAAAAAAAAGCAACGCATGAAACATACTAGGTGTTCGACAATTCCACCGTGAGAATCGTCACCCTCCGACGAGCAGCAGAACTCCGCGCGAGGCAAAAATAAATTGGAAAAGAAAGGTATCAAAATATTCGCCTTGATGACGAGAATGCTCCTACATTTTCAATTGTATATGGGTACCAACCAATTCCTCCAATTTTACAATCCAAAAGCTTAGGCAATCCGGTTAAACAAGGTGTCCGACGAAATGTCCCTGTCAATTGTGAGCCAATTGGAGACTAATTTCCAATTGGAATCCCTTGCACTACACCCAAATATCCTCTATGCAAAGATTCAGCTCAATACATTCAAGTAATCAACCATCACCATCAAGTTAAAAACTCAGAACTTCACCAGTTGGTCGGGCATGATGCTCGAGGGATAATTGGATCCCAAAACCAATACCAATCCATTTCTGTACCTCAGGTGAGTATTCTCAATCCATCACAACCAATTTAACATGGGTCAATTGTGTCAAATATTAAAAAAGGTCCTTCACAACATTGTCATCCAACATTGTTCGACCAAATATCAATACCCAATACAGCCCAATTCAAAAGAATTTATTGATGGGAGACCCTTCCTTAGTACCTATGGAGATTGAGCATGTAACTCTATGTGCGCATGCATCGCATGCATGATTTGTCAGCATGGTATGTGTTTATTTATGGAACGGGCTGAACGCCTCGGCAGATTAAATAGATGCATCTATGGTTCGTGTCGTTCGACCCTCGACAATGCACAATTTACTTTTCTGTTGGATCGGACCGTCGCCTCGGTGTGATTTGTGCATGTTATTTGTCGCTTGAGAATTTTAAACGTGAAATCGCCATTCGTGGCTTGGTATAAACTGATAAGATAATGAAGAGTAAACCTTGAAAAAACCTTTATTAATTGTTGAAGGTGTATTGCTTGTTTCCTAGCTTTGTGAGTTAGAACTGCTATATATAATCCCTGATTGCCTCACACATTTAGTATATTATTATTGGACCACTAGAAAGTGTCAAAGTTGACTATCTCATCTTTACTTATTCGAGATTAGACGTGATACTTGCTGAGTACACGTTGATTACATACTCATACTACACTTATGTGCATTTTTGTTGCACGGGTACAAGTAACTCTAGTGGCCTACTGGGTGTAGCAGCGCGGATGATTCGGGGAATAGGAGAGCTGTATTTTTCGAGGCGACCCGCAGCCACTGTAGTTCCTTTCAGCATATTGTATTTATTATATGTCCACTGTATTTCGGACAGATGTTGTATTTTGTTTTTCCTTATCAGTAAATGCTCATGTGTTTGTGACACCGAGTTCTAGGATGGTTTTCGAAAGATTTGTACTAATTATTTATTAATTTGAATTGAAGTAGTGATCTTTTTAATTATGAAAAATGGAAGGAAAAATTCTAGATTTCAAAGGTATTAAAAAGAGAATTTAATTGATTATTTAGTTGGCTTGTCTAACAGCGATGTCCGGCGTCACCACGGCCCTTAGTGAATTTGGGTCATGACAAAATGATAAGAAGTGATCGGGGTGGTGAATATGAATCTCCTTTTGAACAAATATATTTAGAATATAGAGTTATTCATCAAACAACGGCCCCTTACATGCCCCAATCCAATGAGTTTGCAGAAAGAAAGAATCGTTTATTAAAGGAGATAATGAACGCATTATTGACAAGTTATGGTTTGCCACAGAACTTGTAGGGGGAAACCGCTCTTACGGCTAGCCGAATATTAAATCGAGTACCCAATATCAAAACACAATCCATTCCATATGAAAAATGGAAAGGAAGGAATCCCAACTTGAATTATTTTAAAGTGTGAGGGTGTTTGGCAAAAGTGAAAGTTCCTAAACCCAAAAGGATAAAAATAGGACCGAAAATCGTTGAATGTGTTTTCATAGGATATGCGACTAATAGTAAAGCATATCGATTTCTAGTTCATAAGTCAGAAAATCCCGACATTCATAATAATATGGTTACAGAATCAGATAATGCTGAGTTATTTAAAAATATATATCCATATAAAAGGAATGTGATTCGATTGGTGAAGGATCTAAACGACCTCGGGAATAAACAAAAGAAATTACACTTAACAGGGAGGATCCAAAACGTATTAAACCTCAAAGAACGTCTACTTCATTTGGATCAAATTTTGTGACTTTCTTATTGGAAAATGAGCCTCAAACATTTAAAAAAGTTATGTCTTCTTGGGAATCATTGTTATGGAAAGAGGTAGTCAATAGTAAAATAGAATACATATTGAACAACCATACATGTGAATTGGTTGATCTTCCTCCTGAAAATAAATCGTTGGGTTCTACATGGATCTTTAAGAGGAAAATAAAAGATAATGGCACTATTGACAAATATAATATAAGACTTGTGATCAAAGGGTATAGACAACAAGAAGGTCTTGACTATCTTGATACATACTCTCAAGTTACAAGAATTACGTCTATACGAACGTTAGTAGCATTAGCCGCAGTTTATGATCTTGAAATTCATCAAATTGATATTAAGACGACCTTCTTAAATAGAGAGATAAAGGAAGAAATCTACATTGAACAACACGAAGGGTTTGTGGTTCCAGGTAAAGAAAAGGAGGTTTGTAGACTTGTTAAGTCCCTTTACGGAATAAAACAAGCAAACCAAACAATGGCATGCAAAATTTGGCCAAACAATATTGTCAAATGGATTTAAGATAAATGAATGTGATAAATGTGTTTACATTAAAAATGTTCCAAATCACATAGTCATTATTTGCTTATATGTGGATGATATGCTTATAATGAGTAATGACATTGCCAACATACATGCTGCTAAGCGTATGCTAACTAGCAAGTTTGATATGAAAGACTTGGGAGTTGCTGATTTAATTCTGGGAATTAAGATCCATAAGACTTCTCAAGGTCTGGCATTGTCACAATCTCATTATATTAAGACAATAGTTGGAAAAGTTAAGCACTTAGGCTTTAAAGTTGCAAAGGCTCCAATTGACGTGAATCTTGCATTAGCAAAGAACAAAGGCCAAAGCATATCACAATTGGATTATGCTCGTATGTTAGGTTGCTTAATGTACATCATGAATTGTACACAACCAGATATAGTTTGTGCTATAAGTAAATTGAGTTGATATACGAGCAATCCAGGTCAATCTCATTGGATGGTCATGAAACAAGTTTTGAGGTATTTAGTACATAAACTTTGTTTGCACTACAGTAAATATCATGCGGTCATTGAGGGATATTGTTATGCAAATTGGATCACCGGATCAACTATTCCAAGTCCACAAGTGGATATATATTCACTATTGGTGGAGGAGCGGTATCTTGAAAGTCGTCCAAACAAACTTGTATTGCATGTTCTACAATAGAGGCAGAATTTATAGCCTTAGATAAAGTCGGTAAAGAAGCCAAATGGCTCCGAAATTTCTTGGAATATATTCCATTTTGGCCTAAACCGTTGGCACTAAATACATACATTGCAATAGTCAAACGGCAATTGGAAGGGGTGGGAGAGTTATGTATACTGGTAAATCTCATCATATACGATGAAGATATAAAGCCGTTAGACAATTACTCTCTAGAGGAATTATCACGATTAACTATGTAAAGTCAAGTGATAATGTGCCGAATCTACTTACAAAAGTCCTAACTAGAGAGGTAGTTGAGAAGTCATGAAGGGGAATGGGACTGTGGCCGAGAACAAGTCATAGTGGCGGTATCTCTACCTAAAAGACTGGAGATCCCAAGATCTAGGTTCAAGGAGATCAAACAAAGTTAATAATGGCGGTTCAACATTGTTAAATAAACTTTTGGTCCATTCTCATGATTCAGTACCAAAGATAAAGCATTAAGGCTTTTTAATGATTTCTAAATTTGATACGGGGTATATCAAATAGTGTATCTACGAGATGACGCATTTAGGAATCACTTATGTAAGTGTGAAGTGTTAGCCACTTCAAGGAGAACTTTGTAAGGCCAGTTCTTTATACACTTATGTAACCAGGCAGTGTTCATGATTGAAACGAACATAACAATGAGAACCAAATATGGTTAAGGGTTGGTTGTGTGACTTGTGGTTGTCGAGGTATAAGACAAAGTTTGATGTTTCAAAGATATCAAATCTACCGACTGATCGAGTATATCCGACACAAGTTCACTACGTAAAGTTCAAAGGAAAACCTACTTATCCAGATGCAACTAATTCTTATTTAAGAATCACAATTTTTCATGGATACTTCCGTGATATAACCATTCCCCATTCATATGATTTTTTTAATGTATTTAATCAATATATTAAATGCTTAAAAGAGGATGAATGGGAAATGGAGAGAAATGAAATTTTTGAGTGAAGTTTTATGTTTCCCCCTTGGTAAATGGACATTGTCCCATATTGGAAAAGAAAGAGATTTTTATGGGTATATAAGCAATTTCTCTTCTTCTAGCTCTTAAATAGTTAAGAAGAAGACAAGCCTCGCGCCATCATCGTCGCTCGCTCGGCTTGGTTCGTCTTCGGCTTCGGCTTAGAATTCAGATTCGGATTTGGATTTGGATTTGGTCAAATGATCGATTGATTGATTAACTTTTTGGACCAAAATTTATTTTGTATTAGTAAAATATTAACATAAATATTATTAAATATTTGTTTTAATTACAAATATTAATATTAAATCCAATCTAATTTTCTATTTTGGTAACAGAAAAGTAACTACTCTCCTCAATTTTCCCTCGTTATTTTCTATCTTTATTGTTGAGTAAACGACCATTTATATAATGATATTTATGTTGTGGTCGTTTTTCATAAGCAATCATTCTGAAGAGTTGCACCTCTTCAGATTTCAGCCCAATTTTGGCTATAAATACAATACTATTCTGCTCAGAATTTTACTATAATTTTCTGAGTTTCTTCTCCTTCTTTCGCATACTTTTAGCATCAAACAAAGCAAAAGTAAGTGTGATTTACTACTGAACTTTGTGTTCACTGAAATACTGGGTTTGAAGTACCACTACACCAGTGTGTAATTTGTTCTATCCTCGGAGGAAATAATCTATAACCTTGTGTACTAGAAGAGGATTAAATTCCTTAAGAAACCACTGTAAATTCAGCCGGCTCGAATTGGTTTTCTATAATTTCTGTTTATATTTATTTATATTTCCAGAATTATATTACAAGTACAATTTACCAACAAGCTTAAGGAATTTAATATATTTTCTGTATTTGTAGTTACTATTTCTGGAGAGTAAAACCTTTGTGGCTTTGTACTCTATTGGAGATTAAAATCTACGTGATTTTAACATTTGTGTCATTCTTTTACAGAAATGACTAATGAGATTGAGAACCAAATTGTTCCAATGGTGACTGACAATGCTTCTGTGATGACTCGGCCAGTCGTCTTATGAGTTATCGCTCTATTTCTCCCCATTTATGCTTCTTTATGCTTCATTATTCGTGTTTTAGGGTTTCGGGTTGGTCGGATTGAGTTCAAAATATTCGATAAGGTTTGAGACACTTAGTCTCTTTTAAGGAAGCTTAAGTTGGAAAAATCAACAAAATATTGACTTATATTTTAGATGGCTCGAATGTGAATTCTGAAGGTATGGTTAGCTTCGGGAAGTGATTTGTCACTTAAGAGTGTGATCGGAATAAGTTTTAGAGGTCCGAAGTAGAATTAGGCTTCTATTGGCGAAATTGATATTTTGATGATTTTCGGATGATCGGTAAAATTTTGATCCAGGGGAGGAAATGGAATTCCGAGAGTTTCAGTAGCTTTGTTATGTCATTTGGGATGTGTGTGTAAAATTTTAGGTCATTTGAACGTGGTTTGGTTGGGTTTTTGATCAAAAGCATATTTCGGAAGATTTTGGAAACTTAGGCTTGAATCCGATCTGTTTTGAGTGATTTGATGTTGTTTGAGGTGTTTTGATGAATGGAACGTGTTTGAATAAGGTTTTAGGATGTGTTGGTGCTTTTGTTTGAGGTCCCGCGGTTCTCAGGTGAGTTTCGGGTGGTCAATTAGACCATTTCTAAGTTGGAAAAATTGCATAAATTGCAGGTTTAGCTGTTGCAGACTTTTGGTCTTTGCGTTCGTAAGAGGACCCTTGCATTCGCGAAGAGTAACCTGAGGAAGGTGAGAATTTGGTCTTCGCGTTCGCGAGGAGGCTACACATTCACGAAGGGCAGCGAATTTAGTTCTTCGCGTTCGTGGGCGTAGTCTCGCGTACGCGTAGAAGAATTTGGGTCATGTGGATTGGAAGCCAAGTTGTGCTTCACGTTCGCGGAAGAGGGATCTCATCCGCGAATGGTGACTTAGGTGAAGCATCGCATTCGTGAGGCCTGGGTCGCGATCGCGTAGAAGGATAAATGGTCAATATAATTTTAAGTTTCAAGTCTCAAGAAGTGGAACCCATTGATGTAAAAATTTCTAAGTTTCAAGAAGTGGGCCCGAGGCTTGGGTTTATCTATTTTTGGGATTTTTGAGATTTTTCGATTGTTTTCGCTTGGTCTATTTTCCCTTTGCATATTATGATGTATTCGTTCTTCTTTTGGATAGATTCAACATGTGTGGAGGCCGATTCAAGGGGCAAAGGCATTGCAAGCTAGAGGTTTAGTGGTTCGAGGTGTGTAATGATTGTAAATAATCTTATGAGGGTTTGAAATCCTGGATTGCACATCGAAGTGCTATATTTAGGTGAGACACACACTTGATAATGAGCGTGGGATCGTTTACTATTGGGGATTATGACTTGGTCTGTCCCGATTGATGATTTTACCTTATATTTGACTGAAACTTATTTGTTATCATCACAATTTGGGTTGATTGCCATATTTGGGCTTCGTGCTAACTATTTGAACCCTTCGGGGATTTTTATCACTATTTCCTTATTGTGTCGACTTATTACTTAAACTCATTCATGTTGTTTTCCATGGTTTTACAACTCAGTCACTTTTACTCAATTTTGAGACTTAAATTATATTTTTAAATGATGTTTTAGGCTGATGACAACTATTTTACTAATGGCCGAGGGGCTTGTGATGATTTTTGGACTGAGTGCAGCCGAGGGCCAGATGTGAGGATACACTGAGTGATATGAGGCCAAGGGCCAAAGATACATATATATGCCATGAGGTGGCTTGAGTGATATGAGACCGAGGTCCTAGATTTGATGCCACAAGATGGCTTGATATTGCGCTTGGACCATAAAGGGACCCTCCCGGAGTCTGTACACCCCTAGTGAGCGCGGGTACCCATATTATTCTGAGAGTGAGCCCGAGGGGCTGATATTATTTTGAGAGTGAGCCTGAGGGGCTGATATTATTCTGAGAGTGAGCCCAAGGGGCTGATATTGTTCTGAGAGTGAGCCTGAGTGGCTGATATTGTTCTAAGAGTGAGCTCGATGGGCTGATATTGTTTTGAGAGTGGGCCCGATGGACTGGTATTGTTCTGGGATATTGCCCGAGGGGCAAACCTTTATATGTTTATTTTTCATATTTACTTACCATTTTAACTGATACACTACGGTTTTTGTGGCCGAGTGGTGGATTTCTTTGCTTATCTGCACTAACTGTTTTTGCATTCATTTGCGTAATTGTTGAAAAAGCTATTATCAAATAAGTTTAAACTGAGATAAGATGTTTTTGAGAGATTTCACAACTTCATTGCTTCCCTAAAGGATTTTATTCTACTTTTATACAACATGTTGATTTGCTTTAAGTGATTTCTTACTGCTCAGTTGTTATTTACCTTTATTACTCACTGAGTTGGAGTACTCACTTTACTCCCTACACCTTGTGTGCAGATTCTGGTATTTATACACCTGGTAGCGGGTTTTAACTGATTGGAGGTAGTCATTCGAGTTTAGCAAGGTGGCTCCTGGCATCGACAACACTGCTTTTCTTCTTCTTTATTTCATTTATCTATAGTTAGTACATTCAAACTTATTAGTTATAGTTAGACCCCTAGTAGATGCTCGTGACTTGTGACGCCCCGGTATCGGGCTTTGTATGGGCTGTATTTCGGACATTATAAAAATCTTTTGCTTAGTTCGTGGTTATCTATTCATACTTAGACTTTTTATTATTATTTAACTATTTTGAAAAGGCGAAATGGGTTAGTTGGCTGGCCTTATCTTCATGAGAGGCGCCATCACGATCGGACTGGGGTTTGGTTCGCGATAAGTTGGTATCATAGCCTAGGTTATATAGGTCTCACGAGTCATGAGCAGGTTTAGTAGAGTACTCGCAGATCGGTACGAAGACGTATGTATTTATCCTCGAGAGGCTGCAGAACCTTTAGGAAAACTTCACATTCTTGAAATTCTTATCATGAGTCCTTGGTTTAGCTTGGAATGTAACTTTTTGAATTCTTTCCACGTATTCGTATGCGTGAAAGAGTGTTCAGTATCATTTTTGCCTTGATGACTTGTGATTCCCTATTCGAGGGGTGAGATGTGATTCTTATGAGGTTGATGTTAGGCCAGTCTGGAGGACTTGAGGCCGGATCTTTGCCTATGGCTTGAGCACCGAGGTGCTGATTGTGTGAGTAAGAATTTTTTGATTTATATGTCTGGTATTTTCCCCTTCAGTGGAAGTGACTACTGGATGGCTATGTAATGAGAATGTTAGTGCTGCGAGATGTATTCATATGATTTGGAAGCGACGAGAAAGGTCTGCTGGAGGATAGAAAGACTATTAGGTGCTTTATTTCTGTCTTGATTCAAGTTATAGCCCCGAGTTATGGGCGTGTGAAGAATCTTTTCATGTCCCTCAGTTGGGAGTGGACCAAATTTTGTATTGCGGTATGAGTTTAGATTTAGGAAGACTAAGTGACTGTGTAACATGTATGGTGGTGGAAGGTATATAGAAATGTTAGGTTTAGGCGAAGCAGGTGGGTTATCTCCTATGGAATGTTCTAAAGTTGTGTGATCCTTGTGTTGTCTGCTAGAAGATCTCATTTACAAGTGAAATATACATGTTGAAATCTAAATTGTAGGTCTCTCAAGATAGTGCATTTAGCTGCCATGAGGGTGAATGCGATAATTGTAGAAGATATGAAGTACTAGATGGTTTGTGTTCCACGAGCTTATGAATGATTGAGTTAATCTTACTATGGTATTAAGGTAGCAATAAGGCATGCGCGTTATGGGTTATCGTATGTGTTTTGATTTAGGGCTTCGGACCAAGTGAGGGAGTCTGCTATTGATTATTCATTTACACGGTTATGTGTTAAGTTGGTTCCAGTTTGAGGTGCATTGGTGAGTCAGTTATGGCTTACGTAGATTGAGGTTGAGAATTGATCGAGTGAAGAAAGTTTTAGCAAAGGTTATGATATGCTCCACGGATGAATGAGAATCTATGGATGTCTTGAGTCATTATTGGTAAAAGATGCTCGGTGCGTAGAGTAGGAAATTTCTTGGTTGTAATAGAATGATGTCACCTTCCATGGTGTTAGAGTGCTAATGAGGCACGGTGGTTCTGTTCGTTTGATCATGCTAATTGCAGTTTGAATAGAGTGACTGACTCTCGAGAATAGTTCTAATGTGTTCAAGATTGTACATGTAACAATCGGGTATCTAAAGTCATATATGTGATTGGAAACTGAGTTTTCATTGGAAGAGGTCAAGACTTGTGGTATTTCTACGTTAATTGTCGGATTTTATGTATTAGTACCGGGAAGGTAAAGGTAACAGATTTAGAATCACTGGAGACCTCCTTAGGGTAAAGCATTTTGAATATGGTTCTTGTGGGGATGTCTAAGAAAGTATTCAGTAGTTTATGAGCCTTAAACAATTTGGATTTATACTTGGGTCCCGTGTGGTAAATCTAGGTTGAGGAATTGTGATGTTATAGCAAGAAGGGGGTATCAAGTGGAAGGTAAATAAAAGGAAACTCGGATAGATAGTATGGCTCGGCAGGTCAGATTGGTACGGTAAGGATGTGATTAGCTCTTTGGATGCTTACGGGGTAATGAGTCTCTGCAGTTGTTTTCGCATAAATCTTTTGGGTTTTAATGACATGTGTAGCTCGGTTGAGTTAGAACGGTTCAGTCTTGATGAGTTAGTGTTGTACAAATGGAATTCGGGAAGTTCTAGATGGTTTCCACCACAGTTAGAGGGGTATATTATTTTTCTATTGGCATGAGGAGCACATGATGTATAGTGGTTCTTTTCTAGATGGGACCAATGGTAAGTTCTTGACTAGCTGAGTACGTAGATGTCTGTGGCTCATAAGGGAGATAAAGTTATCATGTTATCCTAGAATGGTATGGTATATGCGGTATGTTGTGAGGATCGGGATTTGCGTGTGTAAGGTTGCAGTTCAGTTCTGAAAGGAAGTTCATAAAATTCTTAGACAACACGTGCAATTTTAGATGATCAAAGGAATGATTTTCAGATTATTAAGAAAATAGTATTGCTAATGGCACCCTTTTGGGTCAACCTGGTCATCGGGGCTGCTATAAATGAAAACACGTCCATAAACCGACGGTAATAACCCACCAAACCCAAGAAACTCCATATCTTTGTAGCTGATGTGGGTTGAGGCCAGTCTTTGACTGCCTCTATCTTCTTCGGATCCACTTGAATACTCTCTACTGATACAACGTGGCCCAAGAATGCAACTGAACTCAACCAAAACTCGCACTTCAAAAACTTAGCACATAACTAACTGTCTCTCAGAGTCTGAAGAACGACTCCAAGATGTTGCTCGTGCTCCTCCTAGCTGCGGGAATAGATCAAAATGTCATCAATGAAGACAATTACGAAGGAATCCAAGTAAGGCCTGAACACTTGGTTTATCAAATCCATGAATGCTGCTGGGGCATTTGTCAACCCAAACGATATCACTAAAAACTCATAATGCCTCTACCGAGTGCGGAAAGTTGTCTTAGGGACATCAGATGCCCTAATCCTCAACTGATGGTAGCCAGATCTCAAATCAATCTTTGAAAACACTTTTCACCCTAAAGATGGTCAAGCATATCATCAATCCTCGATAATAGATACTTGTTCTTGATGGTGACCTTTTTCAACTGCCGATAATAAATACACATTCTTATCGATCCATCATTCTTCTTAATGAACAGTATCGGTGCACCCCAAGGCGAGACACTACGTCTAATGAAGCCCTTATTAAGCAAGTCCTGCAACTATTCTTTCAACTTCTTCAACTCTGGCACGGCCATGGCAGAATAGAAATGGGTTGAGTGCGCGGAGCCAAATCAATGCAAAAGTTGATATCCCTCTCGGGTGGCATCCCCGACAGGTCTGCAGGAAATACCTTTGGAAAATCATGAACAACTGGCAAAAAATCCATAGAAGGAACCTCAGCACTAGAATCATGCACATACGCCAAATAAGCCAAACACCCCTTCTCGACTATACGCCGAGCCTTTATATAAGAAATGACCTTACTGGTAAAATGACCATGAATCCCTCTCCACTCCAATCGAGGCAACCCCAAAAAGGCTAGGGTCACGGTCTTGGCATGACAATCCAATATGGCATGCCATATCCAGAAGTAAGAGATGTACACAGATCTCAAAACCCCCAATAACAACCAAACACGAGCGATAGACACTATCTACAATAATAGAATCACCCACCGGTGTGAAAACATATATAGGAGCACTCAAAGAATCACGAGGCAAAACCAAATACGAAGCAAAATAAGATGACACATAGGAGTATGTAGATCTCGGACAAATAGAACTGAAGCATCTCTACTACAAACTGAAACGATACCTATGATAACTGCATCGGAAGCCTTAGCCTCAGGTTTGGTTGAAAAAGCATAACATCGGGGTTAGGCCCCACCACCCTGAACTACATCTCCTGGATGGCCTCCTGCTGGCTGGCCTCCACCTCTAGCGGCTTGACCTCTACCTCTACCAGCCTGACCTCTACCTCTAACACCTTGACCTTCACCTCCAGCTACCTAACCCCTACCTCTAGTTGGTCGGGCAGGCTCTGAAACACTCGGTTCCTGAACCATAGGATGAGAACCCTGATGCTGAGAACTACTCGAGGCTCGAGGGCAAAATCTAGCAACGTGCTCGGATCACCACAAGTATAACAAATCCTTGGTTGCTAAAACTACTGACCCAAAAACTGGCCTTAACGGCCTGAGTAACCACCCTAAAAACTCTGGAGCGGAGGTGCACTAATAGGAGATGATGATGCCTTGTAGGGTAGCTAATCCGAATACTACATATGAGAACCACGGCCACCTGGAGGACCATGAGAAGCCTGAAATGCTGAATGAAACGACCTGGGAGGATGGCCCCTACCAAAAGAATCCCTGCCTCCAGACGAGGCATCGCTGAATCTGCCCAAATGACAAGGCCTCTAGTCAGACCCCTAACCACTACTCCCCTATAATAGAATGATATCAACTCGACGGGCCATATTGGCCGCATCCTAAAAAGAAATCTCACTCCTAGTCTTCTTAGCTATCTGCAATCAAATAGGCTGAGCAAGTCCCTCAATGAACCTCCTCACTCAGTCTCTCTCTTAATGGTAAGTATAATAAGACCATTACTCCAAGGCAATAAATCTGGTCTCGTATTGAGTGACGGTAAAAGAACCTAGCTGGAGGCATTCAAACTGCCTCCGATAGTCCTCCCCATAGTGATAAGA
The DNA here is from genome assembly GCA_032618575.1 of Nicotiana noctiflora. Lineage (NCBI taxonomy): Eukaryota > Viridiplantae > Streptophyta > Magnoliopsida > Solanales > Solanaceae > Nicotiana > Nicotiana noctiflora. The sequence goes on along the minus strand of JASVEL010013675.1, from coordinate 335,207 downwards.
AGAAACTTCTCTAGAAACAACTTAGAGAACTGATCCTAAGCCAAAGCCGCTAACCCATCTGGTCTAGCCAAACAATAATCCCTCCACCAAGTCTTGGTGGAACCCGACAGATGAAAAGCAGCAAAGTCGACCCCATTGGTCTCCACTATCCCCATGTTATGAAGAACCTCGTAACAACTGCCCAATTAGTACTGGGGTTCCTCTGAGGATGTACCACCATAAGTAGTAGTGAATATCTTGGTGAACCTGTATAACCTCCACAAAGCATTAGGAGACATAGTTGCTCCATCACCGGTCTGATCTACCACACCCGCTGAACTGCTCCAACTGGCTGAGCTGTTGGAATCTGGGACTAAGGAGCCACCTGCTCTGGAGTGCCAATAGCGGGAGTCTGGGCTCCTTCCCCAGCCCGAGAGACATCTGGTGCTACGGGAAGTAAGCCTTCCTGGGCAACACTCTCCATAAGGCCCACTAGACAGAACAGAGCATCCTGGAGTATCGAGGTAGCAATGAACCCCTTTGGGACTTCAGCTGGCCTTGCTGGAACAGTCTGGGTTGGAGCCTACTCTTAAAACTCTACCCGAGGCCCCGCCGCTAGTGCTGCTACTATGGGTTGATGCCTGCCCTTAACTCGGCCTCTAGCACGGCTTCGGCCTCGTCCTCTACCCCTCGTAGAAGCTTCCACTAGGGGCTTGGGCTGTTGATCAGCGAATGAAGAAGCACGTGTTCTCACCATCTACAAAAGAACAAAGTAAAAGTTTAATTAGCATTGAGAAGTTAAATCGCATGGCAGAGAAGAATATATGTGAAGTTATTCCTAAACTCTGTATCCTCTGGGGATAAGCACAAATGTCTCCGTACCGATCCCTCAGACTCTACCTAGCTAGTTCGTGAATTGTGAGACCTATGCAACTGTGCTCTGATACCAACTTGTCACGACCTGGATTTTCCACATTCGAGAGTCGTGATGGATCCTACTCGTGAAAGCTAGGCAAACCAACTATTAGGGTTCTACACATTAACAATCAACCCAAACAATTAAAAACAGTAACTAAATTTAAACAAATGAAAAGTACAGAAGAGTTAAAATAAATCCAAGTACTTCAATAAATGTCTACCCACGAATGTGGTATCACAAATTAGCGAATGATTAAGATTTTTACTACAAATATAAGTCCAAAAAGAAAAGTACAACTGTTGTCTGAATGAAAAGAGATAGTATAAATCTAAACAGGGAAGGGGGACTCTAGGTTGTACGGACGCCAGCATATCTATCTTGGTCTCCCTGTACTGAAGGCAGCTACCTCAGCTACTTACCGGGTTTGGTACCAAAATCTATACAAAAGAGTGTAGAGTGTAGTATCATTACAATCGGCCCCATGTACAGAGTAAGTGTCGAGTCTAACCTTGGTAAAGTAGTGACGAGGCTAGGACACGGCAATCATATGTACCTATGTAGATAAATCATATACAAGCTGAAACATAATAACAGAAATCACCAGAATAAGGTGGGAAGGGGACATGCTACGGGGAAAGTATCGGATTCTAACAATAAACCAATAAGGAAGCATAATGAACATCATATATAAATCAATAAGAATAATAAAATGGTAACACATGCACGACATCACCCTTCATGCTTTTACTCTGGTCCTCACCATATGAATTAACAAAAATGACACGACATCATCCTTCGTGCATTACCTAACATAATCATGGCACGACATCACCCTTCATGCATTATTCCTCATAATATCGGCATGGCATCACCCTTCGTGCATTAACTCTTAAATCACGACACGACATCACATTCGTGCATTAACACTCATAATACCGGCACGGAATCACCCTTCGTACTTTACACTCCTCCTCACCCAATCAATAGAAAATAATATCTCCTGGCAAGGGAATCAATAATACCAATAATACTATTTCGGTAAGGGAATCAACAATATCAACAAACATCTCGGCAAGGGAATCAATAATATCAACAAACATCCCGACAAGGGATTCAGCTATAACCAATCCCGTTTCAACAATTTCTTTACAAAATGAAACTTCAATTTAGTTAATACTCAACAATAGTCAATTACCAAGAAACATCCATGAGCTTCGTTCAACATTAATAATCATCAGTTGGGCACAATTGATACATCATAGAATCAGAACAATCATGGTATAAGACTCACGGGCATGCTTGACACTAACCTATAGATACTCGTCACCATACCTATACGTCGTACTTGATACAAACATATAGCAAATAGACCAAAATTCCTATTCCCTCAAGCTAAGGTTAGGCTAAACACTTACCTCGATTCCACAGATAAATTAAGCCTCTACTACTTCTTGGTTCCAATTCCAAACATTTCAGCAAGGGAATCAATAATATCAACAAACATCTTGGCAAGGGATTCAATAATATCAACAAGCATCCCGGCAAGGGATTCAGCTATAACCAATCCCGTTTCAACAATTTCTTTACGAAATGAAACTTCAATTTAGTTAATACTCAACAATAGTCAATTACCAAGAAACGTTCATGAGCTTCGTTCAACATTAATAATCATCAATTGGGCACAATTGATACATCATAGAATCACAACAATCATGGTATAAGACTCACGGGCATGCTTTACACTAACAAATATATACTCATCACCATACCTATACATCGTACTTGATACAAACATATAGCAAATAGACCACAATTCCTATTCCCTCAAGCTAAGGTTAGGCCAAACACTTACCTCAATTCCACGGATAAATTAAGCCTATACTACATCTTGGTTCCACTTCCAATTCGCTTTTATCTAGCCACAATTTACTTAACGATATCAATAAATGCTAAATAACACAATTCTAATGCATGAAAATAGATTTTCCACTGTTGTCCCCAAAAAGACAAATTGACTCCAGACACGATTGGTCAAAATTCGAAGTTCGAACCAAAACTCGATTACCCATTCGCTCACAAACTCAAATACGTAATTAGTTTTGAAATCGGACCTCAAATCGAGGTCCAAATCTTCAAATTTTGAAAATCCTAATTTCTACCCCAAAACACCCAATTTCCCATGAAAAATCCTAGATTTTGAAGTGAAATCATGTAAAAAGATATTACTGATTGAAGAAAATAAGTTAGAAGTTGTTTATCTATGATTTGGGGAAGAATCTCTCTTTGAAAAATTGCATATGCGATGTTTAGGCTTGGAAAAGTTGTAAAAATAAAGAAGAATCCCGTCAAAAATCCCACTTACAGGTCCCAGATGACGCAATTAAGGCCAGGGGTTTGCAATTACGAACCCTTTAGGATCCTTCTATCTTCGCAATTGCAAAGAAATTATCGCATTTGCAACCACTAGGGATATACTGAGGTCTTCGCATTTGCGAAAAAATAAGTTTGGCTAGGGCTTATTTCACAATTGCGATGAGCCCCTCACAATTACCATCATAGCAGACATCACAATTGCGATCCCGAATCTCGCAATTGCGAGATCAGAGGCCAATACCATATCTGCAACCTGCAACAATATTTCGTCTAATTTCATCCCATAGCCAATTCAAAACTCACCCGAGCCCTCGGGGCTCCAATTATTTCCTAAGTCCAATTCTCAACTATAGGCCCAATTTGTACCAAATCAACTCTGATTCTTACCAAATTTCACAGGTTTGACTTATTTATTATTTTATACCGGGCTCTCGAACCAACATACGGGGCCCGATACCATTAGAACACACATTATTCCATTTCAAAAAGCCTTTATATTTTCTAGCATATAATTTTCTTTAAAAATTCTTTTCTCGGGCTTGGGACCTCGTAATTAGATTTCGGGCATACGCCTAAGCCCATATTTTAATAGGACGCGACGGGACAGTCGGATTACTGGTCTGGGTCCGTTTACTAAGAATATTGACTAAAGTCAACTTTAATCAATTTTAAAGGCTAATTTCATTATTTTTCTAAAATTTCATGTAAAAGCTTTTCAGAGATGCGTCCGGACTGCGCATGCAAATTGAGGTGAGACAAAAATAGTTTTAAAGCCTCGGAACACAGTTTTGCCTTTTAAAACAAGAGATGACCATTAGGATCATCACAAATTGCTCATGCCGTTTGAATTTATGTGAACCTGTTTGACTAGGCACAAAATTTAAGAAAATAATAAAGACTTTTAGAATTTGTGGTACTAAATATGTCAAAAAAGGCGTAAAGTATTATTTGTATGGTTATAAAAGGTTCTCATTAAGTGTAAAATTAGAAGTTTAAGCTAAATTTTAATTTTTAAATTTAGAAATGGGTCATTCTTTTTTGAATGAACCAAAAGGAAATAGGTTCACATCAACTGGAACGTAGGGAGTAGGTTTTATCTTTTGTCCATGTGCCTTGCGTTCTGCAGTGATGGCATTTTGCCAAAATTGTGATGTTGTTGTACTTTACATTTGGGGAAGGAGAAATAGGCCGGTTTAAAAGGTGAGGAATAAAACCCTAAAAAGAAAAGTGAAAGTTTAGGGAGTTCTATTACTCAAATGGTGACTAAACTATCTCAAATTATCACCTAAAGTCACTTTTGTTTCGTTTGTAACAACAAAGTCACTGAACTATGTCTATTGCACTCAGAAGGTCATTCAACTAGATTTTTTAAATTTTAGATTGTCAAATACCTGTTTTACCCTCTAAATTATAAACATTTATCTTCTTTTTATTATTTTAAACTTTTTAATATTATAATTTTTTATTTTTTATTTATATTATAGACTTACTTATAGAATAAATAAATATTATTTACATATTAAAAAAATAAAAAATATTTAAGCATATATAATACTGGACTAATAAAAAATGGGCATAATAAAAAAATGGAGGAATTAGAGTCCTTCCACTTGGACCAACAATTCATCAAAAAATGACCCACATTTGAAGCTCTTATTGATATGGCCCAGGCCATACATAATCTGAAAATTATTTTTCGCCAGTTAGCCCTCCCTATATTTTTTTCTTCTTTTCTTCGTTCTTCTTCTTTCTCTTTCACGACTTTGCACCCCAAAATTTCTCTACCATTATATATATTCTTCAATTTTCCTTCCAGATTTAAAGTTGATAACCACCATTAAGAAGAGAAGAAAAAATACCACTTAAAAGAATTATTATTTTTGGAGTCACCATTAAAGGTCATTCGAAGCTTCTATTTCAGAAATTAAATTTTTCGACTTTATTAGTTTTTTGGATTGGGTATTGGCCCAATCGATTGGGATCGTCAAGGGAGTTCAAAACTCAAATTTGAAGTGATTGGAGCAGATATGAGCTAGATTTGAGTTTGAATTTTAAAAGATGCCAAAGAAGAAGAAGAACCCGTGAAGCTTCATTAATAGGATTCATTTGTATAATAGTATATAAGTAATGTACAGTGGTGTATAAACACCTCTTATAAATTATTTTATACAAGGTAGATACATTATTTATAGATATTTGGTTGGATTTCTCACTACTACACATATATACAAGGTGTATCACTAATATTTTTACTACTATGCTTATACATCTTTATATATTTTTATACAACTATATATATATATATATATATAGAGAGAGAGAGAGAGAGAGAGAGAGAGAGAGAGAGAGAGAGAGAGAGAGAGAGAGAGAGAGAGAGAGATTATATATATATATGCCTCTTTGTATAAAAGTGTATAATATTGTATAAAAATGTGGAAGCATCTATGACAAACTTTTTGTACCATTTTTACTTGCAATTCTTGAATAAAACTATTTTTAAATCTCCATTAAATGACTTCAAACTTTGCATGCAGTCTAATTAGACTAATAATAATAAGTTTAAACAAAATTCACTCCAAATTTCTCAGAAAATCATATTCAAAAACTAACAAGATTAGCATTAAAGAAGATGAAAATTTAGATTTCTTGTGTCTGCTTTTGAATTTTCGTAGTTGTGATAGGTGTGTAGAAACTTGAGAAAAAAAGAGAATAAAAATATTTCACGCTTGAAGATATATAGCATAAAAAAGCTGCAAAAATTCAGATCTAAGCTTATTGATATTTGGCTACACATATGCAAACTTGTAAGTGGGCTAAACTAAAATAATGTAAGGTCAACTTATGGAGTGTATTACTATGTAATTTTGTCTAAAAAAATAAGTAGAATAATTTGTTAGTAATAATAATTTTAGTAGTAACAACAAAATTCAAAAATTTATTTACACAATTCATAATGAAAGAAAATAAAGGTTTTATATATATATATATATATATATATATATATATATATATATATATATATATATATTATTAAAAATATTTGCAAATATAATTAAAGGCTTATATAATATACATTATATATACTTGAAAAACTATCTCAATTATGTTATATATATATATATATATATATATATATATATATATATATATATATATATATATATATATATATATATATATATATATATATTTTCGTGCACAAATTACCGTAGCATATTTTACCCTATACAGATAGTCCCTCTACTTTACGGTGACATAACTTTGTGTTGTTGGAAAGTTTTCAAGAATATATTATATATATTGTAAAAATACCCTTATTGAAATAATTTTTTATGTTACATGCATGGAATACATATTTACAATCTTTATTTTCTTTCATTCTGTCTGTGTAAATAAATTTTGATTTTTTGTTGTTAATACTATAATTATTATTTATTAACAAGTTATTCTAATTAATTTTTTTACTATGCTTATTATTTTATTAATCCAGAATTATATATGCTTGAATAATTTTTAGTTTTTTAATTTATAAATACTATTATTTATTATATGGTAAGTCCATAATATAAATAAAAAAAAACAAATATTTAAAGTATAAAAATAATAAAAAGAAGATAAGTGTTTATAATATAGAGGGTAAAATATGTATTTAGCAATTCAAAATTTGAAAAATCTGGTTTAGTGACCTCTGAGCGTAATAGACATAGTTCAGTGATTTTGTTGTTACAAACAACGGAAAAATGACTTTAGGAAATAATTTAAAATAATTCGGTAAACATTTGAGTAATGGACTCGAAGTTTAGGTTGTCAACCAAGATATTATCTACTATCACATGATCTATGATTTATACCTCAACAATAAAAAGAAATTAAATGACAAACGACCAGTCATTCTGCTATCATACGCTGTGGCATTTATTTCTCATCAAAATTTTAATTCTGAATGGCAGAAAGCAAGCCGTTCTACTATTAGTTACTCTCCTTACATGGTATTGCATCAGTTATAAGACTGAAACATTCTGTAGATATCTTTAATTTATTCTAAGCCATATTCGACAAACTGTGTTGTACCTCTCAATGCTGATTCTGAACTGCATGAGATAAAAAATTTAAATTAACACTTTTTAAACATGAATAAACTATTGGACAGTTATAATAACGAGCAAAATCACCGCCATCCAGTGCTCGTCGATTTACAGTATCTTTACAATAACGATGACTATAGCTCAATCTAAGGGCGTAGCTATATTGTAGCCAGCGGGTTCTGCTGAACTCAGTAATTTTGATTAGAATTTTGTATTTGTTTTAAAAAACAATATATTTGTATATTTAATTTTTTTCTTAACGTAAAATTTTGAAATATATTAGTAGCGTTATTAACTTTGATAGTAATTTTAATATATATTAGTAGAGTAATAAATTGGCAAGTACACTTTTGTTAGAAAATTCGCAGGTAAACAAACAAAAAAAATAAGGAAATAATCATATGTCAATCCTAGATAACTCTACATGTGAATTTAGTTGGGGATATTTTTTTGGGATTTACCTGGGCAATTGGTTATTTGGGAAATTATACTACTAGAAATTCAGGATAAGCCATCCAAAAAAACCGACCAAAATTGGTCGGTAATGGCCAATAACCATCCAAAACGCGACCATTAACGTGTGGTAGTTATTTTGAAGGTCGGAAGGGCATACAGACCAAAATTGGTCGGAAATTGCCTACAAACTTTTGTCGTTTAACTAAAACAAAAAAAAATCACTGAAAAAAAGTTGTTTTATAAAGCTACTAATATATCTTGAAAATTAAAGTTAGGAAAAATTTAAATATAGGAAAATAATATAAAAATATTAAATAAAATAATTTTAAGTTATTTTATCTATAAATAAAATACATTGGTAAAAATATATTATATAATATACAATATGGAAGGTATCACATAATATGAAGCTTTATATAATATCAAGGGCATAATCGAATTTTCAAGTAAAAATGTGACTTTTGTGATAATTAGAGCAAAATAAAATGATTTTTGTGTAACAATAAAGAAAAGTGGCTTTAGTGTAATGAACACAAAGGTGAATGATTTTTAACAAAAAAAAAGTAACTTTTGAATAACAAACATAAAAGTTTAACGACCATGGATAAAATTATCTCCAAAATTGCTGGTCGTCAATAGTGTAAAAAAATGGATGCAACTTAAAATCAAAGTCTAGCGTGACTCCTTAGAACAGTACTGACTTGTGAAGCAGCCAAACGGGGTTGCATAACCAGTAATGTTGTCGCAAGTACTATATATTATCACGACTATTGTTGAATTAACAAAGAATTGACAAAATGTTATAAAATATAACTCAAAGTAATAAAATAGAACAAGGAAATAAAATAAACTAAGAGATGAGAGAAAGAAAGGAAGAGAGATTCTTATTTTTTCTTCAATTGTGTGTATTTTCTCATCTATTACAAGGCCTTTATATAGGCATAAAAAGTAAAGAAAATATGTCATGGAATATGTCATTGAACATACAAAATATGTCATTGAATATGTCATTAAGCATTTGAGATTAAGATCATGGAAGAAGACTAGACATCCACCATAATATGATATTTATCATAACACTCCCCATTGGATGTCTATAGATAATGTGCCTCGTTAAATTCTTACTAGAATAAAACCCAATGGGAAAAAAAATTCTAGAAAAGGAAAAAGTGTACACATATCTAATAATGCACCTATTAGTTGCCTCGTTAAAAACCTTGCAAGGAAAACCAAGTGGGACAAACCTTGTAATGGAAAAAGAGTACAACGCGCATTAACTCCCCCTGACGAGAGCATCAATGCACATCCATAACGGGAGAATATGTCTCTTCATAATCGACACCAGCCTTTGTGAAAATCCTTGTGCACCAAGGCGTGCCTTATATCTTTGTACCTCGTTTTTCTCATTTCTCTTGCATACGAAGGCCCATTTATAGCCAACAGGCTTAACACCATTAGGTGTTTGGACTACAGGCCCAGAAACTTCACGTTTTGAAAGTGAATTCAACTATGATTGGATTGCTTCTTGCCATCTTGGCCAATCACGTCTTTGTCGACATTCTCCAATAGATTGAGGTTCAAGATCCTCACTTTCTTGCATAATGCTAGATGCAACATTATATGCAAAGTCATAATCCACTACTATATCCACTCGATTCAAATTTGTCTCAATATCGATTGGATTTATTGATAGTTCCTTATTTTCTTGAGTTTCGGGCTCAGTAGATTCCTCATGAATCTCAGAATTTATTAAATCGTGGATTTCTTCATGAGATTCTGTCGTAGTGTCATTTTGATCATTTGTTTTCCCTTTCTAGGATTTCGATCTTTGGAACCTAATGGTACGCCACGTTTCAGACGTGCTTTTGACTTATTAGCTATGACACTAGAAGATTGTCCAATAGGGACATCAATACGGATTGGACCATTCTCCGCAGGGATATGTGATTTTGTTATCCTTTTCATATCCGTAAATGCATCTGGCATTTGATTTGCTATTCTCTGCAAATAGATAATCTTGTGCACCTCGCTTTCACAAATGGAGGCACGTGGATCAAGATGAGATAATGATAACTTTTTCCATAAAATTTCCCGCTTTGGTTTCTCCAACTTCTCCCCCTAATTTTGGGAAAAGTGTCTCATCGAATCGACAGTGTGAGCACGTGATTTTTGCCCTACATGAGATTTACTCCCAAAAATTCAAAATAAAATTGTTTTTGTATCGTTGTAATATCTGTGGATTTTTGTGTTAATTTTCTTATTATTTGTATCCTTTGTGTATGCATGTTTGATTGTTTAAATTAAGAAAAATACAAAAATATATTGCGTTTGCATTCTTAGGTTTTAATTTACGATTGAAAGTAATCAAGTTTATTTGACAAAAATAGAAAATCACAAAAAATATGTATTTTTGTATCTTTAGCATTTAATGTCCCAATTGTGTGATTTTTAGTTTAATTTAATTATAATAAGAACTTAATTAGTATTCTTATAAAACTAATTTGATTTTTGTAATGTATTTTAGAGTTTTTGGGTTTTAATAAATTAGGAATTAAAAAGAAAATAAAAGAAAAGAAAAAAAAATCAAATAAAAGAGAAGGAAATCGAAATGGGGCTTAGTGTATTTTAATCTTCAAGCCCAACTTAACTGCACCCAAATTCCATAACCCAAAACCCATCATAAATATGCCCAATACCCGTCGGCCCAGCCCCGTTTTGTTTGACAAATCAATCACAGCCGTTGAATATTTTAATCTAACGGCTGAGATTGATTATCGCATTTTTAATATACCAAAATGCCATACCCCCCCCCCAAACTCCCACGCGTGCCTTCATTCTCCCACACCCCTTTCATCGTCTCTCATCAGAGACGAAATAAAACGCCCTAGCCGCCGTGAGCCACCGTTGCTCCGCCTGCCGGAAATCGCCTCACGGCTGTTCCGGTAGGCCAACGGCCACCATTTTAACACCAAATCTTCCCCTCACCTACCCCATTACGAATCCAGCCTTCCCTTACCTCGAATCATTCCGGAAATCTTCGAATCTTCATTTGAAGATTCGAGTCAAACTCGAACCCACACCAAACCACCCCAACCTCGCACCATAGCATCCTTAGGCCTCCCTCATACCCCTCCCAGCCTTAGCTTGGTTCGAATCAAGCCCGAACTACTCAAACCCCAAATCCGAGCCTCAAGAACCCTAGCTTTAAAAATTAGGGATTGTGTTCGAGTCGGCGGCACTGGAAGGCAACGGACTCTAATTGGAGTGTTTTTCGTTTGAAAAACACTTCAATTAGACTCCGTTTACTTCAAAAGGTGCAGAATTGAATCCTTTGGAGCCGGGACTGTCTGATTTCAATTTCTTTTTCGGAGGTATCCTATTCTTCTCTTTCTGTATTGTTGATATGCTCATTACATTAGTGTAGTGTTCATTTATCTAATTTAATGTTAATTTCAATTTTTTTTTCTTCTCTTCTTCTCCAATCCGACCTTTATTTGGTCAAACTTTTCTGTTATTTTTGTTAAATTGTATGCGATATTGAGTGTCGTCGTTTAATTTCGTAGACTTTACTATACCAGACAATATTAGCACTGTTGAAATGGATTGTTGACCCCGAGTCTGCCCGTAAGATATAGTTGGAGATGTCGATTAGTCGTTATCGATCGTATAGATCGTAGTTGTTTAAACGAATATCGTCGCAGGCTCGATTGTTAACATGTTGGCAGAAATGCCATTAGAATTGCCTAGTTACATCCGAACCTTTACTTGGTTTGATAATTGTGAGTAATCGTTTAATTTTGAATTAAGGATATCTTGGTTATAGCTGCTTATAGTCAGGAATTAGGTTAGCTAGTAGAGTGCAATGCACCTAAGGATAGCTAAATGGAACCTGCTGTTACAGCAGGGTTTCCTATTAAATGCCCTGCACTTATCAATTTAATATTAACACCCATGCTTAGACATAGTGTAGTGGTAAAAACAGAGGGATGGGTTCAGCAGAGAGAGGGATGGGCAGAGGTGATTATTTTGGGCTGGTCTTTGGCTCTTAGGAGTTGGTTTTAACTATAAGTATAGGGAGAGTTCATTAGAGGAGGGAGAGCTGAAAAATACAGTGATAGAGGGGATTCACACATTGAGAAAAACAGACACACACATATACAGAAAAGGATTTCTGGAGGAAGGGAGATAGGAAGAAACACTAGAAAAGAAACAGAGAGAAAGTTACATTGAAAAACAGAAACATACTCTTGAAAAGGGAGGGATAATTGGAGAGTCTGATAAGTTGGATAGGAGACAGTGAGAGTTTGAATTTCATAAGTCATTCTAGTTCATTGCAAGTTTCGTTTTGGTTGAATACTTGGTAGTTAAAGATTGGCAATCGTATGGTTATGAATGTGAATCCATGTCTGGAGGGTTACGAATAATATTTGGTCAGCCTATATTGATTTGTTTGGGTCGAGTGTATGTTGATTTAATTGAGGGTGTTCAAGCGCATTTTTGGATCAATTTGTTGATTTGATTTCGAGTTATTGAACAATTCATGAACTGCTGGGTCTTCTGTTCATTAAATCTGGCTCTTGGGCTCTACTCCAATCCTTGCTCACTGCTTCTGTGTGCTGTTGTTGTTGTTTACCAATCTGCTTGCTGATCCTTCTGACCTTGCAATTTGCTGTTGAAATTCCAGGTACACATCCTTGCCAATGTAAATTCTATTGAATGAAATAAAGCTGGAGTTTACAAGTCTCGACATATTCAGCTTTAGATTAAATTTATAATATCAGTAATTGTAGTGGTTGGTAGGGATTTGGATGAATGTATAATTGAACTATTATTCCTTTAATTGTTAATGGTATGACTAGAATGTTTGAGAGTCTTTCTTGACACATGGACATGAGTTGAATTTGTGTTCATATAGGGGTATTTGAATACAACAATGTAGTTTAACGTTCAGTATTTTTAAAAGGGATTTCAAAATTTCAACATTTCAATGCCAGACAGCCATGTGAGTTGAGTAGTGTTCAGTTGTAATCAAAAATAAAAAAAACAAACAAAAACACGTTCGTGTATGGGATAGATCACTAGTGAGAATCAACTAGCTAATTCGTCTCTTGACATTGAAATAGATACTTATAGTGGAATCAACAAGTGGTACAGATCCGTATAAATGGAATTTAACGGTTCGAAAGCTATTAAAGTTTAGTTTGTATTTGAGTAAGCAATGTAAATGCTCATCTTTAAACTTTGGCTTCAGCTTGTGATTTTGTACACTATAGCAAATCTTCTCTAGTTATTGATTGAAACTGATTAGAATAGTATAATTCAATATGCATTTGTGAAACCTTTGCCCAGAAAGGCATATGATAGAAGGGCTGGCGCATGGGCTTCAAGCCCAGATCTCGGTCTTCTTGGTATTGGGCTCAGCTGCGCATATGGCTGCTATATACACTATTCTTAAATTAGAGCTAAGAAATGTTAAAAGAGCCCCCTTCTCGCAAATTTATTCACTATAATACATGTAGGATTAGGTATTAAACTGATATTAGGGACAAGAACAAAAGTAGACAATATAGTTCACCCTAAGATCGGCCTTTAATAAAAGTGAGATGAGCCTCGCCGCACTCAATACACAATCGCGGGGCCCTCAAATAAATTGTTATAAAATACCTAGACTTGAAAGGATCATTTAGTAAATTTCACGATCTTTTCCGAAGTTAACAAAGACGATAGACTCTTTAGGCACGACTTGTAAATAAAACTATCTTCTTAAATACGGGTGCGCATTTATGTGACCCAAATCACACTCCCGGCGAAACCGAAATACATAAAAGTCACAAGCGTACTGGTTGCGGTGTGACTCGAAATGTGTTTTCGTGACGTCGCAATTCTCCTAAAATTGAAAAGCGGAACATTAAAAGCACCTAATTAAAATATATAAGAAATCAGATAAAAACAAAAATCGCAGTTGAGCGACCGTGCTAAAACCACGGAATCCGGGAGTGCCTAACACCTTCTCCCGGGTTAACAGAATTCCTTATCCAGGTTTCTAGTTTCGCAGACTATAATACATAATCATAAATTTCCTCGGTTCGGGATTAAACCGGTGACTTGGGACACCATTATTTTCCCAAGTGGCGACTCTGAATTGAATAAATTGATCCCGTTTCGATTGTCCTTTAATTGGAAAAAACTCCCTCGCGCTCTCACGGGTGCGGTAAAAAGGAGGTGTGACAGCTCTGGCGACTCTGCTGGGGATGATAACCTCTGAACTTCGGTTCAGGGTCTAAGAATTCGAGCTCAGTTAAATTGTTGTTTTGTCTATATCCGATTTTATTACATGTTTAATTAATGTGCTACATGTCTACCGCTTTGATACTAGTTGCACTGTATATACGAACTGCTATATGTTTACCGCTTTGATATTGCGTGAACTGTATATAAAACTGTGCCGAAAACCCGTCTCTTCTTACCCCCGGGATGTGCTTACTGGTTGAGACTCCCCTTTCTGTTAGTGTCAATACCAAAAATAAGAAAAGAGGCAGGATAAGTTACAAAGCCGGACGATCCCGCGGGTCCCCGGTACGTAGCTCCCTCCTCAAATCCGAGTTGTCTGCTCGGGTACACGGCCTAGTACCATTGAAAAGCATCAGGATATTGAGCCTAGATTTAGGACGTTTATTTGCATCATATCTGACTTAGGGGACTCAACACAGGGGTTGGGTCCGTCTAGGACAAGTGACCCGGAAAATTAAAGACCGAGCATGTTATATGTTGCATTTATTTGTTCTAGATTATTATTGGCTAAATTCCTGAAAAACAAAAAGAGAGAAATTTTAGATATCGAAATATTGACGAATTGTTTGAGAAGAAAATTCGAAAACATAGGTAGAACAATTTTGTTGAAATAATTGGTCAAAGAATCTGACCGAACTACGCAGGTTTGATTCTCGCCATTAGGTGGGATACGTAGGCAACCCTCATCGGGTCCAACCACCCCTTTTAAAAATCAAAAAAAATGTGTGTGTTTAATTTTGTCAATAAATCGAAACGACGCTGTTTTTGAAAATAGCCGAATGTTCCGAAAGGACACCGGAAGGCTATTTTTTGCAAAAATAGCCACTTTGAATCATTTTAAATAATTTGCGGGCACAGCCTTATAATATTCCCTGTGGAAATGTTGCAAGGCCATAGCGCAAAATCAAGTCCGGGTTTACACCCCTTTTGCGAAAATAACCAAAAAATGTCAAATTTTTGATTTTGTTATAAATAAGTCGAGTGATGCTATTCTTACTTAAAATAAGCCGAATGTCCTTCAAGAGGACGCCGGAAGGCCGTTTTTGCAATAATAGCCACTTTGAGTCATTTTAAAATAATTTGCGGGCATAGCCTTGAAAAATTCCTTGCGGAATGAAAGGCCGTATCCGCAAAATCAAGTTTGAGTCATCGCTCAACTTTTCAAAAAATAACCACTTTATCAAATAAGCCATTACATGGCCGGTTTTTGCTGAAATAGCCACATTTTTGCATTTTTAACTTCCTCAGTCTTGTGTTGGCCTGTGTCGGTGCTGAACGATGCCCCATAGGCCCCAGGATAAAATTTTTTCTTCTTAAATAAAATTTTGCAAAAAGAGCCACTTTACCTAAATAAGCCATTACATGGCCAATTGATGAAAAATAGTCTTGTGTTGGTTTATGGTGATGCCGAACGATGCCCCATGAATCACAAGATAAAAAAAATTTCAAGTTTATCTTTCTTAAATAAATTTTGCAAAAATAGCCATTTTGTCAAATAAGCCATTATGTGGCCAAATTTGTAGAAATAGTCATAATTGACACAAAAAATATTCTTATTCTTGTAGAAATATCTGGCACAAGGTGTGAAAGTTTTTCATCAGAGTTTGTAGTCAAAGAAAAAAAAAAAAAAAAAATCAAAAAAAAATCAAATAAACATCTCTTTATTTCTTGCATTAATTTGCAAGAACTACGCTCGGTCCGATTCATGCGGGGTCATGATACGTAGGCAATCTCCATAAGATTCGACCACAACTGTATATGTATATATATATAAAAAAAATATAAAAAAAAATAAAAATAAAAAATAAAAAAATGGAAGTTAATAACAAGAGAGGTTTTCAAGGATAATGGAAAAGGAAAAGCTGGAATGATGCATGTAGCGAATACATATATGGTTAACTGACTAGGTGCATTACATCCAATGTGCGATAACATATCTGTTAAACTCTGTGAGCTTACAAGTTTGTTGCATTTCCAGAAAGTTTAGCGGTTGGCTTGACAGAATATTCTGGCCAATCACCATTACCATACTAGATCAAAATGGCCAATTCTAGCAAGCATGTCTAGTTCCGGCAAAAGTCTCGATGGAGAGAAAACAGAGATACAGATAATGAAAGATGAGGTGGACCGGTTGAGACAGCAAATAACAGAGATGCACCTAGCCTGGGCTAGGGGACAGTCACCACAAAATCTTCCTACTCTTACACCAGCTCCAGAACGTCCGCCTATTGGTCCCTCGACAAGTGCACCAATCTATCCATATTATCAAAAGGAAAACCCTTATACATCCCAGGTTCCACCAGCTAGACAAAATACTCCTCCTCCGGTCACCCCTGTTTTCGTGGCACCTCCACCTGCTACTTTACAGAAGTCGTCCGGTGAACCGCTTTTTCAAATACATGACAATCATTGTTATGATCCCGAGCCTACCTTTAAGGCTCCTGAACCGCATTCACACACCCCTCACTGGGATAACCCGGCAGAACCGGAAAAGCACTTCAAAAGTTTGGAGCATGAGGAAGTTATTCGGAAAGTCAAAAGCCTGGAGCAATCCTTCAGGAATATGCATGGTTTAGGCAACCAAGTCAGCGTTGCTTACAAAGATCTGTGCCCATTTCCAGATGTCCAGTTGCCCGCCGGGTTCAAAATGCCCAAGTTTGATCTATACGAGGGGCATGGTGACCCAGGTAGCCCATCTCCGAGGTTTCTGCAGCAAAATGCGAGGAGCCGGAGGGCGAGATGAAATTCCGATAGCTTACTTCGGTCATAGTTTGGGAGGGTCTGCACTAGAGTGGTACACCAGGCAGGATCCCAGCAGATGGTTTACATGGGATGACCTGGCCCAAGCATTCATCGGCCAGTTTCAATATAATCTTGAAATAATCCCTGATCGCTTATCATTGCTAAAACTAGAGAAGAAACCCGCCGAAAGCTTTAGAGAATTTGGGTTCCGCTGGAGGGAACAGGCAGCGAGGGTAGATCCCCCGATGAGAGAGAACGAGATGGTGGATTACTTCTTTCAGACACCGGAGCCAACTTACTTTAGTCACCTGGTGACATCGGTTGGTAAATCTTTCAATGAGGTGGTCAAAATGGGCGGAATGATAGAAGAGAGACTTAAGTCCAATAAGATATTGAGCTATTCCGCGTTGAAAGCAACGACCCAAGCTATTCAGAATGGCACAGGGCTTGCATTCGGGAAGAAGAGAAGAGAAGAAGTTGCAACGGTAGAAGAGGGTACTTGGTCCAGATCGAAAGGTCCTTCACCTCATTACCAAGCCAGATCCTACCACCCAAATCACCCTAATCACCCTCCCCGAAACACATATCCACCACCAAAGGCCTACAATAACCCTCCAGGACCAGGTTTCCGAGGGAATCATGCCTTCAGAAAGGAAAAGGCACAAAGAACCTTCACTGAGTTGGGAGAAACTTATACTGCTCTGTTCCACAAATTGAAGCAGATAGGTTTGTTAAGTCCTGTTGAGACAAGATTGCCAAATCCCCTACCCCCAAATGTGGATCGCTCAGTAAGCTGTGAGTATTGTTCAGGAGCTCCCGGACATGATACCGAGAAATGTTGGAAACTGAAACATGCAGTGCAAAATCTTATTGACACCAATAAGATCGAGGTTCAGACACCAGAGGCGCCCAACATTAATCAGAATCCATTGCCAGCTCACCCTTAAACCCATATGATCAAATTGATACACAAGTGAAGGGAAAATTAAGAAGCCCGATCTGTATTCCAAAGCAAAACCAATCGGCGGAAGTTGGTATATGAGAAGTTATGCTTGGTAATCGGGAGGAGTTTTCGGTGGTTTGTTTTTGTTGTCATTTCTTTTGTCCGAGTTGTTTCTAGGGTTGTGACATAGATTTTGTCTTATAGTGAAACCCTCTTATCTTTCCATTTTTGGTCATTTCAGTTTGCCTAGTCTTATCAAGTCTCGTTTCAGGTTTGTATTTTTTGGTTTTGCTTGTTTGTATTTGAACCTTTTCTCCGTTTAATGGAACTTTCGGTCTTTTATTACCCAGTCGTCTTTTGGTTAGTTCTTCCGTATTTAGATTTGTCATCTGTTCGAACGCCGATTCTAGTGACATGACATGCACGCATAATTGTGGCCTAATCTTAAAAGTGAATCATGAAAGAATTGGAAGATAGTCATGGCATTTTAAAAGAAATAATGATTTGAGATTATTTGGAACCCGAGTCACGTGAAATTTGGGGCGGGTAAAATACAAAGAAAGCCTTAAGGGCAAAATGACCATGCTGACATGGGGTTCGCTCGTGATACTGAAATGGAAGTGTCGTCCAGCAATACTTTAAAATGGCAGATGAAATGGTTATCACTCCTAGCACAACCAGAAGATGTCGTGAATACGTTGTTTGTACTTGGCATGTTTTGAAGATTGGAATGACGAAGGCATTTTGTTCTGCTACCCAAACACTTTATCCTTCGTTAACCCTTCGAGCCTTATTTTGATTTCTTTCATACCCCCCCTTCGGAATCGGTACCAAAATTAGAAACACAAATGGGGAAGATAAAAAATAATAAAAAAAACAAAAAAACAAAAAAACAAAAAAACAAAAAAACAAAAACAACCAAAAAGGAACGAAAAAGAAAAGAAAAAAAAATGAAAAAATGATGAAAAAAAAATGAAAAGAAGGAATTGGGAACTACGTTTGACCTGATTCCTTAAAGAGGATACGTAGGCGCTTCACAGCTCGGTCATAGTGTAAATAAAGAAATAAAAATCCCCAAGTAAAAAACTGGGGCAAAGAAAAATTGTGTTTATTGTAAATAAATTTAGGCCCGAAGGTTGTAAATTTTGAACCCAAAATTGATTTTGTTTTGAGCCTTCAATACCCTTTCTTTCTAGCCCTATCCAAATCCCACATTACGGTCCAAAGAAAGACCTTCCGATCAGTCTTCAAAAGATGCCGCGTCAGGCGAGGGATAGAGTCCTATCATAATATAACACGCTGATTCTCAGCAGAAAAGACGCTGATTCTCAGCAGAAAGGAAATACGAGAGAGTCTTGGCAGTGACACCCCAATCCCCGGCTAAAAGTGATACAAATGAGAGAGTCTTACCGGTGAAAACCTTCACAGGCACCATAAGACGACGAAAGCTGAGAGAAAATCAAAATGAGAGAAGCTTGAAAGTGAAAACCCGTCGGGCACTACAAGTCGAATAAAGGTGATAATCAGATGGAAATCACGAGACATAAATCGTGAAAGGCGATTAACGACGGAGGATAGGCCATATGTGCATGTCATGACCAGTAGAGTTGGTATCCGCGTTTGATAAGTTTTATAGCGTTTCTTGTTAGAGAGTCAGTTCTCCTCTGTCTTCTATTTGTTGTTTCTTTTTATTTTTCTCTTTTTGTCAAAAACTTCCCCCGTCAAAGTCTGTCTAGTCAAAACATAGTGAGAAATGACTTCAAAACTTACCACCAACTTTCCAATTATTATGCAAGGCAAGGAAATGCCATTGACGGCAGAGAAGTATGGTGCAAAGAAGATTATCAAACCGGGGCAGAAAATTTTCTTCTCAGTTTGAAAATTTTCTGGAAGTCAATACCCACTTGGGGAAAAAGACAAGCCTTAAGGGAAATGGTCTTCGAACCAGTGTCATCCTCAACAGTCTTCAGAAGAGTGAGACACCGATTTCGAGGAAATGAAAATCCACCAGCAGTGTTATCTTCAGCAAGTTCCGAGGTGGTCGGACAACACAGAATGGTAAAGGAAGAAAGGAAATCCCACCTTCAACAAAATAACCCCCAACAAGTTGAGAACGGGGAAGGGATAAATGGAAAAACCCATCACCAGCAGGAATATCATCTCCAGCAAAAGAAATCATTCCCCAACAATGTTTTGGGAACCCCGAGCGAGGGAAAGGAGAAAAGGAAAAAAAAACCACCACATGAGCGGCACAACCGCTCACAATGTTTTGAACTAACAAATTTTCTTTGATTTGAAACAGGGAAAGAAAATGCTATTGACAGCAGAAAGTCATGCCACAAGGAAGAACACCAATACTGGGGCAGAAAATTTTCTGCCGTTGTTGAAAATTTTCTCGGAGAAACGAGGAAGGCAATTCAAGATGACATGTCGGGTTTGTCCACCTTCAAATAGGATGTTTCAGGTTTGTCCACCTTCGAACAGGACGTCTCAGGTTTGTTCACTTTCATACATTGATACAATGGGAGTATTCGCCCTCGAATAGAATACAATGGGAGTATTCGCCCTCGAATATAATACAATGGGAGTATTCGCCCTCGAATAGAATACAATGGGAGTATTCGCCCTCGAATAGAATACAATGGGAGTATTCGCCCTCGAATAGGATACAATGGGAGTATTCGCCCTCGAATAGGATACAATGGGAGTATTCGCCCTCGAATAGAATACAATGGGAGTATTCGCCCTCGAATAGAATACAATGGGAGTATTCGCCCTCGAATAGAATACAATGGGAGTATTCGCCCTCGAATAGGATACAATGGGAGTATTCGCCCTCGAATAGGATACAATGGGAGTATTCGCCCTCGAATAGGATACAATGGGAGTATTCGCCCTCGAATAGGATACAATGGGAGTATTCGCCCTCGAATAGGATACAATGGGAGTATCCGCCCTCGAACAGGATATTTTACGTTTGTTTTATTTTGCATATTTCATAAATTATTGCCAGAATGCATTTTTTTTTTATTTATTCAAAAGTTGCTACTAAAAGCAGGCGCCTACCGGTATAACAAAAGGCAAGTCTTCAGTCTTTACATTGCAGGTCTTGAAACCAGTAACCCACCATAAAGCAGAGAGTTACAACAAGAGTTCCCAACGCAAATTCAAGCGCATGAGTCAAAGGAAGGGAGGGAATGAAGGAAAATTTTCCCAGCATCATTATTCTCAGCAGGCAAGTAAACAATTCTAAAGATATCCCCAACAGTCAGGAGGGAAAACAACACGACCCAGGAGGAAAGCAGTTCCGGAACAAGGTAATTTAGGAGAAGTAATGGTTTAAGAGGCGACGCAGGAAGAAGAAAATGGTGCAGGAAACAAAGGAAGACGATAGGGATGGGATGAAGTTCAAAATTTGTTGTTGAAGTCAGGGAGCCCGCCTGGAGAATGGAGTGGCGATTTTATTTTGAAGTTGTAGGTGAAGTCAGGGAGCCCGCCTGGAGAATGGAGTGGCGATTTAGTTTTAAAGTAGTAGTTGAAGTCAGGGAGCCCGCCTGGAGAATGGAGTGGCGATTTTATTTTGAAGTAGTAGTTGAAGTCACGGAGCCCGCCTGAAGAACGGAGTGGCGATCTATTTTTAATTTGGTTGAGGAAAGCGGTTGAATGTAACAGAAATCTCCGGCATGAATCCAAGTTCGTGAGCAGAGGGAGGCAACAAGGATCAGAAAAGATAGATTCAGATTGCAAAGGAGAATAGCTCGAGGATCATAAAGAAGGAACCAATGGTCGTAGTTCGGCAATCAAGATAGGCCGAAGTAACAATTGGCAGGAGAGAAGAAGCAGAAGGAACGCCGAGTCAGACAAGATGGCAAGGAGCGCGACAAGATCAAGTTAAAAAGGATAGATAAGAATTTGTAGTACCGTAACTTAGTCTAGCTTCTTATTTTTGTTGCTTAGCGCGGTGTAACAAGGAAATCAGCTAAGCAGTGGTAACAGCAGTAACAGCGGCAACAACAGTAACAGCAAGATTGCAACTCATGGTAGTCCCAGCTACCAAAACTTCCCGAACTACATTGACCTGATTCCCTTTTAGCCAGGGATATGTAGGAGACCTTCTGAAGCAAAGGTTCGGTCAAACTTTTCCAAAAAATGCTTCATACGGAGTGCTCGAACGGGCAAAAAATCGCTCGTATCCGCTCACTTATCTTTGCACGAAAACTCTTCATGTTTCCGCGCAAAGAACGACACTGTGAGCACGTGATTTTTGCCCTACATGAGATTTACTCCCAAAAATTCAAAATAAAATTGTTTTTGTATCGTTGTAATATCTGTGGATTTTTGTGTTAATTTTCTTATTATTTGTATCCTTTGTGTATGCATGTTTGATTGTTTAAATTAAGAAAAATACAAAAATATATTGCGTTTGCATTCTTAGGTTTTAATTTACGATTGAAAGTAATCAAGTTTATTTGACAAAAATAGAAAATCACAAAAAATATGTATTTTTGTATCTTTAGCATTTAATGTCCCAATTGTGTGATTTTTAGTTTAATTTAATTATAATAAGAACTTAATTAGTATTCTTATAAAACTAATTTGATTTTTGTAATGTATTTTAGAGTTTTTGGGTTTTAATAAATTAGGAATTAAAAAGAAAATAAAAGAAAAGAAAAAAAAAAATCAAATAAAAGAGAAGGAAATCGAAATGGGGCTTAGTGTATTTTAATCTTCAAGCCCAACTTAACTGCACCCAAATTCCATAACCCAAAACCCATCATAAATATGCCCAATACCCGTCGGCCCAGCCCCGTTTTGTTTGACAAATCAATCACAGCCGTTGAATATTTTAATCTAACGGCTGAGATTGATTATCGCATTTTTAATATACCAAAACGCCATACCCCCCCCAAACTCCCACGCGTGCCTTCATTCTCCCACACCCCTTTCATCGTCTCTCATCAGAGACGAAATAAAACGCCCTAGCCGCCGTGAGCCACCGTTGCTCCGCCTGCCGGAAATCGCCTCACGGCGGTTCCGGTAGGCCAACGGCCACCATTTTAACACCAAATCTTCCCCTCACCTCCCCCATTACGAATCCAGCCTTCCCTTACCTCGAATCATTCTGGAAATCTTCGAATCTTCATTTGAAGATTCGAGTCAAACTCGAACCCACACCAAACCACCCCAACCTCGCACCATAGCATCCTTAGGCCTCCATCATACCCCTCCCAGCCTTAGCTTGGTTCGAATCAAGCCCGAACTACTCAAACCCCAAATCCGAGCCTCAAGAACCCTAGCTTTAAAAATTAGGGATTGTGTTCGAGTCGGCGGCACTGGAAGGCAACGGACTCTAATTGGAGTGTTTTTCGTTTGAAAAACACTTCAATTAGACTCCGTTTACTTCAAAAGGTGCAGAATTGAATCCTTTGGAGCCGGGACTGTCTGATTTCAATTTCTTTTTCGGAGGTATCCTATTCTTCTCTTTCTGTATTGTTGATATGCTCATTACATTAGTGTAGTGTTCATTTATCTAATTTAATGTTAATTTCAATTTTTTTTCTCTTCTTCTCCAATCCGACCTTTATTTGGTCAAACTTTTCTGTTATTTTTGTTAAATTGTATGCGATATTGAGTGTCGTCGTTTAATTTCGTAGACTTTACTATACCAGACAATATTAGCACTGCTGAAATGGATTGTTGACCCCGAGTCTGCCCGTAAGATATAGTTGGAGATGTCGATTAGTCGTTATCGATCGTATAGATCGTAGTTGTTTAAACGAATATCGTCGCAGGCTCGATTGTTAACATGTTGGCAGAAATGCCATTAGAATTGCCTAGTTACATCCGAACCTTTACTTGGTTTGATAATTGTGAGTAATCGTTTAATTTTGAATTAAGGATATCTTGGTTATAGCTGCTTATAGTCAGGAATTAGGTTAGCTAGTAGAGTGCAATGCACCTAAGGATAGCTAAATGGAACCTGTTGTTACAGCAGGGTTTCCTATTAAATGCCCTGCACTTATCAATTTAATATTAACACCCATGCTTAGACATAGTGTAGTGGTAAAAACAGAGGGATGGGTTCAGCAGAGAGAGGGATGGGCAGAGGTGATTATTTTGGGCTGGTCTTTGGCTCTTAGGAGTTGGTTTTAACTATAAGTATAGGGAGAGTTCATTAGAGGAGGGGGAGCTGAAAAATACAGTGATAGAGGGGATTCACACATTGAGAAAAACAGACACACACATATACAGAAAAGGATTTCTGGAGGAAGGGAGATAGGAAGAAACACTAGAAAAGAAACAGAGAGAAAGTTACATTGAAAAACAGAAACATACTCTTGAAAAGGGAGGGATAATTGGAGAGTCTGATAAGTTGGATAGGAGACAGTGAGAGTTTGAATTTCATAAGTCATTCTAGTTCATTGCAAGTTTCGTTTTGGTTGAATACTTGGTAGTTAAAGATTGGCAATCGTATGGTTATGAATGTGAATCCATGTCTGGAGGGTTACGAATAATATTTGGTCAGCCTATATTGATTTGTTTGGGTCGAGTGTATGTTGATTTAATTGAGGGTGTTCAAGCGTATTTTTGGATCAATTTGTTGATTTGATTTCGAGTTATTGAACAATTCATGAACTGCTGGGTCTTCTGTTCATTAAATCTGGCTCTTGGGCTCTATTCCAATCCTTGCTCACTGCTTCTGTGTGCTGTTGTTGTTGTTTACCAATCTGCTTGCTGATCCTTCTGACCTTGCAATTTGCTGTTGAAATTCCAGGTACACATCCTTGCCAATGTAAATTCTATTGAATGAAATAAAGCTGGAGTTTGCAAGTCTCGACATATTCAGCTTTAGATTAAATTTATAATATCAGTAATTGTAGTGGTTGGTAGGGATTTGGATGAATGTATAATTGAACTATTATTCCTTTAATTGTTAATGGTATGACTAGAATGTTTGAGAGTCTTTCTTGACACATGGACATGAGTTGAATTTGTGTTCATATAGGGGTATTTGAATTTAGACAAGAGGGGTTGCTCGATGGTAAGCAACCCCCACTTCCAACCGAGAGGTTGTGAGTTCGAGTCTCCCCAAGAGCAAGGTGGGAAGTTCTTGGAGGGAAGGATGCCGGGGGTCTATTTGGAAACAGCCTCTCTACCCTAGGGTAGGGGTAAGGTCTGCGTACACACTACCCTCCCGAGACCCCACTAAGTGGGATTATACTGGGTTGTTGTTGTTGTTGTTGTTGTACCCTTGCCGGGTTGTGAAAGTTAATGTTATTGCTCGTTCAGTATTTTTAAAAGGGATTTCAAAATTTCAACATTTCAATGCCAGGCAGCCATGTGAGTTGAGTAGTGTTCAGTTGTAATCAAAAAAATAAAAAATAAAAACAAAAACACGTTCGTGTATGGGATAGATCACTAGTGAGAATCAACTAGCTAATTCGTCTCTTGACATTGAAATAGATACTTATAGTGGAATCAACAAGTGGTACAGATCCGTATAAATGGAATTTAACGGTTCGAAAGCTATTAAAGTTTAGTTTGTATTTGAGTAAGCAATGTAAATGCTCATCTTTAAACTTTGGCTTCAGCTTGTGATTTTGTACACTATAGCAAATCTTCTCTAGTTATTGATTGAAACTGATTAGAATAGTATAATTCAATATGCATTTGTGAAACCTTTGCCCAGAAAGGCATATGATAGAAGGGCTGGCGCATGGGCTTCAAGCCCAGATCTCGGTCTTCTTGGTATTGGGCTCAGCTGCGCATATGGCTGCTATATACACTATTCTTAAATTAGAGCTAAGAAATGTTAAAAGAGCCCCCTTCTCGCAAATTTATTCACTATAATACATGTAGGATTAGGTATTAAACTGATATTAGGGACAAGAACAAAAGTAGACAATATAGTTCACCCTAAGATCGGCCTTTAATAAAAGTGAGATGAGCCTCGCCGCACTCAATACACAATCGCGGGGCCCTCAAATAAATTGTTATAAAATACCTAGACTTGAAAGGATCATTTAGTAAATTTCACGATCTTTTCCGAAGTTAACAAAGACGATAGACTCTTTAGGCACGACTTGTAAATAAAACTATCTTCTTAAATACGGGTGCGCATTTATGTGACCCAAATCACACTCCCGGCGAAACCGAAATACATAAAAGTCACAAGCGTACTGGTTGCGGTGTGACTCGAAATGTGTTTTCGTGACGTCGCAATTCTCCTAAAATTGAAAAGCGGAACATTAAAAGCACCTAATTAAAATATATAAGAAATCAGATAAAAACAAAAATCGCAGTTGAGCGACCGTGCTAAAACCACGGAATCCGGGAGTGCCTAACACCTTCTCCCGGGTTAACAGAATTCCTTATCCAGGTTTCTAGTTTCGCAGACTATAATACAGAATCATAAATTTCCTTGGTTCGGGATTAAACCGGTGACTTGGGACACCATTATTTTCCCAAGTGGCGACTCTGAATTAAATAAATTGATCCCGTTTCGATTGTCCTTTAATTAGAAAAAACTTCCTCGCGCTCTCACGGATGCGTAAAAAGGAGGTGTGACAGACAGTCTGCAAATCGTGCAGTAAACAAATCCCCCATCAATGTTTCAAGGTAGCGGATAATGAAGGGCGATTCAAACCCAACATATATTCCTAACCTTCTTTGTGGACCCATTTTGGTGCGATATGGTGGTGCTATAGGCACGTATACTGCGCATCCAAAAATTCTTAAATGGGATATATTAGGTTCATGAACCAAAACTAATTGCAACGAGGAATATTTATGATAAGTTGTCGGTCTGAGACGAACTAGCATTGTTGCATGCAAAATGGCGTGACCCCAAACAGAAGTGAGAAGCCTTATTTTCACGAGTAACAGTCTTGCTATCAATTGCAGACGTTTAATTAAAGACTCTGCAAGACCATGTTAAGTGTGAACATGAGCTACAGGATGTTCCACTTTTATCCCAATTGATAAGCAATAATCATTGAATGCTTGGAATGAAAACTCAGCTGCATTATCAAGTCTAATAGACTTAATTGAATTATCGGGGAATTGCGCCCGTAATCGAATTATTTGTGCCATTAATTTTGCAAACGCGAAGTTGCGAGATGATAATAGGCACACATGAGACCATCTAGAAGATGTGTCTATTAAGACCATAAAATATCTAAACGACCCACTAGATGGGTGAATAGGTCCACAAAGGTCCCCTTGTATACGTTCCAAAAATGTAGGCGACTCAATCCCAACCTTTGTTGGTGATGGTCTTATAATTAACTTGCCTTGGTAACAAGAAGTGCAAGAAAATTCATTGTTTAAAAGAATCTTTAAATTCTTTAATGGATGCCCATTTGAGTTTTCTATAATTAGTCTCATCATAATTGATCCAGGGTGTCCCAATCGATCATGCCAAAGTACAAAAGTATTGAAATCAATAACCTTTTGGTTTACAGTAGAATGTGCCTCAATAGCACTAATTCTTATCCAATACAGGCCACAAGATAAAGATGGGAACTTCTCAATAACCCTTTTTTGGCCAAAGACATTCTTTGTAATGATGAGATATTCAAGATTATTCTCATCCATTGTCACAATATGATATCAATTTTGGCAGATATCTTTAAAACTTAACAAGTTTCTCTTGGACTTGGAGGAGAACATTGCATCCTCTATGATAAGTATTGTTCCTTTAGGCAGAGTAATAGTAGCTTTTCCAGAGCCTTCAATTAATTTACTACTACCAGAAATTATTGTATCATCTTCCTTACACATACTTAAATGAGAGAAATAATTCTTCTCTTTGAATATTGTATGTGTCGTACATGAATCAATTAAGCAAATACTTTTACAATTGAACTTTGATCCAAGTCTGCTTTGAAATATATCCATATTTGCTTCCCATAGTTTGACATACAAAAGAAGTATATGAATAAATATTACCCCCTCCGGTCCAAAATAAGTGATTTTTTGGATGTTTTCACGCATATTAAGAAAGTCACCTTTTAGCATTAATTAGCAATGGAATTGACCATTTTAACCTTACTATCTCACATAAACACTTCTAACACATATTCCAACACTATTTACTCCAAGGACAATGTAGTAAAAACATCATTAAGTCATTCTTGAAATTCGAAAAAATCACTTATTTTGGTCCACAAAAAAAAGGCCAAAAAATCACTTATTTTGGACCGGAGGAAGTAGTACTTTTGGAGAAAAAATGGAAAAGAAATAAAGTTAAATTTAATAGCAGCCTTTAATGCATTTTCTGGAAAATTCTAATTATTATACAAATAATTACGCAACAAAAATAATACAACTACACATATGACTAATACAACTACAATAAATTTATTTACATGTATAAATTATTTGTATTTTTCTACACATTGTATGAAAACTAATTGATCCGTGTATGAAAAGAACATACACATAAAATACAAATAAAAATAACAACAATTGAGGGTGAAGTAACAAAAGTTGTTCCAGGATGTTTGTAAACCTTTTCTTAAAGTGAATTAAAGCAATGTAAAGGAAAGTTAAAATCATTAAAAGATCACTCAGAATAGAATACTAATTAATAGGATATTACTCCTTGTTTGTGAAAGTTATAAAATGCGGAAATACAAATATTCTAAAAATTACATAAGAAGAATTATAAAGTACAATAAAAATTACCAGATTTTTATTCATTACATACTACGAACAGAAAAGCATAAAAATTAAATTGCTCAATCATCTTTAAC
Organism: Nicotiana noctiflora; assembly: GCA_032618575.1. Classification (NCBI taxonomy): domain Eukaryota; kingdom Viridiplantae; phylum Streptophyta; class Magnoliopsida; order Solanales; family Solanaceae; genus Nicotiana; species Nicotiana noctiflora. The sequence goes on along the minus strand of JASVEL010013675.1, from coordinate 306,662 downwards.
CACAGATCCATCACCAATCAAGTGGTTTGTTTTTCCATCAGTGTGCTCAAAAAAATCTGCCACCTCTAAGTGGGTGATGTCAAATTCATTGTCATAGACAAGATTGGCTTCAGGGCCTTTATTCTTCAAAGATGCAGAAATAAAGCTCAATCAAATATTTTGGTATGCGACAAATTTTTGCCCAATGCCCTTTTGCACCACAACGATAGCATTTAGTTTCTGAGCTCTCTGCATTTCGCTTCTCATCTTTCCCTTTCCATTTTTAGAATTTATTTTTTGGTGGAGGATGATTAACACCAGAAAAATTTCTTACTTGAATATGGCCACGACCACGACCACGAATATGGCCACGACCTTTTCCACGATTAGCATAATGGGAATACACCTCATCCTCTTTAGGAAATGGGGTAGACCCAGTGGGTCTATTTTCGTGATTTCTCATAAGCAATTCATTATTTCGTTCAGCTACAAGTAGAAGAAAAATCAACTAAGAGTACTTTGTGAAGCCTTTCTCTCGGTATTGCTGTTGCAAGACCATATTGGAGGCATGAAATGTTGTAAACGTTTTTCAAGCATATCATAGTCACTCATATTATCTTCACAGAGTTTCAATTTGGAGGTAATTCTAAACATAGCAGAATTATATTCAGAAACAGACTTAAAATCCTGGATCCTAAGATGAGCCCAATCATATCGTGCTTGTGGAAGAGTGACTAACTTTAAGTTGTCATATCTTTCCTTTAAATCATTCCACAAAATAAATGGATCTTTCACTTGTGAGATATTCAATTTTCAATCCCTCATCGAGGTGATGGCGCAAGAAAATTAAGGCCTTAGCACAGTCTTGGGTAGATGCTTTATCTTTATCTTTAATGGTGTCCCCAAGACCCATTGCATCTAAATGGATTTCAGCATCCAATACCCATGTCATATAGTTCTTGCCCTAAATTTCAAGGGCAACAAAATTTCTTTTCATAATATCAGACATAATGTAAAAATAATAAAAATTTGAGATAAGTTGTACCTTAATTTTCTCAAAGATCTTCTTGAGATGGTAGAACCTCTTGCTGATAACGTGTTATAAAATATAACTCAAAGTAACAAAATAGAACAAAGAAATAAAACAAACTAAGAGATGTAGAGAGAAAGAGAGGAAGAGATTCTTATTTCTTCTTCAATTGTGTGTATTTTTTCATCTATTACAAGGCCTTTATATAGACATAAAAGGTGACGAAAGTATGTCATGGAATATGTCATTAAATATGTCATTAAGCATTTGAGATTAAGATCATGGAAGAAGACTAAACATCCACCATAATATGATATTTATCATAACACAACATTTATTTTTTATGGAGTTTCCAAATGTAGTTTTATTGCAAGAAGCATTGAAGCTGTTTGAGCGGAGAAATTTTATTTTGAGTGAGATTCAATCAACAAAACTTGTACAGGGCACCTTTATTTATTAGGCAAATAGAAATGTGGGTCCCACATGACAGGCTATCTTTGGCCGTGTTTCAATTTCTCCATCCCCTTTCTCAATCATCTTTTATCAATTTTACTGGATGGCAAAATGAAAAAGCAATCAACTTTTCTCCTCTTTCTTCTAAATAATTCTAAAAGGAACTGAGCAGGTGAATTTCTAAGACCGTTTGTTCGTGTATCCTTGTCCAAATTCAGAGTCCAAAACGAAGAATGACTGAAATTCTTTTTCCTGAATTTTTAAAGAGAAAAATGATGGGCAAAAATCACCGATTTTCTGAGATATCTATGCTTTCCGGTTCCTTTGTGATATTAGTGGTGTTATTATTTTTAGCTTCCACCAGAAACTATTTACAATCGTCAACCGAAAAAGCGTATAATATATATATATATATATATATATTTGCTATCATTTTGAGGCGGCTATACAATGTCATTTTTTCATAATATTAAGATCAATAGTTTGGTTGAAGCTTATTAATCAGACATCTCACTGGAGTTCGTAAACTCAACTTCACATTTATCATTTTATTTTGGTATTGTTGCTTGGATACAACTTTAAATATCGTAAAAACTACCTTTTATAGCCACTCAAAATTTTAATAGCCCATATTTTATACCACTTACAAAAAATAGCCCTTTGGCCCAAACATATTGCATATAGTAGCCAAAAGGAATGAGTATGACAACATAAGTGCTTGTAGCTTAGTGGATAGGGCGTCAATTTCCTAAGCTCATGGTTGTAGGTTCCATCCCTACCTGGCGCGATATAACAACCCTTTTTTTTGCCTTCGGCCCAAACATATTGATATAGTAAACGAAAGGAATGAGCATGACAACACAAACTCCTCTGGCTCAGTGGATAGGTGTCCATTTCCTAAGTTGAATGTCGCAAGTTCGACCTTTACCTAGCGTGATGGAGCAAACCTTTTTTGCCCTTTTAAATTGTATTTTGTACTTCTGGGTCTAATATTATTAGCTAAGAATTGAATGACAGTCTATTTTATAAATTTTTTGTATAGTGACACTCTATTTTGTATATTTTTAATATAGTGATAGTCTATTTTGTATATTTTTGTATAGTAACAGTCTATTTTGTATAGTGACAATCTATTTTGTATAATGACAGTCTATTATTGTATAGTAACAGTCTATTTTGTATAATGACAGCCTATTTTGTGCATATTTTGTATAGTGAGAGCTAATTGTATATAAATTATATAGTGGCAGTCTATTTAGTATATATTTGTATAGTGATAGTCAATTTTGTACATATTTTGTATAATGACAGTCTATTTAGTATATTTTTTGTATAATGACATTCTATTTCTGTATATATTTTGTATAGTGACACTCTATTTGTATATAAATTATATAGTGAAAGTCTACTTGTATATAAATTGTATAATGACAATCTATTTTGTATAATATTTGTATAATAACAATAGGTTTTATAGATATTTCAACTTTATGCATAATCATCTACTTTGTACTTCCTCTCATTGAGAAACCAACCACCAGCGTGAAAATGGTAACAAGATCGCCGGAGTTGTAAACTTTTAGCCAAAGATCTTCAAAATATTATCTACATATTCACAAAAACTATAAGAGAAAATCAGAGAAGAGAACTTGCCAAAAAATCAGAGAAATTCCTCTGCTCTTTCATTGCTACATTATCCTAATTTCCATAGCCTTCCATCTGTTCGCATTTCCTTTTTCTACTCAATTTTAATAACATCCACTTTAATATGCTTAGCAATAAGAGACCTCGCCAAAAAATCATCAGAAACCAATACTTCTTAGTTCATTACAAACTGTATGACATTGTACACCAAATTCTGCATTGAAACACTTTCACCTTACTCAAACTCCATCCAAATAAACCCTAAAGAATTGGCTAAAACAGCACTTACAGTGAGCCTAAAAGGGGCTAAATCAACAACAAATGAAATTTTAAAAATGTCCAAAGAGCAAGACTTGGGTCCAGCTGAAACACACACCTTAACAGACTGTGTGGAAAACATGGAGGATTCTGTGGATGAACTTCAGAAATCTTTGTTAGAGATGAAGAATTTTAATGGGCCTGATTTTGAAGAGAAAATGGGGAATGTAATAATTTCTGATTTTTGCCCTATTTCTCGCCTTGACATGCTCGCTCGCCATTTCGGGTTCAAACAATACGAAGCAGGCAAGTTTATTCTTAAATGTCCACATGTTTTTGAGGTTTTCGAACACCCGGTACAAAGAATTCATTATTGCAAGCTCACCTGTAAAGCATTGCTTCAAATTGAGCAAGAAAAATTAGTACTTTTAGCTCAATTACCTGAAAGCTGTAATCCTTTAAAGAAAGCTTTTAATGCTTTCTAGTATGGGGAGATTAATGCTAGAACAAGTTAGGATTGCAAGGAAAGAATTTTGGGTTACTTGATGATTTTGAGTTTTTTTGTTATTTTGAAGTATCCTATGTATTTTAGGTTGTTTGATGCTAAAGGGGCAGGTCTTGTGAATGGAAATCCATCGTCTTCTTCTGTCAGAAGAAAATGGGTAATGTCGGCGAGGGAATTAATAATGTTTCCGACTAGCACTTATTTTATTTTTAGGCTATGATTTTTATGGATTAATTTATGGGCTACTGGATAAAATTTATTTTGCCCGATGGGCTTCAAATGATATTTGCTCTTAAATATCTTTAGGGTTGAAGGCCTTTTCATTTGTGATGAAATGAGATTATGGGTTTCAATTTTTATGTGTACTTTATTTTCTGCAATAATTTAAAATTATGGAGTGTGCTGTCTTCTTAGTGACACAAATATGTGGATCTAGAATTTGAATTTCTTGCATTCAACTTTTAAGGTTTTAGTATTGAACACATTATATATATTTAAAGTTATGGGTTCAAATCTACTATTTTGCAATTTAATAATTTTTTACTTTGTGTTGAAAATTATGGGTTCATTTTAACCCGTCATCAATGTTCAACCACAAAGATTTAGACTTTTTATTGAACTAATTAAATAAGAATATTCGAGACAAATCCTAGCCAAACATAATTTACCCTAGATCTGAGGTAAAAGATAAAAATAAGCTAACATAACTGAACATAAGATTCAACTATAACAATGACTAAATCCTAATATGTAAGGAAAGGATGATGATTTTCATAATATTAAAGCATAATAAAGAATACATGGATGAAAAGGGTCACCGTTCTTGAACAAGGTTGAGCCCCCACACACTTTGGTCTAATGCGCAACTAATGATGGATATTGAGGATTAAAGCTTCCTTGCTTCTTGCTAAGGACCATTCTTGAACAAGGTTGAGCCCCCACACACTTTGGTCTAATGCGCAACTAATGATGGATATTGAGGATCAAAGTTTCTTTCTCCTTAGCAGGGAGAAAGAGATGAAGATCTTCGTTGATCTGTAAAGATATGTCCATCTTTGTGTATAAATTTTGTGTCAGTCCCCCCTTTTTTCTTCCTCTCACTTAGTTTATATACTAGGTATTTTTATTTACACAACCGTCATTAGCCACAGTACCTGTCATTTGATTGTATTACTAATTGACCCTCTGAAATGACGTAACATCCAATTTGCCGTTCAAGCATTCGGAATACACGACCTCAGCCATGGATGAGGTGCGTGTAGTTATAGAGTTGTATGGATACAACATCGGTGTAAGTGACTTTTTGTCGTTCCTCTTTACGCGGATTCTTGTCTGGTCAGATTTCGACCAATACAATTAGTCCTTCTACCTATTGAGGTTGTCTTTTGGCGAGCTCAATGGGCGGACTCTGTCGATTCGAAAGTTATGAGAAATATGAGCACTTTATGCGAGAGCCAAGAACCTCGTGGAGAGGTAGTGATGTGACATTTTGAGTTGCATCAAAATGTTACGTCAGTTCAAAATATCTTTAAAACTCCTTATGCGTCATTATGACGCACGTTTTTTATGCATTACGTCGTTTCCCGTGCGCTTTCCGTTTTAAAAATGATTGCGTCTAATTTTCACGCTCATGGTATTTATACCCCTATAAATAGGAAAAAATCTTACATTTGAATGTTATGCTTCCCAATCTCTCAAGAGAGATTTTTGCGGCTTTTCTTCTTCTTCTTCGGTTTCTCACACTTCCTTTTCTGTTAAAAGTTCTTGTGGATGCTACCTTCTAGAAGAAACTATAATTTTGGCTAAAAAATCTCCACAGATGGCACCAAATTGCTCGACAAAAAAGATTTAGACTTTTATTGAACTAATTAAATAAGTAGATTTGAGGTAACTCCTAGCCAAAGATATTACCCCAGATCTAAGATAGAATACAAGAATAAGCTAACATAACTGAACATAAGATTCAACTATAACAACGATTATATCCCATTATGTAAGGAAAGAATGATGATTTTTATAATATTAAATGATAAAAATGAATACATGGATGAAAAGGGTCACCGTTCTTAAACAAGGTTGCCCCCACACACTTTGGTCTAGTGCGCAACTAATGATGGATATTGAGGATCTAAGCTTCCTTGCTTCTTGCTCCTTAGCAGGGAGAATATGTAAAGATATGTCCATCTCTGTGTGTGAATTTTGTGTCAACCCCCTTTCTTATTCATCTCACTTAGTTTATATACTAGGTATTCTCTGTTACATAACGGTCATTAGTCATTTGACTGTATTACTGATTGACCCTCTGAAATGCCGTAACATTCAATTTGCCGTTCAAGCATTCTGAATACACGACCTCAGCTATGGCTGAGGTGCATGTTTCTATAGTGTTATATGAATACGACTTTGACCCAAGTGACTTTTTGTCGTTCCTCTTTCTGTGAATTCTCGTCCGGTAAAATTTCGATCCATACACTTAACACTCTACATCTGCCACCGGCGACACATGCTATGTGTGAATCATAGTGAGTTAATTAAAATATTTGATGGTTAGATTCTACGAGACTATGCTGAAAATAATAGGGAGCCTGCTAGGTGGGACCCTTTCCACTTGTCAAATAGGTAGATTCGTACAAATTTTGTTGGTTGAGTCTAACTCAAAACAAAATTTCTCCTTTGAGTGGGAGAGCAACACAGTGGTTGTCGCAATAAAGAAGTCTGCAGGCGCTGCCCGATGGTATAAGTGGCCTAAAAACCAATTATACTTGGAGCCCTTAAACTTATTTCATAAAATTGATCACATACATATGAGACTAACACAATTACTTTTAATTATATAAATCAATCAAATGAGATAAAAACAAATAGCTAGTTCAGAAAAAATGAATTGACAATAAAAAGTGAAATTATCGGAAACAAAAAAAAAAATTTAAGTAAAGTAGAAAAATTTAAAACTTTAATCAAATTTAAAGTTATCTAACCTATTTAGTAACCTTACCTTGGAGCCGGCCATGAGTATCTTGATTGAAGAGTGTCAAGGTATTTCCACAAGTACTGGGAGGAATTATATTTTCTAATCGAATCTGGGAAACAGAATCACTGGTTGTTGATGATGAGTTCTCATGTTGTTTTGTGTAGAAGGAGAGTTGTGCTCGGACTTTTTGAAGTTCCTGCTCACAAAGTCGAATATTAAAATAAAGATTTCGTATTTCAGCCACACATCCATAGACAGGATGTATTTGGCGAGCGTTTGCTTGGTAAATAATAGATTTCATAGCCGGTTTCTTTTCAGTAGCATCAAGTTGGTGTAGCATTTGAAGAATTTTGGAAACGCCAAATAGTCTGTGTACATTTTGAAAAGTTTTGGGTTGATCCGCTGGAAAATATGGTGCTAAGGGGCAGTTCGGATCACAAGGCTTCCTCCCGTAATTGCAGGCAGCGCAGGCTTGATTGGTGATATTCGTTAGATCCATTTTTCTTGTTCAAAATATTAAAAACTGACTAGAAACAAAAAGAAAAATCAAGATCAGTGACAATCTCTTGTAAGATGAAGGGGAAATGGGATTATCAAGATTAAAGATGGTAGGAATATGAAGGAGCTTGGTGTGAAAGAGATATGCGAGAGTGATGCGGACTTTGATGGAGTTGGGGTGAGAAGAAAGACTGAATCGAACGCCGATAATTTCGGAGATGACGTTTTTAAAGTCCATGAACGTCGTATGCAATCACATACTTTGATTACACGTGTCCTATATATAACTACAATTTAACAGATAAAAATAAATAAATAAGTTAATAATATTATGAAATAATAAAAGAACAAGAGCAATATTGCAGAGAAAAAGAGAGAGGAAATTCTTATTGAATTTTGGAATGATTTACAATGGGGTAAGACCCATCTATTTATAGGAGAAATTATGACTTAGTCACAAAGTAAAACTCTCCACAAGATAGACATTCACTCCAAATAGAATTCTATTCATAACACTCCCCTTTGAATGTCTATTCAATGATAATGTGCCTCATTAAAACCTTAACTAAAAGAAAACTCAATGAGAAAAAATTTCTAGAAAAGGAAAAAGAGTACACATATATAACAATACGCCTTTTGGTTGCCTCGTTAAAAACCTCGCAAGGAAAACCCAGTGGGACAAAACCTTGTAAGGGAAAAAGAGTGCAACGCGCATTAACTCCCCCTGATGAGAGCATCAATTCACATCCTTAAGCCTTCGCATCTCAATCTTGTGCACTAGCTTCTTGAAGGTTGACGTCGACATTTTATATCAGTTTCAATATGTTTTCATAACGACATAACATAGAGATCTCTTCATTCATATATTCAGGTACCTGAATATCTCATGAGATATTATGAAGTGTTATGTCATGTGATCTTCTAGATCACTTGCATCCTTTATTATGATCGTTTGCTCATCTTCTTTATCAAGAAGTCTATTTGAAACCGATTGTTTATACGCATTAAGTTTACCATAGACTTTGTCCTTCTAGGACTTATTATAATATGAGCATTTGCAGTGAGAATATAGTTACTTTCTTTGGGTCAACAAATGCGTCTGGCATGCTTTGCAATAAATTGCACATGAATTATCCTTTTATGAACTTCAAGTTCATATTATTTTATTTGAGGATCTAGATGTAGAAACGATAATTCATTCCTCGTAACTTTTCTCAATTGTTTATCATGTCTCCCCCTCATGTTAGAAAAACTAACTTGTTTCCTCAACTTTGAGAACTCATCTTTGTGTGTTATGGTGTTAATCAAAATATACTCCGCACATCAATAATAATAAGATGGAATTATTTGGTTCCTCACCCTGAACCACTTGTGAGGGGAGAATGTAATATACTTTCGTATATATTCTATATCAAATTGATATAGATAACTTTGTTCTCATAAGCAATAGTTTAGCTATTAAGTGGAGGCACTCAATAAATCATTTTGCTAAACCAGCTGTGATGTAAACCAACTTATCAAGATGAACTTCTTGAATAGAAAATTTGGAATATGCTCTAAATTAAATTATTGAGCACGTTACCTCGCACACACCGGCCAGGTTGCGGGTTAATAATAATTGCACATGTAACCATCTCATAGATGCATCTTATGCGGTATACATGGCGGGTGAATGGGCCCATATTCACCTTTGATATTTCCAGCATTCATGGGATTCAATCCCACTTATAGTTGGTATATTAATTAATGAGAACATGCACATAAAAGAATTCGTAAAGAATTTTCTAGTTCTTTAATATTTACCCATGTGAATTCTCTTTATTTTTGCACATCATACTTAAATTGATATGGGTAAATCAATTATGCCAACTGAATAAATTATCAATATTGATAAATTTCAAATTTACACCATGATGTGTGCAATTATGAATAAACTCCAAGTTTATTATGATATGGGTTTTATATCAATAAAATATCTACTTCATTGTGGTATTCTTTTATTTATGTAGTACAAATTAGAGATAAAGTGGGTAGCTTTTTACATACATATTATCCCACTACAAGTTGTAGTAATAGAATATATTAAATCTTTCCTTTATTTATAGTCTCAATATAATCAACCGCTTTCGCGAATACTTTGGAAACTAAATATGTTTCTTTGAGACGTACTACAACACAATACCTTATTGGTAATTAATTGTATTTCTGCAAAATAGTGGTAATTGGCTCTTCTAGAGCTCTCAATTAATTGATAGTACCGCATAATCATTAACACCTATATGGTGAACATCTCTTTCAAAGAGAAACTTATACCATTATGGTCATGGCCAAAATTATATGCAAGATATGTTTCTTGCATTATTGTTGTCCTTTAATAATCACATTGTCAAAATATTTTGGCGTACAATAGGTACGTGACCAATGGTCATTCATGCCATAATAATGATATTATTTTCTTATATCATCTCAAACCTCCTTTTAGAGGTGAGTGTGGTGTAATCACTACCACTAGCACATTTATATTTTTTCAAAAACGAATATATATTCATAAATCAGATGATTTCTCATTCACATCATGAATGGACCATAGTCATCTGTATGTGCTTTATAAAATCTCATGTCAAATCGATGACAAATATTTTCATAATGTGTGGGATTATTTTGAGAATCCTTGTTGTTCTCATTACCACAAATGATGACGATTATAATTTCGTCTATTGCCACGTCCACATCCATTGATACCTTCACGGTAATAATTTTGTCTTCTTTCAGACTTATCAAATTGCTATCACATTCTCTTAAGGGAATGAGAATGGAGAAAATTCAATGAGACGGGTTTTCACTTCTTGTGCGCATGATCATCTATGACTTTGATCATGGCAAGACATAGAAATTTTACCACTTCATGTGGGTGTAATTTCTTAAAAACTCCATTAAAGTTATAATCAAACTTTGTTGTCTTTGCCTGTATATAAAATCAAATTATAGAATTTCAAGAATTTGAAAGAGAAAAGTAAAATACTTACCTTAAATCAAAAATTTTAATCATGAAGGAAGTTCATGAAACAATTGACAATCATTATGCTCATTCCCAAAGTTTCTACTCAATTGGTTAGAGTCTCGTGTTGATAACGTGTTATGAAATAATAAAAGAACAAGAGCAATATTGCAGAGAAAGAGAGAGAGGAAATTCTTATTGAATTTTGGAATGATTTACAATGGGGTAAGACTCATCTATTTATAGAAGAAATTATGACTTAGTCACAAAGTAAAACTCACCACAAGATAGACATTCACTCCAAATAGAATTCTATTCGTAACAAATAATAAATTTTACAACAAATAACTTGATATAACGCTAATAATTGATTTACTGCGTACTTTTCTTTATTTTTGTTTTATTTTTATGTAAACTTACCACCACCTCAGGTAAATAACCTTTGGTGTTACGGGTCTGGTTGGATCCTTTCTTGCAATTTCGTCCAGTTGCATTTACATAGGAAAAGGGGAGCATCAACCTTACCTTCAAATAGAGTCTTACCCAAAAAAATAAAAAATGAGGAAAGCTTTCCAACATGATGAGTGCAAGTTTGTTTCCTCTTTTTGCATCACAAGTGTGGAAAGAGGAAAATATATTTAGCTATGTTGGAAGAATATGTTGAATATCTCAAAATTAAAACGAGTTGTTTCGTACCGGGAAAAACTCATTCATTTGCTTTATTTACAATTAGTATATGTACCCGCACCGTATACGGATAATTTGACAGAATATAAATTTTATAAAATTATTATATAATATATCATATTATTTTAATAAATATTAATTATTATTTTATCTTTTAATATAGTATATAGAAATATCACAAAATCTATACAAAATCAAAGAAATGCATCATATAGTAATCAAATAATTTTTTTCCTTATTTATAGTGTATCGTGCATTTTATTACTTATATATATATATATATATATATATATATATATATATATATATATATATATATATATATATATATATATATATATATATATATATATATATATATATATATATAGGATACATTGATCTTTTTTATTTCTATTATAGAATTAGCAAGTACTTAGTATTATTAATACTTTTCTTGAGTGTTATTTATTTATATTTTATTTTTTAATTAATTCAAAATATAAATATCTACTATAATATTTGATTAGTTTTTCTATTTTATATTTTACTGAAAATTTAAATAATATAATTTTTTTACTACAATATATACAATGTATATAATAACAATCAACTAATTTAACATTAAATGATTCAAATGAACAAAAAATTGTGTGTATATATATATATATATATAGAAGCAGATGTAGAGTGTTGACAATAGGTTCAATTCAGTTGATAACATATATATATATATATATATATATATAAATAATATAATATTATATATATAAAGTTTTAGAAATCGGAATGTCAAAATAGAAATATTTATTGTAAGATAACAACATACCAAATAAGAGTTCAAGTCGTAGTAAAAGAGTCATGTTGTAACCAAAGAATTGTTCATATTGTGTCAACTTTTGTGCTTTGACAAAAATATATATATTATTATTTCACTTTTTGGCTATTATTTCCTCTCTGCCCTTTCGGGTAGGGGTAAGGCTTGCGTACGTATTACCTTCCCAAACCCCACCTTGTGGGATTATACTGGGTAGTGTTGTTGGCTATTATTAGATTCCATAATAGAAATGATAATTTTGTATTACTCTTAAAATTTAACTTGAGACTTTCACGTAATTACTTTGATATTTAAATTTATCAATAGTATTTTGGTGTATTATGTATTTACTTAATTTATATAAATGTAAAGTGTGGAATGTGGATAAATACATTAGTTTTTTGTTCGGGAAAATTTCACATCAACAACTGGGATTCCTACTTTTCAATTTAATACCCCATATTTCAATTTACAACTAACTAACCCGAAAATAATAGGCTAAGATTCTACATTCAACTACAATAAATTCTCAAAATTACTATTTAATTTTTAAAAAAGATTGCTCAAGCTTTTAAGTTAATTTTCGAATCAGCATTTATAACTCAAATATTAGTTCAACAAACCAAATCCATTTAAATGGTGAAAATTAGATTTTAACAAGCTTAAATATGTGGGCTTAGATTCCGAATTTGATTTTGTGAGAAATTTGGAGTGGTGTTATTTAAAATTGTTAGAAATAGTATGGGGAGGTTGTATATAAAATTTGAAGTCATTTAATGGAGGTTGAACTGTTTTGAACAAGAATTGTAACTGAAAATCATGGAAGAAGTTCGTATAGAGACGCTTGTATAAAGGTGTATAAAAGTGTATAATAGTGTATAAGATGTGTTTATACACCCATATACACTATTATACAAGATTATTTTTAATTATACAAAAAGCTGACTGCGTCTTCTTCCTTGCATTTTTTCTAAAATTTAACTCAAATCTTGTTCAAATCTACTTAAAATCATTTCAAATTGATAGTTTGAACTCCTTATGATATTTCCAATCAATTAGAACAACACCCGACCCAAACAACTAACAAACTCAAAAAACCAATTTTCAAAAGCAAAGCTTTGAATAGCCTTCAATGGTAAACTTCTACTCTTCAATTTTCTTACATTGCAACCAGATGACACATGGGAGAAGCAATAATAGCAGATGATCCCTTAAAGCATATGTAGAAGGAGTGAGAAGAAAAGAGAGCGAATGCAATATTTGTGAGAACACAAATTTAACTCTATAAACTTTGAATTTGATAGTGCTTTTAAAATATTTACAATATGGGCTAGGTAGGGTAAAACTTAAAAATATAGTCTATTTTTTGTTATGGTGTGATGTCAAGTGTAATTTCTTGTAATTTTTTCTTTTTGTTCTACCATATACTCCCCCGTTGGAATTGGCAGCTTTAAATTTTTTTTTAAAATTTTTTTGGTTGTTATATTTTAAAAGTCCAAGTTGAAACTACTCCCCAATTTGAATTGGTAGTTTGTTTTGTATATTATTTGTAACAATTATCAAGAAATTTTTTGAGTAATATTTTCAACTAATTCAAATTATAAATAACCTAACATTATATTTATTACCTCTTTTCATATATTTGTTTCTATTGCTATATTAGATTAGTTTTTCCATTTAGTATTTTAATTATAATTTAAATATTCTTATTTTTTTTATTAAATTTTAATTTTGAATTCATTAAAATTATAAAGGGAGAATCTTATATTTTTTTTTTTCAAAAGTCTACAGAGAAGCCTTCTATTATATACATTCTTTAATTTGTATATAAAAAATAATCTGTATATTATTTATACTTCATAATTCTATTATGGTTATTTATTTTTGTGTTTATAACTTTTTTTAAATAGCTGTAAAATTTATCAAGTGACTTTGTAGTATCTTGACAATTAGATTAATATTATGAATAACAATTATAATTCTAAAATTATCAAGTAGCTTTTTATTATGCTACAGTTTGACTTAATACTGTAATGACTCGACCGTTCGTTTTGAGCCCTAATGCATCGTTCAGCAATCTGAGGCCATGAGCAGCTTTATTTCAGTTATTGTGACTTGTTTGCATGGTTGGATATTTAAAATCAGAAAGATCGGAGTTAAATTTAAATAAAAATTCTCATTTGAGAAGCTTAAAGTTGAAAGAATGAACTAAGATTGGATTTTTGAGTAAACGGCCTCGGAATCGGGATCTGAAGGTTCCAGCAGGTTCGTATGATTATATCGGACTTGGGTGTATGCCCAGTTCGGGTTTTGAATTATATCGAAAGTGAATTCGGAGGTCCGTAGGACATTTTGAAGCCATTTGGCTAAAGATAAAAATTTGAAGGTTTTTGGGAAGTTTGACCGGAAGTGAACTTTTTGATATCAGGGTTGGAATCTGATTTCGAAGTTGGAGTAGGTCCGTAATGTCAAATATGACTTGTGTGCAAAATTTGAGGTCAATCAGATGTGATTTGATAGGCCTAAGCATCGGAAACAGAAGTTGGAAAGTTCAAAGTTCATAGAGCTCGAATCGGGGTGTAATTCATGATTTTAACATTGTTTGATGTGATTTGAGGATTTGATAAAGTCCGTATTGTGTTATGGGATTGGCCGAAGGCCTCGGGTGGATTCCGGATAGTTAACGGATCAAAAAATAGATTTTTGGGAAGGTTGGTATTGCTGGTATTTTCGCTTCTGCGGAAATAGGACCACAGAAGCGGCCCCACAGAAGCAAGGAAGTAATCGTAGAAGTGGTTGGGAGTGAGGTGAGCTGGGACCGCACAAGCGGTCAGGAAACTGCAGAAGCGGTTCCGCTTAAGTGAAAATTAGACCGCAGGAGCGGTCCAGTCAAATTTGGCCAGAACCAGAGAAGCAGCCCAAAATCGCAAAAGCAGTTTCCGTAGAAGCGGTAATGGTACCGCAGAAGTGGAAATGTCTGGAGGCAGAAGGGTTGTTTTAAGTCGGATTTTGGTCATTTCTTCATGGCCTGGGTGATTTTTGGGGAGCTTCAAGAGAGGATTTTTGTCGTCAATGTTAAGGCAAGTTATTCCTACATATTTTGAGTTAAATACATTAATTAATGTATGGATTTTAGTATGAAAATGGGTAAAAACTTGAGGTTTTGGCGGGAAACCTAGAAAATTATATTCTTGGAATTTATCCACGATTTTGGGTATGGAATTTAGAGAAAATTATATATGTGAGTTCCTAAGGTCATGGGTAACCTTTATCTTCGATAAATTTCGGATTCCGGGCACGTGGGCCCGAGGGCATTTTTGTCAACATTTTGTTTAGGAATTGTTATAAATTGGATTGTAAAGTATAATTGAGTATATATTAATGGATTTATATGATCGTTGGCTAGTTTTGGAGCATTGTGCATTGGTGCAAGTCTTCGGAAGAATGTAATATGCCGGTTATGAGTCTTTAGAGCGAGGTGAGTCTCCTTTCTAATCTTGCGAGGGAGAATTTACCCCATAGGTGAAATAATTAATTATGTGCTCCTATATGTGGGGGATACGTATGCACAAGTGATGACAGTCCTTGCATAGCTACTATTATGCTATTGTCTGGGTAGTTAAGACCCATCAACATATTATACTTGGATTAATTATGAACCCATTGATGACTTGGATTGTTTAAATCATCTTTGATTAGTCAACGAATTTAAAAAGAGATTAAACATCATTTCCTGAATTGTTAGACAGAGAATTGGTTTTATTTGGATAATTGTTCCCCTATAAAATTCTAATTAGCTATTTGAGCATGCATCTTATGTGTACCTGCGTTGCATGGATGATTCGCGAGCAGGGTGGTTATTTGTTTTATGTTAACCACGTCGCATGGATGGTTCGCGAGCGGTATAATAGATCACATTAAATTAATAAATAGATTTCTAAAAAGACTTAAGCTTCGTTTTCTCAAAATAGTTAAGAGAATTGGCCTTTCTTGGATGATTGCTCCATGTTGACTTCTTGACTGATTGTTTGTGTGTGTGTATTTATTTTAGAAAGAGCTGAATGCCTCGACAGATTAATAGATGCATCTATAGGTGCGTCGTCATTCCTCGGCCAGTGCATATTTATTTTGTTGGATCGGACCGTCACCTCGGTATGATTTACGCATGCTTGTATTGCTGCCTGAACTTATTTAAGTTGTTACATACCTCACTAAGGCTCGAGATCATTTTGTTAATAATGAAAAGAAATCTTGGAAATTTCCTATGAAAGAATTATATGTTTACTTGTTTCCTCTATCTGGATTAATATCATGTCTAAAAATATAAATCTACTATTTAATATGTATATTGAGGATAAATAATTATTGGGGGATCGCGTTCGCGAAGTGGGAGCTGCTAGTGTTCTTCGTGTTCGCGTGAATAGTGACGCATTGGCAAAGAAGTCTTCAAAATTTGTACCTAATGAACCCTCTTTGGCCAAAAGAACTCGGTCTGCTATAAAGGAAAAACAAGTGAGAATTACTAAAGAAGAAGATGAGGAATGGAGTGGAGAAGAAGATAAGGAGGACTCTGAACAAGAGCAAGATCGCTTTGCTATTTTTAGCAGGAGGAATATATTAAAGGGAAGGCTGCTGAAAGACCTGGAGGAGCCATTGCATGGTTAGGCTAGTAGATGCTTTAGCTGCACAGGGCTGGAAGGGCGTGTTCCTTCAGATGGATGGAAGACTAGCCAGAAGAGAGCTGATTGAATTTATGGCTAATGTCTCTGTGGAAAAGGGGCGAGTAACTAGTATAGTGAAAGGTGTGAATGTGGAGTTTAATACACCAGAGCTTGGCAAGATTCTAGACATCCCAAGTAAGGGCTATGATCTTTACACTAGGCAAAGGTGGCACTGTCTAGATGATCTGCCCACAATACTTCAAATTACCAGGAACTTCTATGACACAAAGGATGATGAAGAGGTTCCTGAAGCATGATTTGTTCAAAAGAGTGAAATGAAGTCAGAGCATAAAGTGCTCTTTGAGTTTGTGAACAAGTGTATGTTGCCTAGACAAGAAAAGAGGCACACTGCAAATTACATGGACCTGGTTCTCATGGAGTGTCTTGTGAGGGGTAAACAAATTAAGTGGCATGCTTTCATAGTCAAATTACTGGATAGATTCATAAGTGAAAGGCTCATGCTACTCCTTATGGATTCATTCTGACAACTGTACTGGACAGGCTGAACGTCCCTTTGAAGAAGTGGCAAAATGCCTCCAGTAAGGAGCACTTTGGAATCAAGACTCTCCAGGCATGTGATTATCTGCTAAGTGTTGCCTTTGTTAAACCTGGTTCACCACTGAAAACTCCAGTGAACAGCAAGTGAAAGCTTTGATGCAAGAATATGGGACCAAAGATGCTGAGATTTCTAGGCTTCAAGCTCGTGTGGCTGAATTGGAAGAATGAAGGAATAGGCTGAAGGCACAACTTGCAAAGAAAAAGAAAAGAGTGAAGGGATGCTACAAACAATGCTCAACCTACTCCAATCCCAACTCTCCGGTTCTTCAAAGCCTTAGCCATCTTTGTCCTAGTTCTGAACCATTTTAGTGACCCCCAGTGACCCAGATTAGGGATTTTTTTTTTTTTGCTCATGGTTGATAGTTTTTGTTCTTTCTTTTTGTGGATTGTACTGTAGAAGCACTACCTTATCAACGACAATTGCATTTCTCTTGTTTTGTGATGATTCTGCTCTTAATAGTTATTTTTTTCAAGTTGATTTTTGATTAACTAAAGCATGCTTTCATTTGTAGTTGCCTCAGTGGCCATGAGTAATAATTAATATTCTGAGATTCACATATTAATGCAACTTTTCGATGATGCCAAAATGGCAAAGATATTGTGCTTTAAAAGAAATTGTGTCTATTTTCTGAATAGTGATATTTATGACCTAATTAAATATTGCCCTTGATGATAAGTTAAATTTTTCGAGTGATGATATTTTAGTTGAGTTCCACGGGTTCTATAATCAGTAAAAGCACAGAGTTTGTCATCATCAAAAAGGGGGAATTTGTTGGCCCAAGATCAGTTGAAGTTTTGAAGAATGACAAACGAACTCAGTGAAGGACCATGTTCATCTTAAAAGACACAGTTGTTATCGCCCATGTACATGAGATACACGTGAAGAAGATAAGTCCTTGGGATCAAGCAACAATATCTTGATGAATATCTTCTGAACTGATCAAAAAGATTGCATATATGATAAGGAGTTGAAGTCTACTTATGAAAAGAGAACTAAATCCGGATCAAGAATATGGATTAGGAGCTAGAGGTTTTTGGACTCGAATTGATAAAGGATCCACAATTGATAAAGGATCCACAACTCGAACTGGATTATCGCATTTGCGATTATAGCCCCGCATTCGCGGCTCCAACCATCACTTTTGCGAATCACTTAGAGCTCGTATTTGCGAGTCTTCTGTTGCATTTGCGACCTGAGCAGGGCTGGTCAGCCTTCACTTTGGCGATACTTTTTTCACATTTACAATTCTAATGTCGCAAATGCGATATATGAGGCTGGTATTATGATTCCCATTTCAGGACTTAGCTTTATTTTATTATATTTTGAACCCTAGGTTCGAGAAGAGGCAATATTGTGAAGGAATTTTCATACCCAAATTATTGGGTAAGTGCCTCTAATCAGTTTCCAACTATATTTCATGATTATATATAAGACTTAACCTCAAATTCATGAGAATCTAAAGAAAAATTTAGGAAAAATTATAAAACCTTTCAAAAATGTAAATTGATGATTTGAATGACGAATTGGTATCGGAACTTGATAATTTTTGTATGGTTGAACTCGTATCAAAATGGGTATTCGGATTTTGTAAATTTTATCAGATTCCGAGGTGCGAGCATGGGGGTTGACTTTTGTTGACTTTTTGCAAATTGAATAAGTATCGTAGCATTGTTAATTGAAATTATTTTCTATTGTATTATTTGATGTATTTAAGTCATTTTTGGCTAGGTTGAGCCAAGTAGAGGTGAATTTGTACAGG
The DNA here is from genome assembly GCA_032618575.1 of Nicotiana noctiflora. Taxonomy (NCBI): domain Eukaryota; kingdom Viridiplantae; phylum Streptophyta; class Magnoliopsida; order Solanales; family Solanaceae; genus Nicotiana; species Nicotiana noctiflora. The sequence goes on along the minus strand of JASVEL010013675.1, from coordinate 287,804 downwards.
GAAAGCTAATTTGAGTATTGAGTTAGCCAAATTGAGGTAAGTGTTTTGCCTAACTTTATTTTGGAAATTTTTCCTCCTATTTGTCATTGTTTGCTACATGTGGGGGTAATACATATATGAGGTGACGAGCGTATATGTATGTGCCAGGTTTAATCATGCTCAGGGGTGGATTATGTTACATTTATGTTTGTAGAATTTTGTGACCTCCTGTTTCATGACTTACTTGCTTCTTAGATACTAAGAACATAACATTAAATGATAGAAATCAAGACTTAGCTTATTATAACTTGATAGAACTAGACGGAAATTATGAGAATACATTGTTGTGTCTAATTCGATCATCTATATGTGAAATCATTACTACATTACTACGGCCGATATTTTTGAGATACTAGACTTTATACTTTTGTTGGGGATCATTTGTAATCTTCTTTGAAGTATTTGAATAATACGGTTCTTGAGGGTTGTTGAATCATTATTGTCTTGAAAAGTTGCGATTTGGAATTTGTTTGGAATATCCATTAAAAAACTCTCCTTGATGTTATTTTGTGATGACCCGGTCCGTCATCACATGAGTTATCACCCCGTTATCCCTGTTATATACTTGTTAATGTTGGAATATGCATATTGGGTAAGTTTGAGTCAATCCGGGTTGAGTTTGGTTGAATTTGAGTTTGGTTGAAATTGAGACAAATAGTCTCTTAGATGAAGAAATAGTTCGGAAAAGTCAGCTGGATGTTGACTTGTGAGTTAGAGACCTCAGAATCGAATTATGATGATTCGGTCAGCTCCGGGAGGTCCTTTATGAGCTAGGAGAGCGATCGGAAGTCAATTTGGAGGTCCGATGTAGTTTTAGGCTTGAATTGGCTAAAGTTGAATTCTGGCGATATCCAATCGATAAGTGAGATTTTGATCCGGGAGTCGGAATGGAATTCCGCCAGTTGTAGTAGCTCCGTTAGGTGATTTTGGATGTGCCTGCAAAATTTCAGGTCATTCGGAGGTCGTTTGTTCGGGTTTTTGATCGAATGTCGGTTGTGGCAGTTTGAATGAAAGCTTAGGCTTGAATCGCTTGAATTCGATGTTATTCCATGTTAAAGTATGTGTTTTTATCATTGGAACAAGTTCGTATGGTGCTATGGAGTATGTTTGTGGTTTTGGTTGAGGTCCCGGGGGTCTCGGGATGAATTCGGAAGGTTAAACGGAAGGATTTGGAGTTTGGGAGCTGCTATCATAAATTGCAGCAGCATTTTCGCTCCTGCTGATTGGGGACCGCAGAAACGGGATCGCAGAAGTGGCATTAGCATCGCAAAAGCGAAAGGGGACTTGGCCATGTGGTTCCGCAGAAGCGGACGATGCATCGCAGGAGCGGACTCGCTTCTGCGCGTCCGAGGTCGCAGAAGCGGGAGGCAGGTGTCTAGGGAGGATCGCAGGCGCGGAGGCGTGTTCGCAGGAGCGAGACCTGGGCCGCAGAAGCGGAAGTGGGTGGCTTGTGTGTTCTCGCAGAAGCGACCATATGGTCGCAGAGGCGGATTTTGTCCGCAGAAGCGGAAATCGCGCCTGTATTAAAAATAACAGAAGGGTTAAAATTTCATAAGTTGCAAAAACATTTGGCTCGGTTTGGAGAGGCGAATTGGGTGATTTGGGCGAGAAATTGCTGGGAGATCATCGAGTTATCATCGGAGGTGAATTTTATGGTTCTTTTACGCATTTGTATCTTGAAATCCTCCATTATTTCACGGAAATTGGATCAAAATGTAAGGAGATTTAGCCTAAGCCAGGGTTTTGGTAAATTGTCGATTTGAGTGGGCAATCGGAGTCCGATTTTGGAAAACTTTATATGCATAGACTCGTATTGAGACGAGGGTTCCGAATATGTAACTTTTGTAGATTTTCGAGAAGCGTACCAAAAGTCGGGTCTTGACAACTTTGTGGGCTTTGATGCAATTTGAGTTATTTCATATGGGTTGCGTTAATTGGGCATATATTGATGTATTATCATTGATTTTGAGCAGATTTGACATCCGAGGAGATCGATGTGCGAGGCAAGCACAAGGCGAACTGAGGCTTCTACCGGTTCGAGGTGAGTGGTAGTAGTAAATAATGTACTGAGGGTTTGAAACCCCGTATTAGCACTTCACAGTGCTATGTTGAGATGAGACACGCGTTCTGTGATGGGCGTGGTGACATTGTGATTGGGGGTTCGGACTTGGTCCTTCCCGGCTAATAGAATACTGTGTATTATGACTGATAATGAGATTATAACTGTGTAATTGGGTTAATAGCCATGTTTGGGGCCTTGTGCCGATCTGTAGATCATTAGGGGACCTGTAGAACTAGGTGACCCTTATATATGATGTTGGAAACTTACACTCAGCCGTAAAACTAGATGAATAGCCTATTAAGAGCCAGTACTAGATGTGTACTGTGAGAGATAGATTACTTAGGGTGGAAGCTCCCTGATTTAGCTGAGTGGGCCTGAAAGGCCAATCCTATACTAATTGAGACAGGGTCTAGGACTCGTTAGGAGGTATTATATACATATATATAAATATTGGATCGGGCTGCACGCCGCAGCAGTATATATATTGGATCGGGCTGGAATCTGCATCTGGTGGAGAACATTTGGTTTGAAAAAGAGGGACAGGTCTTCTTCAGTTCTCTTCAAATTGGTAAACTTTAGTGGTTGGGCTCAGCATTTTTAACTGGGATTTGCGAAAGCAACCGACGATATATATATATATATATATATATATATATATATATATATATATATATTGGATCTAGCTGCACGCCGCAGCATTATACTCATTCAGATACTTATACATTTTAGGCATAGGTTTATATATATCTTCATACATTGAGATGGTTGTACACCATAGTGGTACGAGTGAGGATTTGGTCAGTGTGGGACCTTGTTGGGATAGATGTGGACTAGAGATCAGAGTACTTACTATAGTGATGACTTACCTGTGAGGGTTTGCCTTAGAACTATATAGTGATAGCACAGGAGTTCTTACTTTCAGTTATTTTTTATTATTATTACTCACTGTGTTGAAATATACTCACCCCACTCAACTGCACTTTTTGTGCGGATCCACAGGTGCCCGAGAGCAGTTGAGTTATTGTAGCTAGTGATCGTTATCTACCTTTGCGGAGACTATGAGGTAGCTGCCGGCGTCCGCAGAACCTATTTTTCTCCTTCTTTATCATTTTGTTGTTTCATCTTGCTTAGACTTATTTGTACTCGGATGCTTATCCTGTAGAGGCTCAGACTCGTGACACCACGATATGGTTGGGACCGCATTTTGTATGCTTTTACTATTACGTTGCCATTTTTATATTATCACTTGTTGTTTAAGTCTAACTGGAATAATTGGAATTAACAATTGGCTGGTTTAAGAGGTAATATGGTCTGGCTTGCCTAGCATTGTGTTGGGCGCCATCACGACGGGGGTTTGGGTCGTGACAGGTTGGTATCAGAGCCTAGGTTAACAGGTCTCGCGAGTCATGAGCCGGTTAGTAGAGTCTCGTGGATTGATACTGGGACACCTGTACTTATCCTCGGGAGGCTGCAAACCTTTTAGGAAAAGTTTCAATCCTTGGAATTCTTCTCGTGCGATTGCCTTTGACTTGAACTGAACTTTGACATTCAATTCTCTCGCAGATGGCGAGAACTCGAGCTTCTGGACGGGAAGGGTGACCACCACTACCACCTGCTAGAGGCCGTGGACGTGGTCGTGGTCGTGGCAGAGGTCGGGTAGTTGATGCTGTACCAGCTGACACACAACCCCCAGTTACAGAGGTTCCAGCGACACCAGTTTAGGCACCAACGGTGCCCATTGTCATTCCGGGTCTACAGGAGACCCTGGCTCAGATACTAGCAGTTTGCACTGGCCTGGCATAGGTGGTTTCACTTACTACCGCAACAACTGCATTAGGGACCGGGGGTGGTCATCAGACCCCATCGCACGCACTCCAGAGCCAGCAGTGCAGGGCTTGCGGACACCAGAGGCTCCTCCAGTTCAGCCTGTGGTTCCGGTTCAGCCAGCAGATCAGGTTCAGGGGGACAGGGTCCCAGCTATGACGGACGATGAGCAGTGTCGTCTCGAGAGGTTCACCAGGTTATCTCCTCCAGTGTTCACGGGTGCGCCGGGCGAGGACGCCTAAGGTTTTATGGACAAGTGCCGTCGGATACTCCGAACGGCAGGGATCTTGGAGTCCAGTGGGGTATCTTTCACTACCTTTCAGTTTCAGGGGCTAGCTTTCGCTTGGTGGGAGTCTTATAAGTGCCGCAGGCTAGCAGGGGCAGCACCACTATCATGGCCAGAGTTCTCCACCATGTTCTTGGAGAAGTGGGTGCCTCGATCTTAGAGAGAAGAGATGTGTAGGCAGTTTGAGGGTCTCCATCAGGGGGACATGACAGTGTCAAAGTATGAGATCAGGTTTACAGAGTTGTCTAGACATGCACCGTGGTTGGTTCCTTCCGACAGAGAGAGGATTGGACGTTTTGTGGACGACCTCATTTACAACATTCGTATTCTGATGACTCGAGAGAGGGTTTTGAGTCGTACATTTGAGGAGGCTGTGGATATTGCTCGCGACATAGAGTCAGATCGTCGCAGAGAGCGGGACGAGAGGGAGGCCAAGAGGCCTCGAGGTTCAGCTAGTTCCAGTGGTACTCAGAGCAGAGGCCAGAGTCAGCAGAGCCGAGGTCACTCTTTCAGATCTTCGCAGTCGGGTCACTCAGATCGTTGTCGGTGGTCTTCTAGTCAGGGTTATCAGGGTTCGCACCAGAGCCAGCCATCCCTCAGCGCCATGCCAGCTCAGAGTCTTTCACAGGCCCCATCTGCTCAGGGTTCATCTCAGCCTAGTTCATCAGCTGGCCACTCCAGCGCCAGGGGTCCTTATCAGTCTCAGCCCTCAGCACCGAGGAGTTGCTACGAGTGCGGAGAGTTTGGGCACCACCATAGAGAGTGTCCCCGTCTTCTCTCCAGGTCTTATCAGCAGAGGGGGCAACCCTGATCATCTGGTCCTTCTACTTAAGCACCCGCCCCGCCAGCTAGGGGTGAGGGTCAGTCAGCTAGGGGTCGCCCTCGAGGGGAGGCCGATCAGACGGACAGGCTAGATGCTATGCTCTTTAGGGCTGATCTGAGGTCGTTGCTTCTAATGCGGTTATCACATGTATTATTTTAGTCTACCACAGAGATGCCTTAGTGTTGTTCGATCCCGCTTCTACTTATTCTTATGTGTCTACCTATTTTGCTCCTCATTTGGGCATGACCCGGGGGTGTCTTGAGCTGCCAGTGCATGTATCTACCCTGGTAGGGGATACTATTGTTGTGGACCATGTATACCGGTCCTGTTTGGTCACTATTAGGGGTCTGGAGACCCGAGTGGACCTGTTGCTTCTCAGCATGATCGATTTTGATGTTATATTGGGTATGGACTCGCTATCTCCATGTCATGCTATTCTGGACTGTCATGCTAAGACAGTCACCTTGGCTATGTCGGGCATTCAGATGATCGAGTGGCGAGGCACGACTGAGTATGTACCTAGCAGGGTAATATCTTTCCTCAAGGTCCAACGAATGGTCGGGAAGGGATGTCTCTCTTATTAAGCATTTGTGCGAGAGGTCGAGGCCTAGACTCCCAGTATTGATTATGTTCCCATTGTGCGAGACTTTCCTGATGTGTTTCCCTCAGACCTGTCGGGCATGCCGCCGGACAGGGATATTGATTTTGGGATCGACTTGGTGCCAGGCACTCAGCCTATTTCTATTCCTCCATATCAGATGGCACCAGCTGAGCTGAAGGAATTGAAGGAGCAACTCCAAGAACTCCTATATAAGGGGTTCATTCGGCCGAGCGTGTCACCGTGGGGTGCACCGGTCTTGTTTGTTAAGAAGAAGGATGGATCCATGAGGATGTGTATTGACTACAGGCAGCTGAACAAAGTTACAGTGAAGAATAAGTATCCTCTAACTCGTATTGATGATTTATTTGATCAGCTCCAGGGATCTAGGGTATTCTCGAAGATTGATCTTCGTTCAGGCTACCATCAGCTGAAGATTAGAGAGTTCGACATTATGAAGAGTGCATTCGGGACCAGATATGGTCACTATGAGTTCCTTGTGATGTCTTTTGGGCTGACCAACGCCCCAACAACATTTATGCATATGATGAACAGTGTGTTCAGGCCCTATCTGGATTCATTTGTTATTGTGTTCATTGGTGACATTCTAGTCTACTCTCATAGCCATGAGGAGCATGCTCGACACTTGAATATTGTATTGCAGAGATTGAGAGAAGAGAAGCTGTATGCCAAGTTCTCCAAATGTGAGTTCTGGATCGAGTCCGTGGCATTCTTAGGGCACGTGGTGTCCTGTGATGGTATTCAGGTAGATCCGAGGAAGGTCGAGGCAGTGTAGAGTTGGCCCAGACCGACCTCAGTTACTGAGATCCGTAGCTTTCTGGGATTGGCAGGGTATTATCGCCGATTCGTTCAGGGATTCTCTTCTATTGCTTTACCCTTGACTAGATTGACTCAGAAGGGTGTTCCTTTCATATGGTCCGAGGAGTGCGAGGAGAGCTTTCAGAAGCTCAAGACAGCACTGACCACAGCACCAGTCTTGATTCTGCCGTCAGCTTCAGATCCTTATACTGTGTATTGTGATGCCTCGGGAGTTGGCATTGGTTGTGTGTTGATGCAGGAGGGTAGGGTTATTGCTTATGCTTCTCGTCAGTTGAAGCCCCATGAGAAGAACTACCCTGTTCATGATTTGGAGTTAGCAGCCATAGTTCACGCTTTGAAGATTTTGAGGCATTACTTGTATGGTGTCTCATGTGAGGTGTTCACGGATCATCGCAGTCTTCAGCACTTATTCAGACAGAAGGACCTTAATTTGAGACAGCGGAGGTGGCTGGAGTTGTTTAAGGATTATGACATCACTATCTTGTACCATCCGGGGAAGGCCAATGTTGTGGCCAGTGCTTTGAGTCGGAAGGCGGTTAGTATAGGGCAGCCTAGCTTTCATCCCAGTTGGGGAGAGGCCATTTGCTTATGACGTTCAGGCCCTAGCCAATCGGCTAGTGAGGTTGGATATTTCAGATCTGAGTCGAGTGTTGGCTTGTGTTGTTTCTCGATCTTCTTTATATGATCGCATCAGGGAGCGACAGTATGATGACCCACATTTGCTTGTCCTTAAGGACAGGGTGCTACAGAATTATCCTAAGGATGTGACTATCGACAGTGATGGTGTTCTGAGGATGCAGGGCCGTATATGCGTGCCCAATGTAGATGGTTTGCGGGAGTTGATACTTGAGGAGGCACAGAATTCGCGGTACTCTATTCACCCAGGTGCCGCGAAGATGTACCAAGACTTGAGACAGCACTACTGGTGGGGGAGAATGAAGATGGATATTGTTAGGCATGTATCCAAGTGCCTCAATTGCCAGCAGGTCAAGTATGAGCATCAGAGAACGGGCGGTGTTCTTCAGTGTATGGTTATTCCCGAGTGGAAATGGGAGAGGATCACCATGGATTTTGTTACTAGACTCCCTCGGACAGCGAGGAAGTTTGATTCTGTATGGGTGATTGTTGATCGGCTGACTAAGTCCGCACATTTCATCCCGGTTAGTACTACTTACTCATCGGAGCGGTTGGCATCGATCTTTATTCGGGAGATTGTCAGGTTGCATGGGGTCCCGGTGTCTATTATATCTGACAGAGGCACTCAGTTCACTTCTTAGTTTTGGAGAGCATTTCAGCGAGAGATGGGTACACGGGTTGAGTTGAGCACCGTATTTCACCCTCAGACAGACGGGCAGTCTGAGCGTACTATTCAGATCCTGGAGGATATGTTGCGAGCATGTGTAATTGACTTTGGTGGTTCGTGGGATGAGTTCATGCCACTTGCTGAGTTTTCCTACAACAACAGTTATCAGTCGAGTATTCAGATGGCCCCGTACGAGGCATTGTATGGCAGACGGTGTAGATCTCCCATGGGGAGGGTTTGAGCCTGGTGAGGATAGATTGATAGGGACTGAGTTAGTTTAGGATGCTCTGGATAGAGCAAAGTTGATCCAGGAGAGGCTTCGCACAGCACAGTCTCGCCAGTAGAGTTATGCAGACCGTAGGGTTCGAGAGTTGTCTTTCATGGTTGGTGACAGAGTATTGTTGAAGGTTTCACCCATGAAGGGTGTCATGAGGTTCGGGAAGAAGGGGAAGCTGAGTCCCAGGTACATTGGTCCTTTTGAGATACTCAGGAGGGTTGGAGAGGTGGCATATGAGTTGGCCTTGCCACCCAGCTTATCCAGCGTTCATCCAGTATTCCATGTGTCTATGCTCCGGAAGTATATTTGGGGATCCATCTCATGTGTTGGACTTCAGTACGATTCAGCTTGATGGTGATCTATCTTATGATGTGGAGCCGGTGGCTATTATGGGTAGACAGGTTCGAAAGTTGAGGTCCAAGGACATTGCTTCAGTTATGGTGTAGTGGAGAGGCCGGCCCGTGGAGGAGGCTACTTGGGAGGTTGAGCGGGAGATGCAGAGCAGATATCCCCACCTATTTGAGTCTCCATGTATGTTTCTTGACCCGCTCGAGGACGAACGTTTTCATAAGTTGGGGAGAATGTGATGACCCGGCCCGTCATCACGTGAGTTATCACCCCGTTATCCCCGTTATATGCTTGTTAATGTTGCAATATGCATGTTGGGTAAGTTTGAGTCACTCCAGGTTGAGTTTGGTTGAAATTGAGACAAATAGTCTCTTAGATGAAGGAATAGTTGGGAAAGGTCAGCTGGATGTTGACTTGTGAGTTAGAGAGCTCGGAATCAAATTCTGATGATTTGGTCAGCTCCGGGAGGTCATTTATGAGCTAGGAGAGTGATCGGAAGTGAATTTGGAGGTCCGGTGTAGTTTTAGGCTTGAATTGGCTAAAGTTGAATTTTGGCGATATCCGATCGATAGGTGAGATTTTGATCCGGGAGTTATAATGGAATTTCGACAGATGCAGTAGCTCCGTTAGGTGATTTTGGATGTGCCTCCAAAATTTCAGGTCATTCGGAGGTCGTTTGGTCGGGTTTTTGATCGAATGTCGGTTGCGGAAGTTTGAATGAAAGCTTAGGCTTGAATTGCTCGAATTCGATGTTATTCCGTGTTAAAGTATGTGTTTTTATCATTGGAACAAGTTCGTATGGTGCTATGGAGTATGTTTGTGGTTTTGGTTGAGGTCCCGGGGGTCTCGGGATGAATTCGGAAGGTTAAACGGAAGGATTTGGAGTTTGGGAGGCATAAATTGCAGCAGCATTTTTGCTCCTGCGGATTGGGGACCGCAGAAGCGGGATCGCAGGAGCGGCATTAGCATCACAGAAGCGAAAGGGGGCCTGGCCAGGTGGTTCCGCAGAAGCGGACAATGCATCGCAGGAGCGGACTCGCTTCTACGAGTCCGAGGTCGCAAAAGCGGGAGGCAGGCGTCTGGGGAGGATCGCAGGTGCGGAGGCGTGTTCGCAGGAGCGGTCTCGTAGGAGCGAGACTTGGGCCGCAGAAGCGAAACTGGGCGGCTTGGCGTGTTCTCGCAGAAGCGACCATTTGGTCGCAGAGGCAGATTTTGTCCGCAGAAGCGGAAATCGCGCCTGTGTTAAAAATAACAGAAGGATTAAAATTTCATAAGTTGCAAAAACATTTGGCTTAGTTTGGAGACGAATTGGGAGATTTGGGCGAGAAATTGCTGGGAGATCATCGGGTTATCATCGGAGGTGAGTTTTATGGTTCTTTTACGCATTTTTATCTTGAAATCCTCCATTATTTCACGGAAATTGGATCAAAATGTGAGGAGATTTAGCCTAAGCCAAGGTTTTGGTAAATTGTCGATTTGAGTGGGCAATCAGAGTCCGATTTTGGAAAACTTTATATGCATACACTCGTATTGAGACGAGGGTTCCGAATATATAACTTTTGTAGATTTTCGAGAAGCGTACCAAAAGTCGGGTCTTGATAACTTTGTGGGCTTTGATGCAATTTGAGTTATTTCATATGGGTTGCGTGACTTGGGCATATATTAATGTATTATCATTGATTTTGAGCAGATTTGACATCCGAGGAGATCGATTTGCGAGGCAAGCATAAGGCAGACTGAGGCATCTACCGGTTCGAGGTGAGTGTAGTAGTAAATAATGTACTGAGGGTTTGAAACCCCGTACTAGCACTTCACAGTGCTATGTTGAGATGAGACACGCGTTCTGTGATGGGCGTGGTGACATTGTGATTGGGGGTTCGGACTTGGTCCTTCCCGACTAATAGAATATTGTGTATTATGACTGATGATGAGATTATAACTGTGTAATTGGGCTAATATCCATGTTTGGGGCCTTGTGCCGATTTGTAGATCATTAGGGGACCTGTAGAGCTAGGTGACCCTTATATCGTGTTGGAAACTTACACTCAGCCGTAAAACTAGCTGAATAGCCTATTAAAAGCCAGTACTAGATGTGTACTGTGAGAGATAGAATACTTAGGGTAGAAGTTCCCTGATTTAGCTGAGTGGGCCTGAAAGGCCAATCCTATACTAATTGAGACAGGGTCGAGGACCCGTTAGGAGGTATTATATACATATATATAAATATTGGATCGGGTTGCACGCCGCAGCAGTATATATATTGGATCGGGCTGCACGCCGCAGCAGTATATACATTGGATCGGGCTGCACGCCACATCAGTATATATATTGGATCGGGCTGCACGCCGCAGCAGTATACATATTGGAGCTGCACGCCGCAGCAGTATACATATTGGATCGGGCTGCACGCCGCGTAGAGATGGCAATGGGGCGGTGCGGGGCGGGTTTATCCTTCACCCGCATAATGTTTAACATGCCCCGCCCCGCCCCGCATAGGAATATTTTCTGTTTTCAAACCACCCCGCCCCGCCCCGCACCGCAAAGTAAAAAAAAATCATTTTTCATTTTTTACAAGTAGTTTCACTTTTAAAAAAAAAATCTAAAAAAATTAATGATAACCTATGACCTTCTTTTCTAGGTAGTTTCAGCTATGTCCATAATGTTTTTAATATTTTATGAAATTTCAATTGAATTTTTTTAATATTTTATAAAATTTTAATTGTATTATTTTATGGATCTATTAACATTATCAATAATAATCAGTCTGGTACATGTATCATGTATGATATATTTAAGTTAATTATTAGTACATACAAGAAAAAATCAAATTATTGAGAAACATAAATCAATCCTTAAAATAATTCATCTTTTACAAGGTGATATACACATACGTCATACGCAGACTGAGATGGTTAGGGAAGATCTACTTTGGGGTTGATTACAAATAGTTTTTAAGTTATATACTTATATTTTCATTTTCATATTAAACCGTTAAATAAAACATAAGAAATCTTTGGATTATTTTTATTCAAATTGTAATTAATTATTGAACATCAATTACAGTATGTCTTCTATTAATCATGTTAGAAAATATTTTTTACCATAGTAATTTGATTAGTAAGTTAATTATAATAATTAATTTTAAATATATCTTCTTAAAACTAGTATGCAATATTTCTACCGGATAGGCGCACCAATAGTTTAATGCTCCAAAAATTGATAATATCCTAATATGTTGATAATTTATAACTAGAATATATGATATTACCCACACATCTAATCTTAAAAGAGTAAGAAAAGGGAAGATTAATGAATACAAAATTTAAAATTAAAATAAAGATATAAAGATAAGTAAGGGAAAATTTATAAAACAGATTCTAATTAAGAAAGAAGATTGCAAAATGCACGAAAAGATTTAATCTTCTTTGACGAAAAGCAGCAAATGTGCGATGCAAGTATTACACAAATGCGTAACCCGCAACCGCCCCACAACCGAAATTAAATTTAAAAAATAATTCTTGAACCCGCCCTGCCCCGCATAAACTAAAAACCGCACCGCCCCGCATAAGCTGAAAACTGCCCCGCACCCGCCCCACCCCGTTTGCCATTCCTAACGCCGCATCAGTGTATATATTGGATCGGGCTGCACGCCGCGCAATATATATATATATATATATATATATATATATATATATATATATATATATATATATATACACACATATATATTGGATCTAGCTGCACGCCGCAGCATTATACTCATTCAGATACTTATACATTTTAGGCATAGGTTTATATATATCTTCATACATTGAGATGGTTGTACACCATAGTGGTACGAGTGAGGATTTGGTCAGTGTGGGACCTTGTTGGGATAGATGTGGACCGGAGATGAGAGTATTCACCGTAGTGATGACTTACCTGTGAGGTTGCCTTAGAACTGTTTAGTGACAGTACAGGTGTTCTCACTTTCAGTTATTGTTTATTACTATTACTCACTGAGTTGAAATATACTCACCTCACTCCCCTGCACTTTCTGAGCAGATCCACAGGTGCCCGAGCGCAGTTGAGTTATTGTAGCTGCTATTCATTATCTATTTTTGCGGAGACTACGAGATAGCTGCCGGTGTCCGCAGAACCTGTTTTTCTCCTTCTTTATCGTTTTGTTGTTTCATCTTGCTTGGACTTGTTTGTACTAGGATGCTTATTCTGTAGAGGCTCAGACTCGTGACACCACAATATGGTTGGGACCGCATTTTGTATGCTTTTACTATTACGTTGCCATTTTTATATGATTACTTGTTGTTTAAGTCTAACTGGATTAATTGGAATTAACAATTGGCTGGTTTAAGAGGTAATATGGTCGGGCTTTTCTAGCATTGTGTTGGGCGCCATCACAACCGGGGTTTGGGTCGTGACATATTTATGCTTCCTGCCTTGTTTGCCAGTGATATACATTTGGTAAGGAAGAATGTAAAGCACCAAAGGTGATGTCGTATCATTGTTATACATTATCATGTGAGGGAGAGTGTAAAGCATGAAGGGTGATGTCGTGCCACATTATTGAGAGTAAAAGAACGAAGGGTGACGTCGTGCCACATATTGAGAGTAAAAGCACAAAGGATGATATCGTGCGATATCATTTGAGAGAAAAAGCACGATGGGTGATATCGTGACATTTCACTTATATTGTTATGGTTGTATGTTATCGTGAGGTCATAGCACCGGTATTCCCCTGCAAGTGAGGATGAGGGACATGCATTATGTTTGATATCAGTCTTCCGTGTATACGTCCATGTCTTTACCTTGAACTATTATTTTCATAATTATAGATTTGATGTGACTTGTTGATATTGTTCTGTCATTGATCTCTATCTCAATTATTGGTGTTTTGCTCATACCTTCTACTTGCTTAACTTACAAATACCATGCATATTTCTTGCTTTTATAATTATAATCATGTCATATCTATACTCTTGCACTTTGGTATAAGCTTTCCACCATACTAGTCATTTGTGCCCGTACTTGTTAACTTGTAAAGATCATGTGTTTCCTTCCTATTGGCTATATTTGTACTTAGGCCTCCAATATGCTAGTCAATTGAAGTTGATATTCCTTGTTATCCAATTGTTGTTATTACTCACGTGCTTTCTGTTTAGTCTTTTACTGTTGCCCACAATTATATCTTTGTCCATTGTTGTTATTTGCGTATTTTCTTCTTTGTAATTCATGTTATCGAAATTTCTGTCATCTGGTTAGTTCTATTACACGTACATTTGGAAGGATGAGTTGAACGCACGAAGGGTGTTGCCGTGCTAATTGACTTGTCATATATATTATTTATATATATTGAGGAAGAGATAGAAGTACGAAGGGTATTACCGTGCCATTTGATTTGATCTCTTGGATATACTTCTCATACCAAGTAGAGTTGTCAATATGGGTAGGACTGGGCTAGTCCAGTCCAGCCCACATGGGCTTTAGTAGTTGACGGGTTGGGCTAGCCCACCATTTTGATGGGCCTTATAACGCCGAACCCACCCTAGGCCCATGTGGGCCGCGGACCCCCACGGGCCGGCCCATCATTTTTAAAAATATAATTTTATATTCTTTTTAAGTTCTGACCTAAAAAAAGATAATTATTTAAAAGTTACAAAATTCACGAAACTTAATAACTTTTTATATTGTTCCAATATATCACAATAGATACTAAAAAAAGCAACAAAAAAGACTATATTTCATTCACTGAAAGTCAAAACTTAAACAAACTATTCAAGAGAATATTCATGATGCTTATGAGATATCTAACACATCATTTTCGTGAAACACATTTGAATCCGCTTGTGACAAGGTTGTCTTAACATCTTCACTTCCATCTACAATTCATATGCAATATTAATTAGCTAAATATTAAAAATTAATAATATTTAAATTCACATAAAAAAATATTACCAGTTTGAGTTCGGAAAAACTTATCTAGCCAATTTCAAGTAGTAACAAGTGTTTAGACATTTTCATAATAAATGCAACTTCTGTACTTTGTAAGAACACGCCACCAATGCTAAATATTGATTCTGATGGTAAAATGATAATAAGAATGCTAAGTACATTAGGCACCGTCATTAAATTAAAAGATCGGGATATTTTCTAGAATGGTACTTCCAATACATGACAACATTATCTCTTGAAATTTCTCAAGATCAAGTTTTGGTTCCTCTTACTAAAGATCCTATTCTTACTTTCCATCTCTAAAGGCAATACACTTTTTATTTTTTATATATTTTAAATAAATATTTTATTAGGCCCACGGGCCGGGCCGGCCCAGCCTCAGTCACGCCTCACGGGGGCTTATTCGGGTCGGGCTAAAAAGCCTCACTTTTAAACGGGCTTCAAAAATTCTAGCACAATCCTGCTAAATAACGGGCTGGGATGGGCTAGCAACGGACCAAGCCAATATTGACAGCTCTAATACCAAGACAAATTGTAAATCTTCAACTGTGTTTCCTTCTGGTAATTGTTAATTGTCTCATAGAGTTGTATATGGTACTTTTACCTGTTATGTTTTGAACTACCTATACAGTTAGTCTAATGTGCATGTTATAACAATAAGCATCGTTTAACTTAAAGCTTCGTCACTACTTTAACGAGGTTAGAAAAAATACTTACCAATATATGGGGTCGGTTGTACTAATATTACACTTTTAAACGATGTGTACAGATTTCTGGAGCAGAGTTGTTGGTGACGTTGGGTGCTTTATTCTGAAGATATTCGTATATTTCATATATGGCTGTCTCTTGTCCTTGATAGCTTAGGTTTTACTATTCTGTTTATGTATCTTTCAAATAGAACGTGTATTTATTCATACTATCTTTGTAAATTCCAAGTCTTAGAAGCTTATGGGCCGTACTACTAGATCTTGGGTAAATTTGTAATGTTTAGTTATTTATTCTCTATTTTCTTATAATCTCAGTTGAGTTGTATTTTTTATTAATTTATATACCTAGCGGGTTAAGTTAGGTGTCATAACGACTTATGATTTTTGGGTCGTGACAAGCGACCATTGTGTTGAAGCATTATTGCCAGGGTCGCCATTGAAATTCACTCATTGAGTCAATTTCAAACTTGAAAAAATAATCTCTCAATGATATAAATTGTATAGAATCTGCTATATGTTCAGAGCTGATTGTTCGCACATCACATTCACCTGCAACCGGTGTTTTTTAAAAGAATTTTGTTTTGAACTTCTTGCGTTTTTTATGGAAAAGCAAAGAAAATCTTCGATGGAAGTGGATACTGCAAAAGATTAGGCGTCAATCGCGTCTTATATTGTTTATAGATTGTAGCGTATATATTTTGTTACTGAAATTTATTTTGTTGTTTGAATCACGCGTCTAATTAAAGAACTCCACAATTGGAAGGAAATTATATGAGGCGTTTTTAATTATACAGTTTATAACAAAAATATGTTTATAGCGTGAAAATATAATATTTGGACAATTTTGAAAAATAAATTTCATATATTATATAGAATTAAAAATATTCCGTTGAAATTTTCTGCATGTCCAAATGATTCATCCTAGTATGTCATGGCTTAGGAATCAATTTTCACGAATATGGCATCTACGTTATGCCTAAGTTATTAGTAAGTGTACTTACTAGTCTTCTATCTATATCTATCTATCTATATTATATTAAAAGGAAAGTAGTATGCATTGTGGTTAAGCTAAATGGCAAGTTAAAATAAAGCCACTTGACAATTTTAAGACAACATTAATAATTGAAAATTATAAATGGAAACATACTTAATGAAGTAAAGTAATTTAATAAATCTTATACTTAATCCAAATAGATCTTAGACAAATTCAATATTTATATCTTTATTTATATTTATAAGTATATGTGTATCTATATCTATATATTGATCCACTCATAGATTTTCTTCTATATTAGCTACAAATATGGAGGTAAAAATTAATTTAAAAATTAGAATAGAAAAAATAAAAAAATAGAAAGACGTAAATTGAGATAAACTATGACTATTTATACTTTGGAGCTGTAAAATAAAACTAAAATTTACTTAAGATACTAAAGATTTATTGAGTTTAAAATTAAATAAATTGAAGCAGCAAATTAAGATCTTACATAAAGTATACAAATTATATATAAGGTAAAAATAATTAAATAAAAAATATTTTGTTAACAAGAATAATAAAGTCATATTAATATTGATGAATCATGCAAATGAATATTTTATACGTATAGATTACTCCAACCTTTAGATAATGTGTTCAAATAATTAAGAAAATATTTTTCTATGATTAATATTTGAATTGAGTGCAGTTAGTTTAAGTTTGAAAGCACAACACACTTTTTTGAAAATACGGTCCAAATTAGAAAATAGAAATAAAACAATTATTTGAATTTGAGATGAGAGAGTTTTTAAATTTTTGTCTACATTATATTAGAATGAGTATGGTAGAAATTGATATTAAATTTAAACAAGCTAATAATATTTGTTATAGAATAATATATAATAAAAAATTCAAATTAGATTCTAAGGGCGGTGGTCGACAATCGTTCGAACTTGGTAAAGGTTGTCGCAGCACCTATAGTAGGACAGAGAACTTATATGATAAGAAAATTCATAATATGGATAGATCCACATAATTCAAGTCTAATAGACAAAATCAAAAACTAAAATATTGAATAATAAAAATAAATTAGTGATAATGTGAGGAAATTTGTAAATAATAAGTTTAGAAAATAAAATAAATGTTAATATACAATACTTATAAATATTATTAAAATTTAAAAAGTCTAAAAATTTTTGAGAAATATTTAAAACAAAATAAATATTTATTTTATGATTACAAGAATTATATTATGTATATTATATAAAGAAAGTAGTATAATAATATGAAATAATGTTACAAGTTAACGAAAGCCATATAAAACATAATAAAACTATATATTAGGATTAAAAACAATTATGTTAAATTATAAAAAATTTACTATTAGAAATGGAAGGGAAAGACTACTTGAATTTGATATTGGAATTTCTTAAGTTTAATATTTGAATTGAGTGTCGTTCGTTTAAATTTGAAAGCATAATATAATATTTCGAAATTGTGGTCCAATTTACGACATAGAAGAATAAGAATTATTTGAATTTGAGATGAATTTTTTTTATTTCATATTTTTTTTATTTTTGAAAATATCATGCAAAGAAATAAAACAGCAAAAATATTACTACAATATTTATATATAATGTGTGCAAACAATTAAGAAATATTTTTTCTATGATTATAATATAATTCAAAATATAAAATTAATTTCTAATATATGTAATTTTACTAATGATAATTAAAAATTAAATTTGTATCTTAAATCTAAAAAAGAAAGAAAATTTAACTACATTTAATACAAAATAATTACTATAAGAGAACTTAATAAATTGAAAAGTAATAATAAAATAACTTATGTATTAATATTTTTGACTAATTAAAAGTTAAAATTTAAAATAAAATATGATATTATTTTGGTTATACGCAAAATATTAATATAAAAATTAATTAAAATTTATAGTTGGGAAGAGATGTATAAAAAAAGGTAGTGTTAGAATATTTATAATTAAATTAGTTGAAAAATAATAAATTGAATAACTAAATTATATTAAAAAATATTACTGATAAACTGAAATGATTAAAAAATTCTGAATAAGAGGCTTCAAGCATATAAATATACCAAATTTCAAGAATAAAATATTTATATTTATTAAAAACTATTAAAAGGATAATAAGAAAGATATTAATTTAATTATTAAGCCAAAAAAATTATATGATAATATAATAATATTAAAAAATAAATAATACAATAACTACAAGAAAAGAAAAAAATAAAAAAAATTACATCAAATATGTGATGAATAAGACATGTGTGACTTTCAGTAAAAAATAAAGTGATGTAAGAACTTTGTTAAAATTATGTGATATAATATGCTCAAACAAGATACATCACAACTTGACATATTCAGTATTTTTTTAGTATTGACACCGAAATATATGCAAGTACTAAAATAAAGTGGTTAGGTTATTACAAATAAAACAAAAATTGTCTACTACGAGAATTGAATAATCAGTTCTTATCCGGCTTTATAATTAATATCTGATGTTATATAATTTTTATCTGAAATGTATATTTTAAGGTTATTTGCACATGACTCAAACAACCTGCATCACAATTATGATATGATTTTGTGTCCGCGCATCGCGCGGGTACTAAAACTAGTATTATATTAAAATGAGAGTAGTATACATTGTGGTTAAGCCAAGTGGCTTGGTTATTTTGGGACAACATTAATAATTAAAAATTATATATAGAAATATAATTAATGGAAGTAGTTTAATGAATCTTATACATAATCTAAATAGATCTTAGGCAAATCCAATATATATATATATATATATATATATATATATATATATATATATATATATATATATATATATATATATATATATATATATATATATATATTATGATCCACCATAGATTTTCTTTTATATTTATAGAAATATGGAGGTAAAAAATTAATAAAATAAAATAAAAAATAATAAAAATATAGAAAGACATAAATTGAGATTTTACATAACGTATACAAATTATTTATAAGGTAAACAAATTAAATATCAGTAAAATATTTTAATAACAAGAATAATAAAGTCATATTAATATTGATAAATCATGCAAATAAATATTTTATACATAATATTACTACGATATTTAGATATAATATGTACAAATAATTAAAAAAATATTTTTCTCTGATTAATATTTGAATTGCGTGCGGTTAATTTAAATTTGAAAGCATAACATATTTTTTTGAAAATGCAGTCCAAATTAGAAAATAGAATGATAAAAGTTATTTGAATTTGAGATGAGAAAGTTTTTAAATTTTTATCTATATTATATTAAAATGAGTGTGGTAGAAATAGATATTAAATTCAAACAAGCTAATAAAAATCTCGCATGACAATGTAATAATATTATTTATTGAATAATATAATATTAAAAATAAAGAATAAATAGAGAAAAATAAAAATTTATAATTTTTTATCATAGAGAAGAGGCTAAAACTTATTTAAATTTGAGATGAGAAAGATTTTTATATTATGATAAGAAAAGTCATAATATGGATAAGTTCATATAACTCAAGTCTAATAGATAAAATCAAAAATTAAAATATTAAATAATTAATAAATTAAAGATAATGTGAGGAAATTTGAAAATCATAAGTTTATAAAATAAAGTAAACATAAATATACAATACCTAAAAATATTATTAAAATTTAAAATTGTCGAGAAATATTTTTAAAATAAAATAAATATTAATTTTATGATTACAAAAATTATATATTCATCTAATAAAAAGCCACATAAAACGTAATAAAACTATATATTAGATTAAAATTACAAAACTACGTTAAAGTATTAAAAATTTACTATTAGAAACGAAAGGGAAAGTCTATTTGAATTTGAGATTAGAAATTTTTTAAAACTAAAATGAGAATGATCAAACTATGGAGAATACCACGAAACTGAAGTCTTATTTATGAAAATAAATAAATAAAAATTTAAAAATACATAATATAGGTACTAATGAAAATTGAAAATTAAATTTTTATCTTAAAACTATAATAAAAAATATGTAAATAAATAAAGTGACAATGAAAATATTACTATAACATTTAGATATAATGTATTCCCCGATTAAAGGAAAATCATCCTGGACAAAACTCCATCTTTCCCCCAAGTCATGGAGTCGTACATGTAAGTTCAACGTATGTCTCTACCCCGATTAAAGGTTGTTGCATGATGTTATTGATCCTTCTCTTTTCACTATTTCGGCAACTCAGTGGACACCATCAAGGGTTGAATGCTTGGACTAGTGGGTCCAGAAGATTTTTTATAATACCACACATGAGACTCTGCAGTGGAAAGAACTTGCCCTCAAATACGGGTGGAAGAACAAAAATCATGGTAAGTTAATTCTCGAACTAATCTTGTTTTTACCTCATGTATAAGAAAATTGGCAAACTTATTCTTTCCGTTGAATTCAGGTCTTCTGCATGGCTCTGTTACTATCCCTGAGGAGGACGTTTTGGTTAATCCCACAGATCCGACGAGGTTTCTGCAAGAGGCTTTCACCCGAACAGGCGCCATTGGACTTGCTTCCGATATAGGTGCTTCCTTTCGGAGTCCCTAGATCAGAGAATAACAACAAAAAATATGACGTTCCTCTACTGTCGGGGGTAAAAATAAAAGGGTAAATAACACCGCGCTTGATCCAGCTGCAGCCACTATAGTGATTGATAATTATGGGGAAGACGGTAATAAAAGAGCTTCCCTACAGAGGAGATGACGACCTTCATCAGCTCAACAAAATGCTCAATCTGAATAGCTAATAACACTAATCAAGGACGATGTCCAAACGCTCTGGGGAGAGTGTGATATAGTGAAGGATGACAATTTTTACTTTCGAGCCCAAATCGCTGCTCCCGGTACTTTGAGGCTGGGTACTAGGCCTCTTTCGTCTTCAGTTGACAAACGACCAATAACCACTACTTTTGCCACAACTGCACCTCAACCCACAGTACCATCAGCTTAATCTCCATTTTTTCCAGCCATGCCTTCACCACCCCCAACTGCTACATCACCCTCACCGACCATATATACCCGAGAGGAGGATGTCCCTCCTTCCCAGCCCCTGGACCATGGGAATTTAGGGCATAACTATTTACCTCTTCTGCAGATCCCAATAGGAAGAGTATTGTTTCCCTCTCGGTTCTACTGAGTTTCATATCATGTCTAGGCCGGTGGAACACGGCAATTACCCAAAGCCTCTATTTTAGAGAAAGATAAGAAGAAACTACATTCTCTCTTGGAGAAGTGTATGGTAAACAATGCTATGCACAACGCGGTAGTAGTACGATATTTGTTCCTTTAACTGTTTATTCTAGTTTTGCTATGACAAGATCTTTTAATTTGAATTTTTGCCTTGTAGGCTAACTTCCTTACTTCCGAGGGCCTTCAGAAATTGATCCTCAATAAAGAAAAACTCACATTCGAGTGGGATCAACTATTAGCCGAGCATGATCAAATTCCTACTCGCCTCCCGTCATTGGAAGCACAAGCTGCCGAAACCAGTGAGTTGGAGGCTCGAGCCCGGTAGAGTGAGCATGAGGTGATGGCTCTTATGTAATAGGCCTCCTTATTAATTAATTGTACAATTTCAAGAGGCCAAGGCTAAATGGTCTAAGGTCCAAAATTTTGTTAATGTTATTGTAGAGAATGAGGTTGCCTCTACTGAAAGACTGAATAATTTGGTGGCAACCTTGAACTCTAAAACTGAACGGGTTGTTGCTGCTGAGGAGAAGCATGCCCAAACGGAAGACAAGTATAAGAGGGTCACATAGCACAATAAAGTTTATAACTCCACTATTCGTGACCTTGATCTCAGCCTTCAGGCCATAAGATCCAAGCGGGATAGACTTTTGATAGAGGTTGATCATATTAAGTCAGAGCTTCAACGCCGAGTGGATTCCCTTATTATTTCAAAAACACATTCTATGTATAGTATGAGGAGAAAAACCTTGGAAGAGACAAATCCGGCATCATTGATTTTGATGTCTAGATTGCCAAGGACTTGTGAGTTGGAGTCAACTGCCCGAAGGGGTCTCCCGATTCAACCTGATGCAACTGACTATTCTGGTTCTGGTTTCGCATTCTCGGGAATTAAGGAGGAACTTGAAAGGGGTGATAATGAAGGCCAATGTCCCGAGCCGGCGACAGATCCGCCTACTTCTCCTAGGGGCACAGACGCTTCTCTTTCCCCAAGTTCCGGGACATAGTAGTTTAGTTTTTTGCTTTCTTTTCTCTTTTTTTTCATTTTCATAGTTTTGTACTTGTGCTGCTTGGCATTTTTTTTTATATAGAAAAGTGCTTTTTCATTTAAGCATTGGGCATATTTTACTTTTTGCGTCGAGTTATGCAAGGTTTCGGGTGCATTATTCCCCGATGGCATTTGGAATTTGGGCACAAACTATTCCAGAACCAACCCTTTACTGTGAGGGTTTCAAAAGAGCGGGACCTCTTATGTTTACAGTCCTCTTGAAGAGGACGTCTCTTGTTCATTCTAGCACTAACATTTGAAATACTTAATTAACTTTCAAATGATAAAATTAATTCATCACCTGGACAAGAAACAAGATAAAAATAAAAGGACTTTATTTTATTCCTTCCAATTTCCAAAGTACATAAGCATTCGTTGTGATGAAAAGAAATTGCTATTACTTATGGCTAATTTGTACAACTTGCTTCTACGGGGTTGGTCGTGCAGTCCCTAGTCCCGATGATACATATTTGTTCTCGAATTTCGTAGTCCCTGTTTTTGTGGAAGTAATGTTGACGTATTCTCATATTATCCCCCCTCTAGTGTTCGAATGCAAAGAATGCAAATTTGAACATTAGAAGTCTTGTTCCTTTGATGAGTCCACTAATGAATGGTTGGATAACCTTTAATCCGATAGCAAGCTTCATATCTCGTTAGAAAGTTTGCTACCGAGTAAAAGATTATCTAACCACCCCTGATGTATTGTAGTGAAGGGGCACTAGTGAACGGGAAGGTAGCCTTTGGTCCGATAGGAAACTCTTTTTCCCGTTAGGAACTTTGCTATCGAGCAAAAGACTACCTAACCATCCGTAGTGGTTCATTGCTTCCATGAATTGTCATTTAAAGGTCTTATTTTTGTTGATGGTGCTTCCTTCGTATTATGCTTTCTGCTACTGCCTTATTAAAAACCTTGCTAGGCCAAATGGACAAAAAGTAGACGAAGGGAAAAAAAGTGCAGGACATACTTTCAGTATAGGTGGTGCTTATCAGCAATATTATATTTTTGAGTGTGCCACATCTTAGTTGCTCGGTAATTTTACTCCATCTTTATTTTCCAGTTCATATGATCCTTTCGCAGTGATAGCTGAAACTCGGTAGGGGCCTTCCCATGTTGGACCCAGCTTCCCTACATTGATCTTTCGAGTATTTTAAGTCACTTTCCTTAAAACCGAGTCTCCCACTTTGAATAACAGAGATTGGCACTTCAATTATAATATTTTTCCATTATTTGTTTTTGGGCCGCTATCCTTATATGTGCCAAGTCCCTACGTTCGTCAAGCAGCTCCAATCTAACCAGCACACTTCGTTGTTTGCTTCTTCGTCCGCTCAGAAGTATCTCATTGTAGGTTCTCCGACTTCCACCAGGATCAAGGCTTCTGCTCCGTATACGAGAGGTAAAGACGTCTCTCTAGTGCTTGACTTGGTCGTTGTTCCATATGCCTCTAGCACTCCTGGTAACTCTTTGAGCATTTGCCTTTGGCTGCTTCCAATCTCTTTTTAAGATTTTGAATGATCACCTTATTTGTCGATTTCGCTTGGCCGTTTGTGCTTGAGTGGTATAGCGAAGATGTGAGTCTTTTGATTTTCAATTCTTTAAGGAATTTGGTAACTTTTGCGCTTATAAATTATGGCTTGTTGTCGTAGTCTATTTCCTTTGGAATTCTGAACCTGTAAATTGTATTCTACCACAAGAAATCGACCACTTCGCACTTTCCGATTTTCTAGTAAGGACATGCTCCAACCCACTTAGAGAATTAATCAGTTAAAATCAAAAGAAACCTTACCTTACCGAGATCCCGTAGCAGTGGACCGACTATGTCTATCCCCCATTTCATAAATGGCCTAGGCGACAATACTGAATGTAATAATTCTGCCGGTTTATGCACCAACGGCGCATGGTGCTGACACTTGTCGCGTCTCTAAACAAATTTCTTAGTCTCTTGTTCCATCCGGGGCAAGTATTATCCTGCCCTAACTAACTTTAACATTTACTAGTCCACACCAGAGTGATTCGTACATATTCTTTTGTGGACTTTTCTCATGACGTAATTAGCCTTTGAGGCTCCTAAACATTGGGCCAATGGGACTTGGAAAGACTTTCTATTCAATTGGCCTCCCCTGAAGCAGTAACGAGTTGCTTTAGTACGAAGTGCTCGTGATGCCTTTGGATCTTTGAGAAGTTTGTCATGCTCAAGATAATCGATGATCTCATTTCTCCAGTCCCAGACCAAATTGGTCGCATTTACTTCAAAATAACCTTCCATATCCTATACCTGATACATAAGCTACATGATCGTGTCAGAGTCTGATCCATTCATTTTTGTGGACGAGCCCAGATTGGCCAGTGCCCCTGCTTTTACATTTTCTTCTCTCAGTGTGGTGATTGACCATTTCTTGAACCATGCGAGCAGAGTCTGGACTTTCACTATATATTGTTGCATGTGTTCCTCTTTGGTGTCGAAGATCCCGTATACCTGATTTACTACCAGTTGGAAATTGCATTTGATTTCAATGCCCTCGAAGTCCATTCCCTGATCCAATTCAAGTCCTACAATCAGGGCCTCATACTCGCTTCATTATTAGTTAAGGGAAAAATTCTTATAGCCTGCCTCAAGGTTTCTCCCGAGGGCATAATTAGTACTGCCCCAAGCCCAGACCCTTTCACGTTGGAAGCTCCATCCATGAACAAGGTCCAGTCTCCCGTTGTTATTTTCGACACCATCACTACTTCCTTGGTGGACAAATGCAGCAGTCCGGGACTGAAATTAGCGACGAAGTCATCCAAAACTTGTGACTTGATTACAGTCTTGGATTTATACTCTATGTCAAATTCAATCATTTCGACTGCCCATTTGGCCAGTCGGCCAGAAAGTTCAAGTTTGTGAAGGATATTCCGCAGGATAAAGGTTGTCACCACTGCTACCGGGTGGCATTGAAAATAAGGCCTAAGATTTCGAGGGGCGACTACGATAGCTAATGCCATGTTTTTGAGGTGTGGGTAGCAAGTTTCCGCTTCTGTTAAAATTTTACTAACATAATTGATATGAGATTGCGTACTTTCGTCTTCACGGACTAAAATGGCACTTAATGCTGCTCCGAGAGTGCTAAGTAAATTGGGAACTATTTGCTTTCCTCCGGTTTCGATAGTAGCGGAGGGCTCAATAAATACCTTTTTCAAATCTTTCAAAGTCTTTTGGGATTCTGGAGTCCATTCGAAGTTGTTCTTCATTTTCAGAAGTGAGACGAAGTGATGACATTTTTCTGAAGACTGGGAAATGAACCTGCTGAAATGGCCAGTCTCCCTATTAACATGTGAACTTATTTCACATTTGATAGCTGATCGGGAATGTCCTCGATGGCTTTAAGTTTATCGGGATTGACTTTGATTTCCCTATGTGACACCAGGAACCCCAAGAACTTACCAGAGCTGACTTCGAATGCACATTTTTAGGGGTTAAGCTTCATATTGTGCTTCTTTAGAATGTCAAAGGTTTCTTGGAGGTGTTTAAGATGATCACCCGCGTTCAAAGACACAACCAAAATATCATCAATGTAAACTTCCATTGTTTTCCCTATTTGTTTTTCAAATATTTTGTTAACAAGCCTACTAAGTGGCTCCAGCACTCTTAAGCCCGAAAGGCATCATATTGTAGCAATACGTGCCAAAGTTCATTATGAACAAAGTCTTTTCCTTATCTTCTAGTTTTATTTTGATTTGGTTGTACCCGAAATAGGCATCCAGGAAACTCATCATCTCGTTCCCGGCCATTGCTTTAATTATTTGATCAATGTTTGACGAATGAATCTTTTGGGCATGCCTTATTCAGATTCTTATAATTTATGCATATGCAAAATTTATTATTCTTTTTCAGAACTTTTACTATGTTAGCTAATCAGTCGGGATACTTTACATCCTGGATTGAACCGATATCAAGCAACCGAGTTACCTCTTCTTTACCAAATCTGTTTCTAACTACGACCATAGGACATTTCTTCTGCCTTACCAGATGGATGTTATGATTGAGGCTTAACTTGTGTATGACTACCTCTGGCAGAATACCTGTCATATCTACGTACGACCATGCAAAAACAATTAAAGTTAAATTTAAAAAATTCTATAAATCTTGACATGAGCTCGGGGTTTAATCTTGTCCCCAAATGGAACTTCCTCTCTAAGAACTTTTCAAATAATTCGACATGTTCGAGCTCTTTTACTGTAGATTTAGTTGCGTCTGTTTCTTCTGGTACCTGGAAATATCTTAATACCTGATAGATTTCTATGACTCCTCCCCCTTGTAGACTTTGTTCGGCACGGGAGCATGTGTCGGCTCCTGTAATTTCTATGCCGCATGTTCCTTCTCTTTACTATTGGAAACCGAGATTGTGTTCATCTTCCTCACCTTCGATTGATTCCCTCTTATTTGTTAATCCCTTTTGGGTTGGGAATTTAAGTAGTTAATAGCATGTTGATAGAACAACCTTCATCTCGTGTAGACATGACCTTGCAAGTATAATGTTATTGCCCATGTCGACGTCTACTACTTCAAACAAGGTCGTCTTCATGATCTCTTCGGTATTTGTGGGCAATAGGATCTCCACTCGGGGTTTTACACTTTCTAAGCTGAATTCAACGAGGAGCTTTATGGCCGGAATGATGCTTTTGATTAGCTTGGCTTGCTCTAGCACTCTCCATCAGATAATATTGGGTGATTTCTTAGGTCTACCAAAACACGTTTAATCTTAAAATCTAAAGCATTAAAATAAATTACCAGGACATCATTATATGGTAGTAAGAGTCCATCTCTCCGTGAAGGTGATATTGTCCTTGCTAACTTCCTGGAGTCTTTGCTATGGGTCATCGATACCTTTGTCATTTTTGCTGCCAAAAAGGTTACACCATTAATCTCGTTCCCCCCCCCCTCCTCCGTCCAAAAAAAAATTATGCTAATCATTAGACGTGGAGGGTCTTCATATGCTTTTGATGGTTCTATGTTTTTCCCCATTGCGGTTGTAGTTATTCTTAGCTCGATCGCTTAATAACTCTCTAAGATGGCCATTTTTCAACAATGTCACCACTTTCTTACGGAGATGTCTGTAGTCCCTACAGTGGTGGTCATTAGTCCCATGATACTCACACCACATATTAGGATCCCTCTCATTGGGGTTGGATCTCTTCGGCCTCGGGAATCGTGCTTCCATAATGTTTCTCATTACCGATACCTATTCTACTATGCTGATATTGAAGTTATACTCGGACAATCTAGGAAGGTGGATTTGCGGGAGCCAAATACCTCTTCGTTTGGCAACAATCTGTTATTCCGGCCCAATCATCTCTCCTATCGGTAGCGAACTTATCCGTCGATCGAAAACCTAGGTCGCGTCTTTTGGCCTTTTTGTAGGGTAAAACTCGACCTCTAGAAGACTGTTAATCTGCATTGAAATCATTCTTTAACTTTTCCTTATTCTGCTCTCGATCCCGACCCTTGGTTGATACCGGGAGACTGAGCTTCATCCTTTATTCTTATCGTTGATTCATAGCGGTTATGGACATGTGCCCATATTATTTATTGGAACTCGAGCCGACTTTCTTTCAGTTTCCAGGAAGCGTCAGAACTTCTTGGATTAAACACTTTAGTAAATGCTTCATTTGCCATTCGTCTAGAACAACCGGTAACAATATCTTTTTCTTTTGAAATATGGTCACGAGCTCTCGCAGTAATTCAAACTCTTCTTGCACAATTCGGAGTATGTCGGCCTTTCAGGCCTTTACCTTCCTAGCCCCAGCATGGGCCTTGATAAAAGAATCTGTGAGCATCTTAAAGGAATCTATTGAGTGCCGGGGTAGAAGTGAATATCATGTCAAGGCCCTTTTTGTGAGGGTCTCCCCGAACTTCTTCAACAAGACAAACTCAATCTCCTGCGGAGCTAAGTCACTTCCTTTCACTGTTGTTATGTATGTGGTAGTGTGCTCCTGAGGATCCAAAGTCCCATCATATTTTGGCACGTTTGGAATTTTGAACCGCTTCGGGATTAACTCTAGTGTCACGCTTGGTTTGAACATCGATTGGTGTACTTTTTTTTACTCCGGTTCTTTCAACAGCGGTGGTGCTTCTAGGATTTGATCCATTCAGGCATTTATTTCTCTCATAAATAAAATGAGTTCGGTTTTAAAGGGATTATTCCATTATTGTTACCAGATCCGCTGTTGTTCCCCCTGGCCCGTCGAAGTCGACCTCACCCCTCGGGGTGTTATGATTAATCCTTTGTGTTATTCGATTTGCGGGAGCACCGGAGGAACCGGACCTCTTTCATTTGCGTTGTTAGAATCACCCGATATCGCTTGCTTCAACTTTGTCATGACCTAATCTTGTCGCGAGAGATGGCCAATAATAGCCTTTTGTTACTCTCTAGGATTTTCACTATTTCCACACCATGCTCATCTTCAACATCATCAAGAGTTGCCTCTCGAACATGTCGTAGATATTGCCCAACATAGACAGGCGTGGAAACATCTTTCTTGTTGCGGGTATCACTAATCGATTCTTCGCGTCAAGGCATAATTCCTTGTGACTCAACATTGTGTGTAATGTTGACATCATTATCTGCCATTTTCTTGTGATTTTCGCTAGAAATAAAGAATTAAACAAGTTAGTAATAAATGTAAGGATCAACTCAATTACGCAACTGTCTCAGGCCTACGATGGATACCAAACTGTTTACCCGTAAAATAGTATAGTTGAATTTGTACGTAGTTTATAGACAAGCGAATCGATTTGATCCCAAAATAATAAATAAATTAAATAAAAATACAATATTTAGTATTAAAATCGAGATAAGACATCAAATAGCTTGGTTCTGGGAGTAGAGCTTCCGAAGGCAATAATAAGAATATCACTAGACGAGAAATAAAGTGTTATTGAACTTAGAATAATGTGTAGCATAAGTTCGTCAGAAAATTTCTCTCCTTACAATGGCTGTTGAAATCACTATTTATACTTGCACCTAGGGAACAAGGTCCTAGGATCAAGCCTCTCTTAAATGACAATTATGAGGGCTATTGAAGAATGTGTAACGACAGTCTATGAATGCCAAAATTCTCTACAATAGACTGTGTATGGCAAACATTCGTTTGTCTTTATTAGCAATATTCCCTTCGGGGGATTTCCGGTGCCAATCGAAGCCGCTACCCCATTTTCTGGTTTCCACATGTCTCGCATTTTGTCTATCTTTGGTTCAATGCATCACTCTGTTATACGAGCATTTAATATGAACCGATTATACTCTATACAACCTAGTAATCACAAACTTCTACAATTCATTAATACAAGAACAACTAAATGACTCACACAATTGGATATAACATGAAAAAGTGCAACGAGTATCATAAAGACAAGTAAAAATATGAGAAAATAAAGATTTATAATTAATACAGGTATGAACATATAGCAGGTAAGCATATATTGTGCGAGAAATGAATAAATCAAAACGGGTAACAATGCATGGATAACAAGTAAGATCATGTAGCAAGAAAAGCACATAACAAGAGATAACATGAAATAAGCAACGACATAAACATAAATAGCCCAAACCGCATACGTTAATCCAAGACAAGCACTCATCACATCGCATGCATGTCATTTTCCCCACATAATTCACGTAACAAATAGACCAACAAGTCCTAATTCCCTCAAGTCAAAGTTAGACATGATACTTACCTCGTTTAGTAACTAAATCAATACTCAACCACGACTTTTCCTTTTGAACAAGCCTCCAAACCAATCAAATCTAGCCAAATATCGTTCAAACAATTCAAAATAAGCTTTAGAAATTACTCACGAATGAAAAAGGTTCAATTTTATCATTTTTGAAGAGGTCAACAAAAGTCAACCCCAGACTCGCTTGGTCAAAATCCAAGGTTCGTACCAAAAGCCGATTACTCATTCACCTCCAAGCCCGGTAATATGATTTATTTATTTTGAAATTCTACCTTAATTTAAGGTCTAAACCTCAATTTTATAAAATTCCTAAATTCTACCCAAAATCCCTAATTTCTATCATGAAATTCCTAGATTTGATGTTAAAACTCATAAAAAGTAATGGGGGATTGATAGAAAATGAATTATAGTTGTTTACCAATAAATTTGGAAAGAAAAAGTTTTTCGAAAATAGCCTCTAGAGTGTTCAGGGTTAAAACATAAAGTGAAATAAGTTAAGTCCCGATTTTTCCTATTTAATCCAGTTGTAGGTATCGCATAAGCGACACACAGATCGCAAATGTGATCAGTGCATTAGGTCTAGTGAAGTCGCAAGAGCGACATTTTGTTTGCAAATGCTAGCCGCCCCCATCGCAAATGCGCATCAATTTCGCAAATGCAAAGCTCACTACCAGGGCACTGCGGCGCAAATGAGACTCTAAGATCGCAAATGCGATCTCAACTTGGTCCGGCAAATACGAACTATCCTTCGCAAAAGCAAAGTTCCAGCCCCAACCCTTTTTGCAAATGCGGTTGTTTAACCGTAAAAGCGATGGTTGCAAATGCGAGCCTGATATCGCAAATGCAGTATTTGCAAGCTTGGACCAACAGTTCAAAAATCATTCAAACTCATCCGATACACACTCGAAACTCAGCCGAGCCCCTCAGGCTTCAAACTTAACATGCACATAAGTGTAATAACATCCTAGAAACTTGCGCGCTACCTCAAATCATCAAAATAACAGCAAATAACAAGAATCATCGGATTTCATGATTTTCAACTTTATAACTCATTTTCACAATTTTTCGCATAACGCGCAAAACGATAATTATCAAAGGAAGCTATAGGAGGGCTCAGAACAAGTAATATAAATTATGGCTAGTACTCAAGACGACCTATCAGGTCGTCACATAAAGGTCAAGTTTTTCTATAAATTTTACAGTCCCGTTAAACCTTTGTAAGTTAATTTGTATGGTGTAAATAAAAATGGTATAAATTTGCATTATTGGGATTTATTTTGCTTTTTTGTTCTTCTTAAGAAAAGATAATGACCAGAAGTATTAGTCCTAGCGAATAATTACCAAATAAAAAAGATTTTAATTGGAACTGTTTGAAACATTTACTCTTGATTACTATAACGTAAGAAAATAACCATTGGAACTTTACTATTGACACCCCCTAGTTGCAACTCCAATCTCTTTTAAATAGGTTTTTGTTTTTATTATTATTTTAATTTAATATATTCCCCGAAATATATGGGAGCAACTTAATTGGATTATTTAACTTCCTCTTGGCTTAATCATCAACTGGTTTAACGTGGTGAAGTAACATGGAGAGTGAAGACCAATCTACGGACAGGCGTGCAACTACAGTTTACGTAATCAAAACATATCAGTCCACAACAAAATCATATTTAAATAAATGTGAAGTCCAAAAAAATATCACTATCTCTTTGAAAATTCACAATCTTGATCAGCTCAATAGTTGGTCACCTGTGAGGCTGTGACTGATCACCCACCTATAAGTCAAAGAAGGCAGAATACAAGTTACTATAAACGTTCGCCAGCAAATTGACAGAACCTTTTATAAAAATAGATTAAACAAATACGTGAAAATTGACTGGTTATGGACTCATGTTTCCAATATATCATTCATGCAGTATTATTTTTCAATTCTTCGAGGGGTGATATAGCAATTATTTTACATTCGTAAGCAAGAAATTAAACCTTGAGCATTAAATTAATCTTAAAATTTTATTATTGAATTTAATTTGTATATAATGACAATATAAATCTCCTTTTTACACTAGTAGCAACCCATGTACAAAATATTTACAGATAATCACTTATAATCTTGAAGGCATAGCATATTAGTATCTACTATAAATAAATAAAATAATATAATAATGTAAGAACTCTTCATCCTATCATATACATATAATATGAATTAAACAAGGCCTGATTGGATAGGAAGATAGGAAAACTAGGGGATAGAACAGAAGATTAGTCGGCTGGAAGGCCATGTGCCAGGTGCGGCTTATGTGAATTTTTTAATTGCCCGTTCCAAAAAATGATGGTATATTTAAAAATTATAAAAGAAAAAATTATTTCACTTTTTGGTCAGAAACTAATAATTTCTTGAAAAAGAAAAAAGAGAAGAAGTTGGGGGAAAATAAATGTTCATTTTTGTAATTCTAGTTGACAACAAATAGTAATATTTACACAAGCATTTGAGGACTGTTACTACACTTTCACTTCCTTTTTGTAGATTTGGTTTTGGTAGGCCAACTTCTACAGAATCTTAGTTATATACTCAAAATTCCATCTTTGGTATTCCTTCATTTTCGACTTACATCATTTTATCATATTATTTAAAAGTGTTGTCTCTTTTAATGGTGTTCATGATCTGAAACTGTGAGAAGAAGTAGTTTGTGTATAGAAAGAAGAGAGAAAATGGGGGAGGAGAAGCCTGAAGTGCTGGATGCAGTCTTGAAAGAGGCTGTTGATTTGGTAAAATGGATCTGAATAACAATTTATTTTCCTATTTTCTTTCATGTGCTCCAGCATTAGTTCATGACCTTTATTTAGTGTGTGTGTGTGCTTTTTTTTAATGATTGCAGGAAAACATACCCATTGAAGAAGTTTTTGAGAATCTGAGATGTACAAAGGAGGGTCTTACAGTTACTGGTGCCGAAGAAAGGTTGGCCATTTTTGGCTACAACAAGCTAGAGGAGAAGAAGGTACTTCATTACATCTCTCTTGGCCACTTAGGTTGTTATTTCTCAACGTGTTCTTTCACAGTGTTAAATACTTTTTTTCTTACTGAATCTGTGTTCTGTTCCGTTCTCTTCTCTATTTGAATTACTCACTTTGAAGGATACAGAGTTTTTGAAAGAAAGAAAAACTTTTGAAACTTGTGCTTTATAAACAAGCCATAAATATTTGTTTGGCTATAAATCATCTTATTATTAGAGGTAAAATTTTAAATTTAATGTTAAGTTGTAGTCTAAATGTAGAAAGGTATCTTTTTTTTTTTTTGGTTGATAGACTAAAGAGGAAACTGAAACTGCATCACATAAATTGGGACAGAGAAAGTAGCTCTTTTGGGCATGCTATTTCCTTTTGAAGTTGGACTATTGTAATGATGTATATATGGTGTGTTATAGGATAGCAAATTCTTGAAATTTTTGGGGTTCATGTGGAACCCTCTATCATGGGTTATGGAAGCTGCAGCTATCATGGCAATTGCCCTTGCAAATGGAGGAGTAAGAACTCGGTTTCTCAATTACTATGATTCTACTCAGTATTTTGCTGGTTATTGTGACTTCTGATTCTCTGGGAGACATGTCGGACTTCTGTAGGGAAAGCCTCCGGATTGGCAGGATTTCGTGGGTATCATTACTTTACTTGTAATTAACTCAACGATCAGTTTTATTGAGGAGAATAATGCTGGAAATGCAGCAGCTGCCCTTATGGCTCGACTTGCTCCAAAGGCCAAGGTACTAGATATAGTCTTAGCTCCTTTTGCTTTGAATCAGTGTTGAGAAGCATGTGAACCTTGTCTCTTTTTGACATAACGACGATGATCGTGTGAGGTTTAGAGCGCTAATTAGATGTGCATCCTCAATGTTCTGATTGTTTGCCATCGTGTTATGGAGGTTCTTCGAGATGGAAGATGGAAGGAAGAAGATGCTGCTGTTCTTGTGCCTGGTGACATAATCAGTATCAAACTGGGAGATATAATTCCTGCAGATGCTCGTCTTCTTGAGGGTGATCCGCTGAAAATTGATCAGGTGATGAGGGTTTATGATTGCATGGAGCAGCCGCACTATGTATTAATATTTAGTCTTTAACAGTGCAATGGACTCGTTTTTATACTTGCAGTCTGCTTTGACGGGAGAATCTCTTCCTGTAACTAAAGGTCCGGGAGACGGGATCTACTCTGGTTCAACCTGTAAACAAGGAGAGATAGAAGCTATCGTCATCGCTACAGGAGTTCATACCTTTTTTGGGAAGGCTGCCCACCTTGTTGACAGTACAAACCAAGTGGGACATTTCCAAAAGGCGAGTAGAGCTTGTATGCTCATATTTTTTTCAATATTACTTAATTATCTAATTTTTCTGAATCTCACTTGACAAAACATTATTTGATGTTTTTATCAGGTTTTGACTGCTATAGGAAATTTCTGCATCTGTTCTATTGCAGTGGGGATGATAATTGAGATTATTGTCATGTACCCTATCCAACACCGCGCATACCGTCCTGGAATTGACAATCTTCTTGTGCTTCTTATTGGTGGAATTCCCATTGCCATGCCAACTGTTCTCTCTGTTACTATGGCGATTGGTTCCCATCGTCTTGCTCAACAGGTTTGTTAGTTATCCTACTTCTGAGTAACATCGATTAAGCACGTCTTGAATCATGAGGTATTGTAGTTTAGCACTTCTTCTACGTGATGGCATATTTCATTATCTACTGTGCAGGGTGCCATTACTAAAAGAATGACAGCTATAGAGGAGATGGCTGGCATGGATGTGCTTTGCAGTGACAAGACGGGGACCCTGACTCTAAACAAGCTTACTGTTGATAAAAACCTTATTGAGGTGAGCATAAGAGTTCAGTCCAATGCTCTTATTGCCCGAATGCTTGTTTCGCTAGCAGGCTGTAACTCTGTTTTGTTTGTTCTTGTTAATTGTTCAGGTTTTTGCCAAAGGTGTTGATGCAGATATGGTAGTTCTAATGGCAGCTCGAGCCTCTAGAACAGAGAATCAGGATGCCATTGATGCTGCTATTGTTGGGATGTTGGCTGATCCGAAGGAGGTAAGTTTAAGAATTGTGTGACTGTAACTAGTCAATTCACTCTGGAACATGCTGTAATAGTTGCCAATAATATAGGCACGTGCTGGCATTCGTGAAATACACTTCCTTCCTTTCAATCCAACTGACAAGCGAACAGCACTTACCTATCTTGATGGTGAAGGGAAGATGCACAGGGTCAGCAAAGGTGCTCCCGAGCAGGTTTGTTTATTATGCTAATTAGTCTTTCTTTGCTTTTTTTGGGTGCCTTGTTGTCATTTCTAATCTAAATATGTAATATGGATGTAGATCCTAAATCTTGCACACAACAAGTCAGACATAGAACGTAGAGTTCATGCTGTGATCGATAAGTTTGCTGAGCGGGGTTTACGGTCACTTGGTGTGGCATACCAGGTATACACCTTTTTCTCTTATCTTCTTCTGAGTTATTGTTGTTTATAGATGTGGCAGATCGATATGCCGCCAGTGTAGGTTTATGACTCAATACTTTAGCGGAGGAGACCTGGGGTCAGTTTCCTCTATTCCCAAATCCTAGCATCGAGGAAAAAGAATAGAGGAGATTAATTTGGTTGATTATTCATATTCTAATTCTACATGCAGGAAGTTCCAGAGGGAAGGAAGGAGAGTGCTGGGGGGCCATGGCAGTTCATTGCTCTCTTGCCTTTGTTTGATCCACCAAGACATGATAGTGCAGAGACCATAAGGAGAGCATTAGACCTCGGAGTGAACGTTAAAATGATTACAGGTATATCTACTTTCAGATTATAGGCAGTTATATGCAACATTTTGAAACATTCTTTGCCAGCTTATCTTCATTTGACCATATTACTATAATGCTTTAACAGTAAAATGCTGCAACTTAAATGACTAGACAAGTCTTGTGTTATTGCTCGTGCATCCTGTTGCATCAAATTATTTTTGGCATGCCTATCTGCTGCTTAACTGCTAAATTTTAATCTTTTTGGCAGGCGATCAACTCGCAATTGGAAAAGAAACTGGGCGTCGCTTGGGAATGGGAACAAATATGTACCCTTCATCTGCTCTGTTGGGACAGACCAAGGATGAATCAATTTCTGCTTTACCAATTGATGAACTTATAGAGAAGGCTGATGGTTTTGCTGGTGTTTTTCCCGGTGCATATAATTACTTGAAACTCTTTGATTTTGCTCTGTTATCATTAATGTGTAGTCTTTGCTGATACCTTCTCTTGGTCATTGCTTTAGAGCACAAATATGAGATAGTAAAGCGCTTGCAAGCTAGGAAACACATATGTGGAATGACTGGTGATGGAGTCAATGATGCTCCTGCTCTAAAGAAGGCTGATATTGGAATAGCTGTTGATGATGCCACTGATGCTGCTCGTAGTGCTTCTGACATTGTCCTTACTGAACCTGGTTTAAGTGTCATCATCAGTGCTGTTTTAACCAGTCGAGCAATCTTTCAAAGGATGAAAAACTACACGGTACTTTTCTGTTAAGACGTCTTTTTGAGAGGTTTAGATTCTTTGACGTCCTAATATTTTTCTGTATCATGGCAATTGTTAGGGTAGTGCCATAGCTGTAGTCCTAAATGAAATTAATGCATGTAAATGTCTTCTTTGCATTGACAGATATATGCCGTTTCTATCACAATCCGTATTGTGGTAAGTTATTTTGTGCTATTTCCTCTCGTCTCTTCTTATCTTTATGTTTCCGGATCAATATATCTCATATGATCTTTAAACATTTTTTCTTCAATTTTATGTCAGCTTGGTTTTATGCTTTTGGCCCTGATCTGGAAGTTTGACTTTCCACCTTTTATGGTGCTTATCATTGCAATCCTCAATGACGGTGGGTCCTTTTCTCTAACCGAACTCTCCACTCTTCAATCTTCCAAAGGCACAAAAGCTTAAGGATTCATTCAGATGTAAATAGTTGCTTGATTGACTGAAAAGAGAAAATAGGAAAGGCATGCAAGAAATATATGTTGCTTGTAATGTTAAAGCTTTGTGTATTGCCAGGATCTCTATTTGTTTGCCCCTCTTAAGAGCACTGGCGGCACGGCACACACATGGCCTTTTGCCTTAAAAAGAGGTCTACCCACTTCGAAGAAGTAATTGGAGTGGGCGGAGTATTGGAATGTACAGGTTTAGTGACGATAGATGCTCAAATATTTATATAGTTTCTTCTTGACCGGTGGATGTAATGATGTCAGTTACCATTATGACAGCGTTGAAGCTTCGAGTAAATCCAGATGTAATACTAGACCTCCTGGATGTATTATGGTCAAGTTTCATTTTCTTTGCGATTATTACGGTTTAGCCCTTTAGTATCTCATATTATATCAGTGAATAGGTGATAAGAAAGTGTTTAAAACCTGTACTGTTGCATTTGGCCATTAACTTTACAATCTTAAGCATCATGGCAGCATTAACTGTAGGGTAAGTGTAAGATACTATTAACTGCAGTTTTGTCGTGGTTGGTCTTTCAATTGGGTGTTACCTCTAAGGTTTAATCTATTTTGCTACTACAGTGTTCAATAGGCCTAAAGTCGTTTTGACATCCAACTACTAGACATTTGCAATGTCAGGTACCATTATGACAATATCAAAGGATAGGGTCAAACCATCTCCTCTACCTGATAGTTGGAAGCTAGCTGAAATTTTTACTACTGGTGTTGTTCTTGGTGGCTATTTGGCTATGATGACAGTCATATTCTTTTGGGCAGCATACAAAACAAACTTCTTCCCTGTAAGCATACTTTTATCCATATTAAATTATTTCAGTTATCATGGGATGGATTGACTGCAAACGTTCTGTATTCAAGACTGTTGCCTATTCAGTTTTTGCTTCCCCCTTTTCTCTTATGGTGGTTGTGTGTGGGTGGGGGGGGGGGGGGGGGAGGAACTATGCGATCTGTTGTACTTGTTCATTGGCGTTGTTGAATGGTGAAGTTGGTTGGTAATGATGGGCCATTCTTAGTATATAACCCTCATTTTGGTGAATCGCCAGCGAGTATTCGGAGTATCAACACTTGAGAAGACAGCAACTGACGACTTCAGGAAGCTTGCCTCAGCAATTTACCTTCAAGTGAGCATTATCAGTCAGGCCCTGATATTTGTCACAAGATCTCGAAGTTGGTCGTTCGTTGAGCGTCCTGGTTTTCTACTTGTGATTGCTTTTGTCATTGCTCAACTGGTGAGACACCCCCTATCCATTCTAGCAAAATTTCCTTGATACATTCTCTTATCTTGTGAACTAAATTATGAACAGGTTGCAACCTTGATTGCTGTTTACGCAAATTGGAGCTTTGCTGCTATTGAAGGTATTGGCTGGGGTTGGGCTGGAGTGATCTGGCTCTACAATCTAGTATTCTATATCCCTCTTGATATCATCAAGTTCTTCATCCGCTACGCTCTCAGTGGAAGGGCCTGGGATCTTGTTTTTGAGCGAAGGGTATGAATAGTGACAGAGAATATATACTTTTGCAGGGCTCTCATCCTATTGTCATCTTAATTATATTTGATTATTTCCTTTTTCTACTTCTACAGATTGCTTTTACCAGGAAGAAGGATTTCGGGAAAGAACAACGTGAGCTTCAGTGGGCACACGCACAGAGGACCCTTCACGGGCTGCAAGTTCCTGACACCAAATTATTTAGTGAAGCTACCAATTTCAACGAGCTTAATCAGTTGGCTGAAGAAGCAAAGAGGAGAGCTGAAATTGCTAGGTATATTTTCTATCTTAAATGGGCTCTTTTGGCATGAGGAATGAAGGGTAAATTTGGAGATGGTTGCTCAACTTTATTTTACTGCACCAAAATCAGGAACCTATTTTTTGTAACGAGAAAGCCACTCAACTTCGTCTAAATATCACAAAAAGTAACTAAACAATGTTGTGTAACCAAAAAAACCACTCAACTTATTCTTGCTATATTTCGAATGATATCTAAAATGAAGGGTTTGTGAAAAAGGAAAAAGAAAGAGGAGAAACGTGAAGAGTTTACTGTTCTTGGCATTTCAGCTCTTCCTTTAAATCATGTGGCCATCTTGCGTTATTACATTTGCAGTGCACTTGCTTTGTTATTGTTGTTTTTTTTTTTCTTTTACTTCCTCTCTACTATATGGCTTCTTGAGGCTCAATGCTCTACCATCTTTCATACAGACTTCGGGAGTTGCATACACTGAAAGGCCATGTGGAATCCGTGGTGAAGTTAAAGGGTCTTGATATAGAGACAATTCAACAGGCATACACTGTTTGAGGATTGAGGCGAGAGTCTGTTCGACAGGTGAAATCCAAAACTTGCTAGGTGTGATGATGATGAAGACATACTTAGGATGTGGATTATGGATATGTTTGAACTGGTAAGCTCATATTAGATTTTATATATTTCTCAAGTTCTTCATATGGTGCTTTCTGTCTCATGTCTTGGCTCCGTTAGATTAGTAGTCAACAATTTATGTTATACCAGCAAATTTGTCTATATGATCTTATTGCTTTGAAGCTGATGGAAGTAGACTCTATAATCATCAAAGTGTGGGACAGTTGGGACTAGTTTTGTTTTTAATTTCACTGTAAAGCTGCTGCATTTATAGCAGTTGGCACGTATTATGAAATATATTTACTCAAGAAATTGAACTACAATTTCCCTCAGTTTATTATGATATATAATCAAGAAAGATGATCA
Organism: Nicotiana noctiflora; assembly: GCA_032618575.1. Taxonomy (NCBI): domain Eukaryota; kingdom Viridiplantae; phylum Streptophyta; class Magnoliopsida; order Solanales; family Solanaceae; genus Nicotiana; species Nicotiana noctiflora. Next base: position 247,995 of record JASVEL010013675.1, on the reverse strand, counting down.
ATTCAAATCAGATGAGAAAGAAATTCATGAACTCAACTCTGCAAGGGAATCTTCTTTACTAAAAACTCAAAAGCATTTTCTATATTTGAAAATAGAAAATCACGGTCCTAAAGTTTTAGCTACGGTCAGTACATGACAAACAATTACTACACAACTCAATAGTACTTGGAGTTGATACAACCTTAATAGCTAAAATTTGGTTTTAGACTACTACACTTCAAGGCCACAATCCAGTCAAGGTTACAATGTTTGCCATTATTTATAATACAATCATTAGAGAGGTAATATATTGCAATCTGATTTTGATATCACACTGGAGGTTTTCCACATTGTTCTTTTGACTCACTCAATTTGGTGTTACTTCCTGCTTCTTTGTACTTGTACCATTTAGCACATAGAAGATAATAACCCAAATTCAGAATCTGCAGTATTGTAATGAGGTAAAAGTACTCCAAAATCTTCCCTTGTTAAGATCCTCAGCCAACCAATTTGATGTCTTGTGAACAACTGAAGAAAATAAACTGCCATTACAACAAAAAAGAAAGATCCTGCATTGCTCTTCATGTTTTCTGGACATTGTTTGTAAAAGAATTCACTCTCACTGAATAATGTAAGTGCCTTAGTAAGACCTGATAATGTCATCTGAGGTATTAACCACAGTCCTGACATGGATGAAATGGCGCCTTTCCCCCGAGTTATCTCCAACGTCGGCCTAGTTAGTGCTTAGGCTTCTCCTCCTGTCTTCGACGATAGCTGATATGATCACTGTGATGATAGACATAAACATTCCAATTCCCATTTTCTGGAGAAGGGTTATACCATCTTCTTTCCTTGTGAATTTTCGGAGCCATGGAAGTAAAATGCGGCCGTAGATGGGTAGCCAAATGGATATGCATTTTACCTATGATATAGGGCATGGCTTTGATTCCTCTGTGCCTCATGATTTCACTCTTCGTTGCCTCTTTATCTATTTTCTCCATGCCTATTGCCTACTACCAACCCACTGTTTCTTTGCTTTTCTTACGACATTAAGGAACAGAATAATCAAGCTTATAACACAGATTATATTATGTGGAATCTAATTCGTTTCCTAAATCATCATGTTTATCTTTTCCATGCACTATAGGTGATCGGTGAATTTTCTCCTTTTTTTTAAAATCTGTCTGCATTGATAATTTAGCCCCTCAGTTTCCTGCGGGGTTCTTATGGAAATGTGGTAATTAGTTGTATTGGATGATAAAAAACATTCACATAATCAGTAAATAAAGATTTTCCCTCAATTTTGGGATCAAGTTTCTACTCAATGCACCAGAGCTAAGTAGCCACTAATTTTTCTTAATTATTTATTGCGTCTTGTTAATGCTAGACCAAATACTTACTTAATGCACCAAAGCGAAGTTTACCTATCTTAGCACCCTGGGCGGTACAAGATTAGGTAATTGCGATATTGTTTACCCTCAAAATGGGATAACGATTGAATTTATATATGGTTTTAAAGATACATGATCTAACTTGATACAAATTGAAAAGTAAGACTAATATTGAAATCAATGGTAGAAAAGTAAATGCAACCACACAAGTTGAACCATCTTAGCCTTGAAGGTTGGTCACCCTCGAGTAGAAAATGCCTTAATCGATAGAATGATGAGATAATAAGAACTAGTAATAACATTTTGCTTTGGGATGTGTGTTACAATGTGTCGAGTGAATTATCATACCCCCTCAATATAGTAGAGGAGTCCCGCTCAAGGTACATTTCTATAAAAGGTAAAAATCTCTTAATTTGCTAATTGCCGGTTCCTTGCCGATATGCATCGAGATTTCTGCCGTAATACCCGCTTAGTCGCGGATATTTCGGTCTTCCGTTTGTTATTTCCAAGCTTGCTCGAGGCTAAGGTCGATACCGGACTCAACGTTCTTCGAAGGCGGGTCTTCCGACCTCAGGGTTCTGGCTCGATGAGACTCCAGGTCAATCTCCAGTCCGTGGTCGCCACGTTTTAAGCCAAATCTATCAAGTTGTAGTCGAGCTCGACTTTGACCGTATACCGATATACTTGAAGAAATTGTACATATATATTTCCCGATAATAGGTCCAAAATGACGTGAAATGAGTATGAAGTATTCGTCTATATGTCTGATTCTAACTAATTTAAGATTGAGATGAAATAGGTAGTTTGTTGTGTTAACTTATTTCGTTAACATCTTATATTGTCCATGTAACAAAAAGAGGGAGTCAAAATGGAATAAGGTAGGTTTTGGAAACAAGAGGAATCAGGAAAATCATCAACCAATTAAGGGTCGAATATTTGTATTCTGTTATTTATAATATAGTCCTAGTTAATATTCGTTATTTGATCAATGATCTGATATGGAGCACAACGGTATATATAAAGTGAAGGGGGATTCATTAATCGTTATTATCCCATTGTAAATGGAATAAGGAATAGCTGAATTTTCTAATTGCCCACCTGGAGCTAGCTTTATAATTCCTCAACTGCGAATAAAACTTGGGCGTGAACATTGGAACCAACTATTTCACTCAATTAGTCTTTTTTAAATTCTGACATAATTTGACTATTCGTAGCTTGTACATTGTTAGACAAGCATTTCACGTTCTACTTTTTAGTCAGTTGTTGCCGAATCTGATCACTACAACTAGATAAATGTACTGCTGCAGTATGTTATTGACTATTACGAAATGATCGTGTGGGAAGTCTGGAATTTGCAGAAACATGGTTAGTTACAAGGTAATCCTAGGATGTTCTGGAAGGTTTAGTGGCTCTTTGTTTATTGTAGTTACTAGTTAGACATACTTCTGCAAATACTAAGGATAAATTGGTTCATAGACAAAGTTACGGCAGAATCATAATGTAAAGATCGTAATATCAGGATGAATCATTCTTGAAAATATTAAACGCATACTTCCTCCGTTTTAATTTAGATGAGGTAGTTTGACTCGACACAGAGTTTAAGAAAAAGAAGACTTTTGAAGTTTGTGATCTTAAAATTTTAAGGGTAAAAGTTTTGTGCGACCATGACATTTTTGTGGTTATAAAAACTTATAATTAACGTTATAATAGATAAAATGAAGAGTTTAAAGTTGAATTATTTCCCAATTTCGAAATGTATTATTGGTTTTGGAACAAACTAAAAAGTGCCTCCTCTAATTTGAAACACAGGGAGTATAATTTTAAAATGAACGTTTGATTCTTTTTAGGTGAATGTTCATTACTGATAATTGGCTATAACTATATATTTCTAGTGTATTACCTGTCTTACATTATTTTAATGATTATATGTGCGATGTTTGGGCTTAATTCGTGATGACCCGATATGTCATCTTATCCTTTAGAACCCAATTCTATGCTTCGAAGCTTTAAAACCTCATTTTAACCCTTCTTGATTTGCGTGCACAGTCCGGACGTGTTTCTCAAAAGCTTTGATATTAAAAACTGTGAAAATATAAAAATTTTACTTTGGAAACTGTTTAAGTTGACATCGGTCAATATTTTGAGTAAACGGATTTGGATTTGTATTTTAACAGTTCCAGTGGGTCCGTATCGTGATTTGAGACTTGGGCATATGTCCGAAATCGAATTCAGAGGTCCCTAGCCCGAGTTATCGGGCTTTGCTGAAATTTGAGAGCTAAATGCATAATGAGTTTGAAATGATTCACTAATGGTTGTCTTTAGTGGTTGTCTTTTGGATATTGGGTTTGTATTTTAGTTTCGGAATCCTGTATAGGTTCAATAGTATATTTATGACTTGTTTGTGAAAACTGGTGAGAAACGAAGTAGTTTGATGTGATTCGGACATCCGGTTGTGAAAATAGAAATTTCATTATTTTCTTGAATATTTCATTTGATTTGGTACTCAATTCGTAGTTCTAGTATTATTTTGACTTTTTGATCGTGTGAGTAAGTTCGTATGATATTTTTAGACTTGTGTTTATAGTTGGTTTAGAGCCCCAATGCTCGGGTGAGTTTCGAATAGGCTACATGGTGAAATTGGACTTAGAAATATTGATGGTATTTTCAGTACCGGTGCAGGCCTCTGATCTCGCATTTGCGAGATCAGGCATCGCATTTGCGACCTTTTAGGATTCACATTTGCGAGCTACTCATCACATTTGCGAAGAGTAGCTAGGACACTTTATGTTTGCATTTGCCAAATATACTTCACATTTCTGAAGTGGGACGTGAGAGGGTAGTGATCACAAATGCGATCAAGTGGTCGCAATTGAGGATGGTCTATTTCGCATTTGCGAACCTTATTCTTCGCATTTGCGAATATAGAAAAGGTGTGATCGTCTTTGCATTCGCGATTTATCCTTTGCATTTGTAGGGTTCGCTTTTGCGAACCCCAGACCGCAAATGCAATATTTGCAACTGGTCAAATATGACTTAGACAAGACTTTTGGTTCATTCTTCAAATTTTCAAACAAGAAAACCCTAGAGGTGACTTTTCAAAGAACTTTTCTTCTCAAAATCATTGGTACGTGATTCTAATCTAATTAATTTCAATCTTCCACCTTAGATCTCAACCAAAAATCTTCTGTTATTATGGTGGAAATAAGGGTTTTTGGGTAGAATTTGAGATTTTAAAAAAACTGGAATTTAGACTTCAAATTGAGGTCGGATTCCAAAATAAATTATATAATCGGGCTCGGAGTGAATGGATAGTCGAGTTTTGGTCCGAATTTTGAGTTTGGACCAAGCGGGCCCGGGTATTGACTTTTGTAATAATGACCTAAACTGAATTCTTTGCAATCGTAGGTATCTCCCAAGGCTTAATTTGAATTGTTTGGTTATTGCTAGATTCTATTGGTCCGAAGGCTTATTTGAATGGCAAAGTTGTGGTTGAGCTGTGAGTTTGACCTTTGGAGCGAGGTAAGTCTCATGGTTAACTTTGACTCGAAGGAATATGACTTATTTTTCTATTTGCTACGTATTAAGATGTTGGGACAACGTATATGTGAGGTGACGAGTACTTATGCATTGCTGCCGGGTTTAAGCATGCGGGTGAGACTGATTTCTTGTAACTATTGCTTTCTTTGATCATGTTATACATGTTTAGACTGGTTATTGTTAAATTGATCGTTCTTATCATGTCTACGGATTTTTGATGATAGAATAAATTTCAACGTTGGGTTTGTATTGTGCAACAAAATGTTGAAGTATGACTTGTTCTTGTTATTCTATCTCCTTGTTATTAATTGTTCATTGCTCTATGGTAAGGGAGAGTGTCCAAAACAAGCAAATATCAACCGAGAGAGAGAAAACTATACATAAAGAAATAAATTTGATCATTAGAAATGTCTTGTTACTTGATTAGAGATAGCTGATAAACTTAAGGAATAAAGGGAAGTAAATTTTTAAATATTTTTTATTTATGTTATGATTAATAACATGTCTATTGTGTAATATAATATATATTTCGGTACGACATCGATATTTTGATAGTTCATTTTAAAATACCAAATACCATACCTAATGCCAATTTTTTTAAAACGTAAACCAAATACAACAACAACAACAACAACAACCCAGTATAATCCCACTTAGTGGGGTCTGGGGAGGGTAGTGTGTACGCAGACCTTACCTCTACCCTAGGGTAGAGAGGCTATTTCCAAATAGACCCCCGGCATCCTTCCCTCCAAGAACTTCCCGCCTTGCTCTTGGGGAGACTCGAACTCACAACCTCTCAGTTGGAAGTGGGGGTTGCTTACCATCAGAGCAACCCCTCTTGTCGTAAACCAAATACAATAATATCAAATACCAAAATTTTCGACTTCGGTATGATAATTCGGTATTTACCAAATTATGCACAGCCCTAGCCTGGCCAGGTGACGCCTGGCTCCAGGTGAGGCAGAGTAGGCGTTTAGCCTCGCTTCGCAAGCTTTGGATCTCGCCCTAGGCCGGTCCTCGCCAGCTCTAAGGTATGGATCCTTTCCCGGTCTGTGTATTAGATGTTTTCCACTCGGTTTTGGACTTGGAGACTCCGACCCTAGCTAGAAATACCCCCTAAACGTGATTAGTGACTGTTGGTCAATTTCCGAAGGCGACAAAGGCATAGAAACAAAAACGGAGCACGGAATTCGTCGAATCTTCCATCATTCATCTAGTGTTCATAGCTTCTATATTTAAAAATAATACTTCGATTATTATTAGGAACATAAGTTGCTAAGAACCTCATTATTCTGGGGTTATGGGTTGCTAATGACTATTGTTGTTTGACGACTGATTATTTTGCTTGGCTTATCATATTAATTTGTTTATTCAAACTTGCGCTTATTTTTTTTTTTTGCGCAGCTAACAGTAGAATACTATTGACGAATTTATAACTAAACTCGAAAGTGAAAATTATAGATTGTATATAAGATTGAGTAAAATAAGTTCTTGAATTTGGGCATCAGAGAATAAATTCGCGATTATGATAGACGTAGTCTAATTGTCTTACTTGGTACCATTTTTGCAGGAAATATACATGCATTCATGTTAATTCTGATTGTAGAGACATATAGTACTAGGTTGGGTTGAATAGGCGAGTAAAGAGTCAAAAGAACTTCACGAGCGTAATAAGGCCTCATTTGTTTTTTTTTAAGATTAAGACGTCTGAATCTGAATACATATCTGAATATCAAGATGTGTATTAAGATTAAGACATCTGAATCTGAATACATATCTGGATATATTAAGATGTGTATTAAGATTTGAATACCAAAAATTAAGACTGTTTGATTTTTAACATCTGAATCATAAAATTTATCTTTATTTAAAAAAAATCTTATATTCTATCAATAAAATATATAGTTTAAAATATGAAAGTTGTTGGTAGTGATGGTTAATGGGTGAATGCCGACTAAAGGCGGTGGTTGGTGGTAGTTTTGGTTGATAATGGTGGTTCATGCTAGTAGCTAGTAGTGATTGATAGTGGTGGCAATTATGATTGATGATGGTGGTGGTAGGTAGTGATAGTTAAGAACGGCGAGTGGTGGTTTGTGATTGAGGAATGTGGTGGTAGGTTATAATGATAGTCGGTGCTGACTGCGGTTGTTAATGGTGATGAGGTGGTTGGTTGTGGTAGTTGAAGTGGATAAATGTTGAATGCGAGTGACAATGATGGTGGTCGGAGTGGTGGGATGGTGGATGGTGATGGTCGATAATGGTGGAAGCTATGATTGAGGATGATGGTGGCGTGGTGATGGTGGCGGCGGCGGTGCCGGCGGTGGCTGAGTATGGTGGTGGTGGCGGCATAGTGGTAGTTGATAATGGTAGGCGGTGGCGGTAATTAATAATGAATATGTGATAGCATCTTAGTGAAATTAAGTCTCTGTTACAGATCTTAATCATACAGACCTATTCAGACACATTAAGTGGTTGTTAAGTAAAAAAACAAACACACTTAATGATTAAGATCTGAATAATTAAGATTCAGACTTTAAAAACAAATGCACTTAATGTCTGAGATCTGAATGATTAAGATTCAGACCTCCATTAAGTGCAAACAAATGAGGCCTAAACCTTATTAATCAACAAATTAGATAAATTAAGTAATTAAATCAACCTGAAGGGCGCAATAGGAGAGACATTAATTCCATAACCCTATAATATTTTCATCTCATTGAATTCTTCCCAAGTGTTTGCTTGTTTGCTTTGCACCTTTGAATTTCTTGCATGTTTCATAATTTCGTAGTAATATTTTGTAATAAAAATCACCATCATCTTTTTCATAACCGCCTGAGCAATAAACTTATAAGTAATCTAAGTTATTCTATCTTCTGACCACAAGTGCTTTCTTTTTACTTTTTATTTCCGTAAGGGTTGACACACTGTCATTTTAGACAGCTTAACAAATGGTTTGGTTTTAATATCCCTCCATTCTTAAAAGACATTTCCGGCGGATGTGTGAAGCACAAAAGAAGAAAAAAAAGGGTTGTACAAAATGGTTTTTGACTTTGTTTGACAAGGCTATAGGCCTAGCTATATCAGTACTAGAGGTACATAAAATAAGTCAACTTTGTTAAATAAATCATGGATGGGTTAAGTATTAATAATGTGCCGAGCTACACAAACAAGAGGCTTCTTGAATAATGGTCATTTCAGTTTCACCAGATTGGAGGATTTGGATTGATTTGTCTTCTCATCACCTCCCTATCGCTGTTGGAGTTGCATGATGGTATCATGTCTCGTACTTATTTCTTGTTAATTAGTTCAGACATATAATAATTTTAGTTCAACTTAACATCTTATCAACTCTTCAACCGTATATCAAGGAATGAAGAATCATTTGGTATAAAGCATTTAACCCCGGCCCCTAGTAAATCTAGGACAACAACAACTACCCAGTATAATCCCACAAGGTGGGGTCTAGGGAGAGTAATACGTAAGTAGGCCTTACCCCAACCCGAAAGGGCAGAGAGGCTGTTTCCAAATCGACCCTAGTAAATTTATTAGGCACAAATTCGATCTAGTCAAGTTAGTAAATTTCGGTCAAATAAAGAAGGTTATTAAATTTCAAATGTGAAGTGCAAAAGAAAAAAGCTGACTATCAATTGGAAGATGATAGAATTTAACTATTCAAGACACCAAAAAAAAAAAAAAAAAAAAAAAAAAAAAAGCAATAGCCCTTTGGTAACATCATCTCCATTTTACATGTTTATGGATTTATTCATAGTATACACCAGAAAACTACTTGCAATCAATAGCTGAGACTCAGAAATCCATCTCCTAGTTGATAAAAGTTAAAACTTCACGAGAGGTACAGTGAACAAGATCGATAAAGCACTCGCTACAATAGGATTATAAAGCGCAATACCCAAAGGTTCCCAACTAAGTGAGCCATACCTTGGAGCTTTTTTCCTTCAAAATGTGCTGCCCATGCCCTGTCTGTCTCCTACTTGATGGAGATAGTTGAAGGTAGCAGGTACCCAGAGTCGCGAGTTACGTATAATCTGCTGGCCTGGACACTACCATAATCAAATAAAACAACGAACATGTAACTATATTTTATGTAAACTAAAGAACTTAAAATGACCAGAAACCAAAGCCCTGATCTTCAACTGGATATGCAAAGCAGTTCAAATTTGAGGATGCCATGGGATAATGATCATGTACAACCTTCGCAACCATATTTTTGCTCAAGTTTTCTTCTTCATCTTGAGATAAATCTGACTGGTCAGGTTCAAATGCATAAGAAGAATCACCCTGATCTAAGATAGAGGATTGCACCAGGTTTTCTGAATCAAACACATCACTTTTAACAGAATTCAAGTCTTTGTGCTGCTTAAGGGTAATAGCTGACACTTTCTGATCAATCATGTTTTCTTTTGGCGATGCATCGGAAAGTTCCTTTATATCAGAAGTAGCCAGTTCCCCCTTTTCTTTCTCCTTGTGTAGCAGCATATCAGTAAACTGGATAACCTGCGCAAAAATTGAATTGTCACATAAACATTGTCCACTAAATAAAAAATGGAACTTTACATCTATACTATGACACAAAATCAAAAGGAGCTTGTGATTTCAGAATGTTATAAAGGTCATTAACCTGAGCTCTTAGATCATCCTTCTCTTTGACAAGTTTGATATAGTCTGCTTTCAGATTGTCATATTTATTTCTCAGCGCCTCGTAATCATTCTCAAGCTGTTTTGTCCTCCATCGTGCACGACGATTCTGAAACCATATCGCTATTTGGCGAGGTTGCAAACCGAGCTCTTTAGCAAGCTGGTCTTTTCTCTCTGGTTCCAGTTTGTTATCTACCTCAAAACTCTTCTCAAGAAACTGTAATTGGTCAGCTGTAAGTCGCCTCTTTTTCTCTGGTTGATGTAAATATTCCTCCAACTCATCTGTTTCATTCTCTTCGACTGACTGAAAGAATAACCTATCTGATTTGTTACCTCCATTTACACCACGAAAGCTGACCATGGAACCGGAGGCTGAAAGTCATAGTGACAAGATAACAATTAGCAGAATTTCAATCAACAAAATTCAATTCCAAATCCAAATTCCTTTTCATTTCAATCATTCACTACACTAAATAAAAGTTCAATCATTTCCATCATTCACAATCTATGTACATACAAGTTCAGTTTCATCATTCACATCAATTACCAAATAAAAGCTACCCCAATGGAATGATCCTATTCTATATAACACACCGAAAAAAATCACAAACTGATTTAAAAATCAAGATCTGATCAGATTTATATCAAATTTGAAATATACCAATACAAAGATAGCATTATTCAACATATAACACAACGGCAGGCCCAAACATAGTATCACATCTATAGCTTATGAATAAACCTCAACTTATATTAAAAATCAGCTTTTCCCTTTGTTATGAATTGGGGTGGGAGTCGGAATTGGTCCACAGACGATCGAGCATCATCGTTGATGGAGGCGAATCCAGTGAATTCTTGATCTTACTAGGTATACGTTTACACCTTATTTTAAATCTATACGCAGTATATATAAACATAGTTGGATTGAACCCATGAACCTGCCCAAGATCTGCTTCTAAATTAATAAATGTTGTAACTTTTGGAAACGCTAATTACAGAGCAAAATATAATAAGGGTCAACGCAGAGAAACAAAAGGGGAGAATTATGTACCAAGGAAAGTAGCAGGAGAACCAACAGCCTCTTTTGTAGCAAATGAAGACATAAGCCTCTGGTTCTGAAGCAGAATACCATTAAAACCAGCAGTATCGCCGTAGAAAAATTCTGGACCAGCCATAGCTGCAGAATCTGTGTATTAAGGAACCTGATCAAGAAACCGCCATTGAGAGTTGTGATCAAGAACCGAAGATGGGCCTGATCTTGTGTATCTTTTTCTTTTGTTAAGACTACTGTTGTAGTAGTATATGGAAACAGTTTGATTTAGAGCTTGTGGCGAAAGAAGCTGGTGATAATAATTTCAGTGATGTGGGAAGTGTGAGAGCACCTGCTTCTGATCACCACCACCATCATAGACCCGGAATATGAATATAGACTATACACAGGTACTCTAGATATTAGGAAGAGTGAAGGAGTTGGAGCAGAGAAGAAATGTGAAGATGGTTGTTTGGATGACAACAGAGAGAGAGAGGAATGTGTAGGCCACTAAGTTTTGTGATTAATTTAACTTGGGAAAGTGGAAGGTTTCTTTGATTAGGGAACTTATAACATGCTGGATCAAGCCCCGTTATCTATTTTATTCTCAACGAGAAAGTTTTATAATCATACAAAAATTTTATTTTTTTAAAATTTTTAAATCAAAAATTTTAAATTTTTTTTTTCTTAAATTTCATCCCGAATCAAATTATCTATAACGACCTGGCACGTCCTCATGTGAGTTACCGCCCCGTTTTTCCCATTTTCTGCTTCCTTATGTTTCATTATAAGAGTCTTAGGTGAACGAGTTGAAACATGTTGGTTTTAGATGGAAATGAGACACTTAGTCTCTTTAAGGAAGGTTTGTATTGAAAAAGTCAACCAGGTGTTGACTTAAGAGTTAGAGGGCTCGGATGTGATTTTCGGTGTTTCGGTTAGCTTCGGAGAATGATTTGTGACTTAGGAGCATGATCGAAATTAATTTTAGAGGTCCAGCGTAGAATTAAGCTTGAATTGGCGAAGTTAATATTTTGGCTTGATAGTTGAGATTTTGATCCGAGGGTCGGAATGGAATTCCGAGAATTGCTGTAGCTTCGTTAGAAGATTTGGGATGTGTGTGCAAAAGTTCAGATTATTCGGAGGTGTTTTGATTGGGTTTTTGATCAAATGCGTATTTCGGAAGTTTTTAAAGAACTTAGGCTTGAATTCGATGAGAAATGATGTTTTAGTGTTGTTTGAGGTGTTTTAATTATTGGAACAAGTTTGAATGATGTTATAGGAGGTGTTGGTATCTTTGGTTGAGGTCCCGGGGGCCTCGGGGTGATTTCGGATGGCTAATGGAGAGTTTTGGACTATGAAAAGTTGCAAAAAAAGGCATCTGCTATTGCAGAGCATTTTTTCTCTATGCGATCGCAGAGGGAGTATTGCGATCGCATAGGAGGATTCTGAGGGGTTGTTTGGTTGTTCAATATGATCGCATAGTAAGGGTTGCGATCACATAATGTTAAGTGGACCTGGGGGCTTGAATGGAAATTATTCACTGTGATCGCGGGAATAGTGGTGCGATCGCATATGGTAAAAATTTGGAGCTAGAATTTTGTGCATTGCGATCGCAATCCTGGGGCTACGATCGCATAAAAGAAAAACCTGGAACTGGGCAGAAGCTATAAAACATTTTGTTCCGCGAACCTAAGTCATTTTCCACCATTTTTTAGCACCTTGAGAGCTATTTGGGAGAAATTGAAGAGGGATTCGAAGAGGATTATTCGGAGGTAAATTCTATGAACTAAAAGCGTGATTATTAAGTGAAATTTACCTTGAAATTCATGGAAACTTGGCTAATATGGGAGAACCAGGGCTTGAGTTTTTAAAATTTTAAATTGTGATATGATGGGTCATTTGAGCTCGGATTTGAGAGTTCTTGTGATGTACGAACTTCTGAGGAGATAAGGAATATGTTGATGTTATATTTTCTGATTTCGAGAAGTGGGCGCGGGGCTTGGGTTTTGCAAATTTCGTGATTTTTTCAATTTTTATTGATTGGATTATGTTCCCTTGGCCTATTGTAATTTATTCGCTTTGATATTGGATAGATTCGACGCGCGTGGAGGCCGATTTGAGGGGCAAAGGCATCGCGAGCTAGATATTTCACCGGTTCGATGTGAGTAATGATTGTAAATAATATCCTGAGGGTTTGGAACCCTGGATTACACACTGTAGTGCTATATTGAGGTGATTTACATGCCAGATAGCGATCGAGGGGTAGAGCACCGTTAGGGTGTGACTTGGTTGTCCCGATTGATGATTTTTACCGCGTATTTGACTAGAACATATTTGTTATTATCATGATTTGGGTTTATTGCCATATTTGGGCTTGTGCAATTATTTGAACCCTTCGGGAATTTTTATCACTCTTTCCTCACTATTTGATATACTACTTAAACTCAGTCTTGTTGATTATATTATTTTTTTGCAACTCAGCCGTTTTAAATGAACTTTGAGACTTAAATGATATTTCCACTATTATTTGGGCTGAACACTACTATTTTATTGATGCCTGAGGGGCTTATGTTGTTTTCTAGACTGAGTGAGGCCGAGGGCCATATGTAAGGATATGTTGAGTGATGTGAGAAGGCTTTCAGGCCTCGAGTGTATTGCAAGGAGGATTTTAGGCCTCGAGTATATTATGAGGAGGCTTTCAGGCCTCAAGTGTATTGTGACGAGGCTTTCAGGTCTCGAGTGTTATGTAAGGAGGCTTTCAGGCCTCGAGTGTGATGTGAGATAGCTTTCAGGCCTTGTTTATATGCCACGAAGTTGCTTGATATTGCGCTTGGACCGTAAGGGGCCCCTCCCGGAGTCTGTACACCCCTAGTGAGCGCAGGTACCCATATGGATCGGGCAGCACACTGTAACGATGATGGATCGGGCTGCATGCCGCATCGGTTACTATATGATACTGTTCTGAGAGTGATCTGATAGAGTGAGCCCAGGGGGCGAGAGTGTCTCTGACAGTGAGACCGAGGTGGAAAAAATTTGGATTGGGCCATCTTGCAAATTAAGTTACAAGCCCAATCCTAAGAACCCTTACCCAACCCAAAATCCCTTGGCCCAAGAAGAAAATTTCAGATTTTTTTAGCAAAAAATAATCATAATTACATGACATAAAGTAGTGGGGGCAAGGAAATCAAGGAAGAAAACAAGGAGAGGAAAACATGGATTAGTGGGTTTTCTTTAAATTAAAAAAATATTTTCTTTTTAATAAAAAATCTGAAAATTTTCGAAATTCTTGCCTATAAATAGAAGAGAAGATTTATGAAAAAGAGGGTGGAAAAAAGAGAGGAAAAATAGGAAGAGAAGTAAAAATAAAAAAATTTCCTGCTGTAGTATACACTCGATATACATTCTGGACACAGAAGTATACATGGCAAAAATTTTAATTTTTGAGAGTTTCTTTTGAGAGTTTCTTTTGAGAATTGAAAAGAGTTCAAAGATAGAAATACAAAACAAAGAGAAAATCTGGAATATATTTTTCTTTTCTATTTTTTTACTGGTTTTTGTTTTTCTCCGTATTGCTGGGATTTTCGGGATTGAGGTGTTGAAGCTACTGCTGGTTGTTACTGTTGTTGTTGCTGTATTTTCACCGCCCTGTTGATTTGCTATTTTCCCATTCCTTTCAAAACCAGGTACACATCTTGTAAATCTCCAAAGCTTATGGAAATGAAAGCTGTTTTGAAGCTATGTTGCTGCAATCTTCTCTTTCCTATTTTCTCTTAGTTTTCTTTTGTACATAAAAAATAAGCAGATTATATGTAGTAGATTTTAAAGATTGATTTCTAATTGCAAGTCATAATTGGACTTTTAAAATAGATACGGTATTAGCCTCCTAGTTAATTACTGGTTTATAGTTCAACAATTATTTAAATTGATAGTATATAAATAAGTTTGGTTGTATTTGATGAAGTTGTTCAGATGTATTTCATATTAAATTTGTTAGCTCATTTAGAATATCTCAAATATGGTTTAGTTGTTAAGAAAGATTTAATCGAAAGTGTAGCATTAGGCTTGGAAGCAGCGATTATGTTTAAAATAGTAATTTGAGAATCACTTTAGTATATTAGTTAATTACGATAGTTAGTTTAGTTTAATAACAATATACAGATTATATAAACTGTTTGCAAAAGTGGAGTTTCGTTTAGTGTTTTAGAGGAATCACGATTTTTTTTTTGCTAAAATGAAGATTTGCTCAATGGAATCACGTCCTTTTAATGTGAATCAGTCATACAAATGACTGAAATTATGGTGTAAACAGATGACTATAACAAGGTAATGGGCTCTAACATGTCTTTAACAGGCCCAAATTGCTGTAAATCAGAAAACTATGCAATAATGTAACAGTTAGGTAAAAATAACAAAGTAATTAGGACCTTTCTTTTATTATTAGAGATAAATCATAGAAAATCATAGTCATGTTAGGATTGACCTTAAATAAAATAATGAGACGAGCCTCGCCAAACAAAATATACAATTGCGGGGCCCTCAAATAAAATGTTATGAAAATCTTAGACTTGGAAGGACCGTTTAGTAAATTTCATGGTCTTTCCCGAAGTTAACAACACGATAAGACTCTTTAGGCACGACTTAAATAAAATTACTTTCCTAAATACGAGTGCGCATTTATGTGACCCAAATCTATCTCTCGACGAAACTGAAATACATTAAAGTCACAGGCGTACTGGTTGCAGTGTGACTCGAAATGTGTTTTCGTGACGTCGCAATTCTTCTAAAATTGAAAAGCGGAACATTAAAAGTACATAGTTAAAATATATAAAGAATTCAGATAAAAGCAAAAAATTGCAGTTGAGCGACCGTGCTAGAACCACGGAATTCGGGAGTGCCTAACACCTTCTCCCAGGTTAACAGAATTCCTTATCCAGGTTTCTAGTTTCGGACTGTTTAAACAGAGTCAATTTCCTCGGATTCGAGATTAACCAGTGACTTGGGACACCATTATCTTCCCAAGTGGCGACTCTGAAACTCTAAATAATATCCCGTTCTGATTGTCCTTAAAGTGGAAAAACTCCTTCCTCATTGATGATTATTATATCCTTTTCCGGGTGAATCAGTAATTAATGAGATATACCTTATCCTCTTTTCGGGAAATTGAGGTAGTAAAAAGGGAGGTGTGACAGCTCTGGTGACTCTGCTGGGGATAAGCAACCCAGAACTTCGGTTCAGGGTTTAAGAATTCGAGCTCGATTGAATTGCCGTTCTTGATGTTATTTGACTTCATTATATGCTTTGATCAACGTGCTATGTATTTACCGCTTTGATATTACGTGGGATGTATATATAAAATTGTGCCGAAAACCCTTCTCTTCTTTACCTCCGGGGATGTGCTTACTGGTTGAGACTCCCTTTTCTGTTAAGTTATACCCAAAATAAGAAATAGAGGCCGGATAAGTTACCAAGGCGAACGACCCCCGCGGGTCCTCGATCCGAGTTGTCCACTCGGGTACTCGGTCTAGCACCATATGAAACAATAAGATATTGAACCTAGGTCTAGGACGATTATTTGCATCATAACTGACTTAGGGGACTCAACACAGGGGTTGGGTTCGTCTAGGACAGGTGACCCGGAATATTAAAGACCGAGCATATTATATGTTGCATTTTAATTGTCCTGGATCATTATGCGAACCGGCAAAATTCTTGAAAAGCAAAAGAAAGAGAAAATCCTGGAATAGGAGTATTAGCATAATGCTGTCAAAAATTTGGAAAGAAAAATCTAGAACAATTTTGTTGAAATAATTGGTCAAATAATCTGACCCAACTACGCTGGTTTGATTCTCCCCATTAGGTGGGATACGTAGGCAACCCTCATCGGGTCCAACCACCCCTTTTAAAAAATCAAAAAATGTGTGTTTAATTTTGTCAATAAAATCAAAGTGATGCCGTTTTTAAAAATTGCCGAATGTTCCGAAAGGGCGCCAGAAGGTTGTTTTTGCAAAAATAGCCACTTTGAATCATTTTTAAATAATTTGCGGGCACAGCCTTGAAATATTCCATGTGGAAATGTTGAAAGGACGTATTCGCAAAATCAAGTTCGGGTTCACACCCCTTTTGAAAAATAACCAAAAAATGACAAATTTTTGATTTTTATTATAAATAAGTCGAGTGATGCTATTCTTGCTTAAAATAAGCCGAATGTCCCTCAAAAGGACGCCGAAAGGCCGTTTTTGCAAGAATAGCCACTTTGAGTCATTTTAAAATAATTTTGGACACAGCCTTGAAATGTTCCCTCGCGGAAATGTCGAAAGGCTGTATCCGCAAAATTAAGTTTGAGTCATTGCTCAACTTTTCAAAATTATCCACTTTATCAAATAAGCCATTACATGGCCGGAATTTTGCTGAAATAGCCACATTTTTGCATTTTAACTTCCTCAGTCTTGTGTTGGCCTGTGTCGGTGCTGAACGATGCCCCATAGGCCCCCAGGATAAAAAATTTTGAAATAAAGAGCCACTTTGTCTAAATAAGCCATTATATGGCCAATTTATGAAAATAGTCTTGTGTTGGTTTATGGTGATGCTGAACGATGCCCCATGAGCCACAGGATAAGAAAATTTCAAGTTTATCTTTCTTAAATAAATTTTGCAAAAATAGTCATTTTGTCAAATAAGCCATTATGTGGCCAATTTTGTAGAAATAGTCATAATTGACACCAAAAATATTCTTATTCTTGTAGAAATCTCCTACACAAGTTTGTAGTTGGAGTCGACTTCTATAATTTTCCTTCAAAGAAAAAAGAAAAAAAATCAAAAAAAAATCGAATAAACATCTCTTTATTTCTTGCATTAATTTGCAAGAACTACGCTCGGTCTGATTCATGCGGGGTCATGACGTAGGCAATCCACATAGGATTCGACCATTTCCATAACCAGAACGAAAAAAAAAATGAAAAAAACTACAAAAAGAAAAAAAAGGAAAAAATGAAAAAACCACAAAAAGGGAAAAAGAAAAGAAAATAGCAAAAAAAAGAGAAATCAATAAGCGGAATACCTTATTGCTAACCTGGTGGTTTCGTTTTTCCAGAAAGTTGAGGTGGTTGGTTGTGGTAAATTGGAAAACAAGATCCAAGGAAAATGATAACCGACATCGAAGTTGTTACGAGTGTTGAAGAGACTCAGGGTCGGAAAGTTCAACAAGGGCCTACTGTGGTTGAGGAAAACAGAACATTGAAACAACAAATGACCTAAATGCGTCAAGCATGGGCCAATGGCCAAGGACAACCTTCTCATGAGTCACAATCTGCTATACAGCAAGAACAGTACCACTCTCCCGAGTACCACTCATACTCAAACATTGAGAAGCCTACCTGAAAGAAGGTACAGGAAGAAATGGCCCAAAGATCGCAGAGATTAGAGCAACAGCTGAAAAACACGCAAGAAGTGGCTGGGATGCCATGCTTGTCAATTGGGAAGGCGCTTCCGTCTCTTGGAGTTTTGGTGGTATATTTTGGTGTCATCTCTTTTGTCCGGGTTATTTCAGGGTTGTAATCCGGACGTTGTCTTGAGAGTCAAAACCCTTCTATCTTTCCACGTTGCTTTGTTTTTCGTTTAGTGCTGTCTAGGTTTGTAATTCTAGTCTAGTCTGTTCGTTTTGTTGTTCATCTTGTTGTTTCAACCCATCAGTGTAATACAACTCTATGTTTCCCATCATTCCTAGTCATTCAATTTCTGATCACTTTACAATTCTTCTCATACTGATTTTAGCTACATGACATGCACCTAATTCTAAGCCTGGTTTTTAAAAGTCAATGAAACAATGTTGAAGATGTAATGATACTCGGAAGAAATAAAAACATATTGGAATACTGTGAAGCCGGAATCAAGTGAACATTGGGGAA
Source organism: Nicotiana noctiflora (assembly GCA_032618575.1). NCBI lineage: Eukaryota > Viridiplantae > Streptophyta > Magnoliopsida > Solanales > Solanaceae > Nicotiana > Nicotiana noctiflora. Next base: position 229,498 of record JASVEL010013675.1, on the reverse strand, counting down.
AGCGTGACATAAAGAAATGCCTTGGAAATGCATCATCAATTTAAAGCCAAAGGCAAAAATACCCCGAAGCTAAGGAACCATTCGTGGTATCGAGATTGTTGCCCAATGGCACTGAGAATCGTCAAATACCGAAGGCGAATATGTGAATCGGTCGAAAGGTGTTTAAATGTGTAGTTTGTACTTGTTAGGTCTCGAAGATTGGAATGACGAAGGCATTTTATTCGGCTATCCAAACACTTTATCCATTGTTATCCCTTCGAGCCATATTATATTTTCTTTCATATCCCTCTTTCGGAATCAACAACAAAAATTGAGGATTGAGCGAGAAACAAAAGAAAAGAAAAAAAAACAAAAGAAAAGAAAAAAAAAAGAAAAAAAAAAGAAAAAGAAAAGAAAAAGAAAAAGAAAAAAAGAGAAATCGGGAGAAGTCAAGATGCAACAATGAATACGGACGTAGTCTGAACTACGTCTGACTTGATCCCGAAAGGGTACGTAGGCAGCCTCACTGAGGTTCAGTCAGCATAAAGGAAAAATCTGAAAATCTAAAAAATCCCCCACGGAGGAAACTGGGGCAGAAGTTATGGTTATTGAGTAAATAAGATTCCGAAGGTTGTAATTTTAACCCACGATGAAATATTTTTGAGCCTTTATATCCTTTTTCTTACCCCATCCAAAAGCCTGCATTACGGTCCAAAGGAAGACCTTCCGATCAATCTTCAAGAAATGCCGAGTCAAACGAGCAAAGGTGAATCACATCAAGGGCAACACTCGAGTCCGAACAAAGGAGAATGAAGAATTCAAGATGATAACAACCACCACGAGACTCCACGATGAGAGAAATCAAATGAGAGAGTCTTATCGGTGAAAACCCTCATGGGCACCGTAAGGCGACGGTAAGTCGAGAGAAAAGAAAAAGCAAATGAGAGAGGCTTGATGGTGAAAACCCGATGGGCACTACAAGTCAACTAAGGATCAAATGAAGTGTTGAAGACCGGTTTCACGGCAGAACTTGCAACAAGAGTTGAACATCAGATTTGCTACACAAAGAAGGCTGAAGTGCATGATAAGGTCGCTAGAGTCGGTATTCAAAATCCGATAGGTCATTCTTCTGTAGGTTTCTTGTTAGGAATTATGTTTTCTTTTCTTTCTATTCTTCATACCTTGTTTTACCCTCCCTCTTATCGAGTCAGTCAGGTCATAACAAGTATAGAAATGATTCCAAAATTTGCCACCAAGTTTTCCAATTGCACAAGATGGGATTTAGCCAACACGACAATTGTCGTAGGTCAGGGAATGACAAGGCCGGTAATTTAAGCCCACAAGAGCAACATGTGCAATGAGGATCATGCAAGACACAAGGGTCGGCAAGGTGCCAACTCAGGGAAAATATAGCAAATAGAAGTACGGGGTTCGAATAGAGAGGGGGTATATCTTCCGACAAGAGAAAGACCAAAGGTTGTCAAGTGGAGTCATCAAAGGAATCGAGATCGAAGTTTGTGGTATCCGTCAAGAAAGGGACAATATACATACCTAAAGAGAGTTGGATTGTTGAACAAAGAAGAAGTAAAAATGGATAGTCGATGAACAGGCAAGGCACTCGAGTGGAAAGCAGCCGCCATCAAAGTTCAAGGCCACAACCAACCACCGCATTTAAACTAACATATTTTTCTTTGCTTTGAAACAGGACCATAGATGTTATTGGTCCGATAGAGCCAACAGCTTCCAATGGGCATAGGCTCATTTTGGTTGCGATGCGTATCTTACCGTATTGGGCCGAGGCAAAAGGCAAGTTTGCGCCGAATTGGCAGGGACCGTTCGTGGTATCACGGGTGTTGTCCAATGGAGCATTATATTTAACAGATGTTGAGGGAAAGTGCGTAGAGACTGCTATCAATTCAGATGCGGTCAAAAGATACTATGTATGATTCCTTTTCAATTATGTGTTTTGTATTTTGTTGTGATTTTGGAATTGAAATGACGAAGGCATTTTATTCTCTATCCAAACACTTTATCCATTGATAGCCCCTTTGAGCCTTAATGAATGAATTCTTTCATATCCCTCTCTCGAAATCGCTCTGGTGCAATAAGATCGAAATTGCCAAAATGAAAAAAAAAATGAAAAAATGAAAAAAAAAAAGAAAAATGAAAAAATGAAAAAAAAAGAGAGAAAAAGACAAAGAAATCGGGAAAAAGTCAAAAGAAATCCATCTAACTAATGAAGTTGGATGAACTACGTCCGACTTGATCCCGAAAGGGTACGTAGGCAGCCTCTTTGAGGTTCAGTCACAATAAAGAAAAAATCCAAAAATTCCCCACATATTGAAACTGGGGCAGAAGTTATGTTTAATAATTCCGAGAGTTGTAAATATTTTTAACCCTCGTTGAAATTTTGAGCCTTTATATCTTTCTTTCTTAACCCACCCGAAAGCCACGTTACAGTCCAAAGAAAGACCTTCCGATCAATTTTGAAATGATAACAAATACAGCGAAGGAGGAGCGAAGCATCGGATAATACCCGTGGTACAGAAAACAAAATACAAAAAGGAAAAATGGAAAAAATAATAAAAATGAGAGAGTCTCATCGGTGAAAACCTTAGCCGGCACTGTGAGACGATTGTGAGGTTGAGAGAAATAAAATGAGAGAGTCTCATCGGTGAAAACCTTAGCCGGCACTGTGAGACGATTGTGAGGTCGAGAGAATAAATGAGAGAGTCTTATTGGTGAAAACCTTTCGAGGCACCGTAAGGCGATCGTGAGGACTATCAGAAAAGAGAAAAGCAACAAAAAAGAGTATCGATTTTGGGTCAAAGGCAATCCAGAGTCAGAATAATGATTGGAACGAACTGGGTCAGAGTTTAAATACATGGCATGGTCAGCGGAATCAGCCAGCAAATACCCAGATAAGTTCTATCATCTCTCCAAAAACACCCTTACCTTCTTTCATTTTTCTGCATTTCATTGTTTACCTTTTGAGAGCTAACTACCAACTCCTGATGACGGAAGTTGAAACAACACTGGATCAGAAAGAAAAAAGAGTTGGGAAGGAAATAAAGGAGTTTGGCAAACATGGCCAAAGGAAAAGAAAACAAAACAAAAATGGAGAAATGAGAAAAATACAAAAAAAAGAGTCTGCAAGGGACGAGAAGTCAAAAGCCATGCAACATGAGAAAGCAAAAACAAAGGAAGCAATAAGAAGTGGGGACGGCAGATGCTAGTTGCCAGCAGCTTATATCTAATAAATTTTGTTTCATGCAGGAACAAATTGTCACCAGTCACTTTAAAGTGATTGTGACCAATGTGGAAAATTTAAAATACCAAAAAGAGAAAGTCTGCCGAATAAGTGGAGAAATTCACAGACAAGAGATAAGTTGGTAAAAAGAAAATACCAAAAAGAGAAAGGTAACATCTTTTAAAAGCCACTCCCCAGTCCTCAGGCTGAGGGAATACTTTTCTGCATTTTGCATTGCACGTTTAAATTCTGTTAGGTGCCCACCTTCTAATACGGGAATATTTTCTGCATCGCATTGCACGTTTAAATTTTGTTAGGCGCCCACCTTCAAATACGGGAATATTTTTCCGCATCCGCATTGCACGTTTAAATTTCGTTAGGCGCCCACCTTCAAATACGGGAATATTTTCTGCGCATTCGCATTGCACGTTTAAATTCCGTTAGGCGCCCACCTTCAAATACGGGAATATTTTCTGCGCATTCGCATTGCACGTTTAAATTTCGTTAGGCGCCCACCTTCAAATACGGGAATATTTTCTGCATTCGCATTGCACGTTTAAATTTCGTTAGGCGCCCACCTTCAAATACGGGAATATTTTCTGCATCGCATTGCACGTTTAATTTCGTTAGGCGCCCACCTTCAAATACGGGAATATTTTCTGCATTCACATTGCACGTTTAAATTCCGTTAGGCGCCCACCTTCAAATACGGGAATATTTTCTGCGCATTCGCATTGCACGTTTAAATTTCGTTAGGCGCCCACCTTCAAATACGGGAATATTTTCTGCGCATTCGCATTGCACGTTTAATTTCCGTTAGGCGCCCACCTTCAAATACGGGAATATTTTCTCGCATTCGCATTGCACGTTTAAATTCTGTTAGGCGCCCACCTTCAAATACGGAATATTTTCTGGCATTCGCATTGCACGTTTAAATTTCGTTAGGCGCCCACCTTCAAATACGGGAATATTTTTTCGCATTCGCATTGCACGTTTAAATTCTGTTAGGCGCCCACCTTCAAATACGGGAATATTTTCTCGCATTCGCATTGCACGTTTAAATTTCGTTAGGCGCCCACCTTCAAATACGGAATATTTTCTCGCATTCGCATTGCACGTTTAATTTCGCGTAGGCGCCCACCTTCAAATACGGGAATATTTTCTCGCATTCGCATTGCACGTTTAATTTCCGTTAGGCGCCCACCTTCAAATACGGGAATATTTTCTGCATTCGCATTGCACGTTTAATTTCCGTTAGGCGCCCACCTTCAAATACGGAAATATTTTCTGCATTCGCATTGCACGTTTAAATTCCGTTAGGCGCCCACCTTCAAATACGGGAATATTTTCTGCGCATTCGCATTGCACGTTTAATTTCTGTTAGGCGCCCACCTTCAAATACGGAATATTTTCTGCATCGCATTGCACGTTTAATTTCGTTAGGCGCCCACCTTCAAATACGGGAATATTTTCTGGCATTCGCATTGTACGTTTAAATTTCCGTTAGGCGCCCACCTTCAAATACGGAAATATTTTCTCGCATTCGCATTGCACGTTTAAATTTCTCGTTAGGCGCTCACCTTCAAATACGGGAATACTTTCTCGCATCGCATTGCACGTTTAAATTTCTCGTTAGGCGCCCACCTTCAAATACGGGAATATTTTCTCGCATCATCATGGTTTATATATTTAAAAGCCCACACTCGGGCAAAAAGAAAAAAAAGAGGTAGTTTGTTGTTTTGTTTTGAGCAGTTTCAGCTCGAGATCAAGAAAATAACAAGAAAATCAACAAAAAAGAGAGTCATCAAGAAAAAACAAGAAAATCAACAAAAAAGAGAGTCAGCACAGAGAATCAAGAAAAAGAGAAAAGAAGCAAACAAAAGCTAGATTAGGAACAATTGTAATTGTAGGATCATAGCTTAGAATAACTTCTTCATTTTACATTTTCCCCTCCCGGTGTAATAAGGAGCTAAGCAAGTAGAAACTACAACAACATCAGTGAAATCAAAGTTTCTCAGTAGTCCCAACTACCAAAATTTCTAGAACTACACTGATCTGGATTCCCTTTTAGCCAGGGATATGTAGGAAACCTCTTGAAGCAAAGGTTCGGTCAAAATTTTGAAAAAATAAATAAATAAATAAAAAAAATGCTTCTCACGGAGTGCTCAAACGGGCAAAAATCGCTCGTATCCGCTCACTTGTCTTTGCACAGAAACTCTTCGCGAAAATCGCAGAGGGGCAGCTGTGAGCACGTGATTTTTGCCCTATATGAGAATTACTCCCAAAAATTCAAAATAAAAGAGTTTTGTGTTGTTTGCAATTGTTGTGAATTTAGTGTCATTTTTAAAAATAATGACAATATATATATATATATATATATATATATATATATATATATATATATATATATATAATGACAATATATATATATATATCGCATTTGCATTTAGGATTTAATTCTACAATTAGGAGTAATTAATTTTATCTTACAAAAATGAAAATCACAAAAAATAGGCATTTTTTGCATTTTAGCCTTTAATGTCCAAATTGTGTGATTGTATTTTAATTACCATTTAAAATTAGGTGACAATTATTATTATGATATTAGTATTTCAAGATAATTTTAGTTTTTATAAATTAATCTTAGTATATTGGGCTTTATTAATTAGGAAGTTGAATAATGGAGAAGAACAAAATAGAAAAAATTTGGATTGGGCCATCTTGCAAATTAAGTTACAAGCCCAATCCTAAGAACCCTTACCCAACCCAAAACCCCTTGGCCCAAGAAGAAAATTTCAGATTTTTTTTAGCAAAAAATAATCATAATTACATGACATAAAGTAGTGGGGGCAAGGAAATCAAGGAAGAAAACAAGGAGAGGAAAACATGGATTAGTGGGTTTTCTTTAAATTAAAAAAATATTTTCTTTTTAATAAAAAATCTGAAAATTTTCGAAATTCTTGCCTATAAATAGAAGAGAAGATTTATGAAAAAGAGGGTGGAAAAAAGAGAGGAAAAATAGGAAGAGAAGTAAAAATAAAAAAAATTCCCTGCTGTAGTATACACTCGATATACATTCTGGACACAGAAGTATACATGGCAAAAATTTCAATTTTTGAGAGTTTCTTTTGAGAGTTTCTTTTGAGAATTGAAAAGAGTTCAAAGATAGAAATACAAAACAAAGAGAAAATCTGGAATATATTTTTCTTTTCTATTTTTTTTACTGGTTTTTGTTTTTCTCCGTATTGCCGGGATTTTCGGGATTGAGGTGTTGAAGCTACTGCTGGTTGTTACTGTTGTTGTTGCTGTATTTTCACCGCCCTGTTGATTTGCTATTTTCCCATTCCTTTCAAAACCAGGTACACATCTTGTAAATCTCCAAAGCTTATGGAAATGAAAGTTGTTTTGAAGCTATGTTGCTGCAATCTTCTCTTTCCTATTTTCTCTTAGTTTTCTTTTGTACATAAAAAATAAGCAGATTATATGTAGTAGATTTTAAAGACTGATTTCTAATTTCAAGTCATAATTGGACTTTTAAAATAGATACGGTATTAGCCTGCTAGTTAATTACTGGTTTATAGTTCAACAATTATTTAAATTGATAGTATATAAATAAGTTTGGTTGTATTTGATGAAGTTGTTCATATGTATTTCATATTAAATTTGTTAGCTCATTTAGAATATCTCAAATATGGTTTAGTTGTTAAGAAAGATTTAATCGAAAGTGTAGCATTAGGCTTGGAAGCAGCGATTATGTTTAAAATAGTAATTTGAGAATCACTTTAGTATATTAGTTAATTACGATAGTTAGTTTAGTTTAATAACAATATACAGATTATATAAACTGTTTGCAAAAGTGGAGTTTCGTTTAGTGTTTTAGAGGAATCACGATTTTTTTTTGCTAAAATGAAGATTTGCTCAATGGAATCACGTCCTTTTAATGTGAATCAGTCATACAAATGACTGAAATTATGGTGTAAACAGATGACTATAACAAGGTAATGGGCTCTAACATGTCTTTAACAAGCCCAAATTGCTGTAAATCAGAAAACTATGCAATAATGTAACAGTTAGGTAAAAAATAACAAAGTAATTAGGACCTTTCTTTTATTATTAGAGATAAATCATAGAAAATCATAGTCATGTTAGGATTGACCTTAAATAAAATAATGAGACGAGCCTCGCCAAACAAAATATACAATTGCGGGGCCCTCAAATAAAATGTTATGAAAATCTTAGACTTGGAAGGACCGTTTAGTAAATTTCATGGTCTTTCCCGAAGTTAACAACACGATAAGACTCTTTAGGCACGACTTAAATAAAATTACTTTCCTAAATACGGGTGCGCATTTATGTGACCCAAATCTATCATGTGTGCATCTTGCATATTTATTTGCCTGTTTACCTGATATACTATGGTATTTGTGCCAGAGGGGCAGATTTTTCTATGCTTACCAGCACTAGCTGTTTCGAAATCATTTCGTAACTATTGAAAGGATCATTTTCGAAAGAGATATAAACTGAGCCAAGATATTTCTAAAGATTTCACAGTTTTTACAGTTTTCTTAAAGAATTGTACAGGGCTTCTATACAGCATGTTGGTTGCTTTACTTGATTTCTTACTGCTTAGCTATTATTTACCTTTATTACTCACTGAGTTGGAGTACTCACTTTACTCCATGTATCTCGCGTGCAGTTTTAGGTATTTATTTACCTGGTAGCGGGTATTGGATGTGTGGAGACAGAGTTGTAGAGGTTTAGCGAGGTGACTGCCAGCGTTCGCTGCACCACTATCTTTCTATGTTATTTATTATTCTTGTTTAGTGTATTTCTAGACTTGTAAAGTGGAATCACATTCTTATAGGTGCTCGTGACTTGTGACACCCCGATTAGGGCTGTGTTGGATTGTAATTACGTTATATAATATCATTAGGTCATATTTTTGCTGTTCATTTATTCTTAACTATTTTTAGAGAGAAGAGTTGGGTTAGTTGGATGACCTTGTCTTCACGAGAGGCACCATCACGATCAATGCAAGGTTTGGGTTGTAACACTATCTCATCTGAATTGAAATGGAGGGAGTAGTAGTTGAGCTCCTAAATGAAGATTCTTGGATCTACTTAGTGGGAACATCCAGGTTTATTTACCATGATTGCCCTTGAAATATAGTAATCAATTTTTTTAGAGTTAATACCCTCAGACACACTTAAACTATACGTTTTTTGTCAGTTTCATATCTAAACTATTGGGTGTCCCCGGAAGCCCCCTGAACTATATCCTCCTTTGTAAGTAAACCCCTCCGTTGCTTATGTGGCATATTGTGTGAAATCACATGCGCAAGAGCGCATGAACACTGAATAATATCATTAAATGGGGCCCACCTGGTAGCTTCAATAATGGCTAATATACCCTCAGACCCGCCTAAACTATACAATTTTTGTTAGTTGCATACTTAAACTATTGAGTGTCCCTGAAAACCCCCTGAACTATATCCCCCTTTGTAATCAAAACCCCTAATTGCTTATGTGGAGGGTAGTGTGTACGGAGACCTTACTCCTACCCTTGGGTAGATAGACTGTTTCCAAATAGACCCCCGACATTCTTCCCTCCAAGAACTTCTCATCTTGTTCTTGGGAAGACTCGAATTCACAACCTCTCGGTTAGAAGTTGGGGTTGCTTACCATCAGAGCACCCCTCTGATGGTAAAAAACTTATATTTTATTCTTTATTTCTTTATATTACACCATTTTCTCCATTTCTTTACCATTTCTTCACCCTTTGTATCTCTTTTTTCATCCTAATCCTTTTGAAATTCTCTCTCTACTTATCAAGTTTATTTTTATCTTTCTCATTTTATCCATCCTTCATTGTTACCCAAATAAAGAACACCCATTGTAGAACAATCATGAGGTTTAATGTGTCTTGTGGTTGTGGGAAGCCGCTTCTTTGAAAACATCAACGACAAATGCTAACCCAGAAGATATTTTTTGGATGCAAGTACTAGGGCTAATGCGACGGGGGGGGGGGGGGTTAATTACAAAAGGGGATATAGTTCAGGGGGGTTCCAGGGACACTCAATAGTTTAGGTATGACACTAACAAAAATCGTATAGTTTAGGCGGGTATGAGGGTATTAACTCTTAGTTTATTTATCCATGTGGCATGCCACATGGCATGTTTTATAATTTAATTAGAGCGTGTATCACATGCACTACGGCTAATGCGACGAGGGGGTTCGCTTACAAAGGAGGATATAGTTCGGGGGTTTTCGGGGACACCCAATAGTTTAGGTATGAAACTGACAAAAATCGTATAGTTTAGATGTGTCTGAGAGTATTAACTCTTTTTATTATTTATCAATTTATGAGATTGAAGAGAAGAAAATAAACATAATAGGATTATGAAGTTCAGAATGCCTCTATGACAAGTAAAAGCAGCAGGTTCTCATTTTTTTCATATACCAAATGTGGAACTTTGTCCGTATATTCGATTTAAAATTTTTACCTATACCAAAGGTTATCACCTTATTTATTTTAAATAAATATCATTTAAAAAAATTATATTCTATAAATACCTTTTAAGGTTTATAGCAAAATATTTAATTTTAATTTTCTCCTATCCCTAAGCCACTAAATACGCTAATCAGTTACAATTTTTTCTTTCTCTCTCTACTTTGATATATCACATTTTCCCAAAATTTGATGAACCTCTTCCTCTAATATCCACTCTCTTTTCTACCGAATTTTCGTGGATCTCTTCCTCTAATTACTCTTTCTTTTTTCAAAAATTCTCATCTTTGATCAAAGAAAGGAGATATGTAGAAGAACATTAATTCATGAGCTGATCAGTGGGCTACAATAATACAGAACCATATTCTAAAGAAACCAAAAAAAGTAATTTCGGTGGCAGCGGAGTACCTCCTCAATGTCTCTTTAGCAGCATCCATGGTTGAAACTTAACACGATGGCTATCTATATTTGAGAGTATATTAAACAAATTCTTTCCTAACTCAAACAACACAAAATCATCAATAGCACCATATTCAATTTGTTCATAGCACAAATCCTCTGCATTCCAACTCAAAGTATTTTTCAATTGCTTCTCCATAACTTTTTCAAGTACTGCTTTTGCCATTTGTTTCAAATTCATTTTTCCATAAATTTCTTCGAATACTCGTTTTCACTACCGGCTTCCGGTGAACGGCGGATTCGCCGAAAAATAGGGTTTGTTCTTGAACAAGGATGATAGAGTTTGGGCCTGAGCAACTTGATTTTCTATTAATAGATTTCAATGTATTTTCATGTATTTCATTGTATTCATTTTTTTTTCATTGTAAATTAAATATATCTTGTTGTATTCCATGTATATTTCATTTTATTTACTGTCATTCTTTTTCATTGCATTTCAATGTATTCCGATGCATTCTATGTACTTTATTATATTCACTATCTCGCTATATGCCATAAATATATTCATAATTTGTTTAATTAATATAATTTATGTATTTAGATGTATTATATAATTTCTCTGAAGATTGCTATATTTTTGGTTGAGAATCGTTTTTATAACTAAAAATACAAAATTTGTGTGTTATAGAGTGTGTTGAGTTATATTAGGAGTCTATTATGTTATAAATTGATTCACTTCATTTTAAAAATAGTGTAATCCCCTATTTCACGCCGTGAATACAGCCGAATATAGTTGATCATGAATACAATAATCTATCCAGCTATAATCTCATATTTCACTCTATGAATATAGTCGAATACACTCGAATACAACAACTGATTAGCTGGACTTACCTGATTGACGCCTATTTTTGCTACTGTATTCATGAATACAATAGCTTAAATACATCAAATACATCTTATAACCACATAAAAGGTATCTATAATCCGTAATATAGCTAATGGTATCTATAGATGGCTAATTACTACTAAAAGATAGTGCTTTATGAAAATTTAATTTGTCTAAACTTTTTCTCTCGAACTAAGTTATACGTGGCCCCAACACCACGATCTACTGATCTACCCCTCGAACTAAATTTCACGTGGCACATTACCATGATTCATCGGTGAAATTACGAGATTTACCGTATGCTACCTACATCATTGAAGCATTTAAAGCAACTAAAGCCTACAACTAGTTTTTTTTTGTGTGCGTATCTCCAAGCTGGTAAGGGTAAGAAAATCAAGCCATGTATCATCACTTTTGCCATCATAATACTTATTCAGTTGAACTTGATCTTTCAAACCAGTTGTTGAGCTGAATTAGCCTTGTTTGTGTCTTTTCTGTTGTCAACTAAACAAAGGAAAAATAAAAACTTTTCCTTAATATTATTTTCCTCATTTTTTTGGTTAAAAAGATAGATATATTATATAAAAATAAAAAGTTACAAGAGGGTTTTATTGGATGCATTAAAATGCATCAGATTACCTACTACATTATACATACTAGATAAAAAAGAAATACAAAAACTAGTACTACTTATCCGATTAGCATCTAACATAATTGAAGGGTTACAAAAACTTCTTTTCAATGTTACCACTTGTTCTTGTTGAAAAGAAGATAACACAAAATTTGGAGGACTTGAAAACATTTCCACTTTTGCCTCCATTGGTGATGCTCCATACTTGGCTAAGCAATCCGCAACTCCATTTTGCTCCCTGTCATGCAACTGATGGAGCAAGTACCTGGATATGGCAATGGATTTCCCGTGTGTTTGTAGCAACCTGTGTAATATTTAACAAAGAAGCATTCCACAAAATGACTATCCCTCCTATAGGACCTATAGCCGGGACTTCAATCATACCAGAAAAATCAAAATCATCCTTAATCACTTGGTGGGACTAGGAATGGGTTTCCAACAATACAACTAGGGCTGGTCGATTATAATCCAACAAGGACCTAAAATTTCTTCTAAACTCCACTGATTGACTACCCCAACAATTCCATATGATGAAATTCATGTGATTAACATTTGAAGCAAACAATTCAGTACTAGACTGTCCGGGATGTAGCGACAATGTTGGAAGAAATAACATGGCATATTTACCCACTGTTGGATTTGTTGTTGGTCTTAGACGGAAAGAGGTTGATATGAGATTTTCAGGACACCTTATGAATATTTTTCTTTCGAATTCTTCCTTCTGCAGAAAGACCTTGATTCCGTTCATGCATGCATAGAGAGGCCTGGTTTCTCTGTTGTATGCGATTGGTGCGTCTAGTTCTACTTGTAAATTCCTCTCCTGTTCTTCTTATTCTGGAGGATTGTGAAGGGTTGGTGAAGGAGGGGGTGGAGGTGGTGTTGGTACTCGGGGTGTTCCTGGCCTCATCAGTGGAGTGTAAGGTTGAGTCTCCCAATATGGTTGAATCCATGGAACATCCTGTGCTGGAGGAGGATAAAAAGGCATTTGAATTATGTTTGGGTGGAGAGTTTCTTGTTGTTCCCATACTGGAGAAGGTGGTATCATTTCTTGAAATGATGCTATGTTTGAGACTTGTGTCATCGCCCAGTGGTAGCGGGCAAATATCTCCGTTCCCAACCTCACTCCCTCGGCTACTATTTGTGCTAAGTCCCTCAGATGATTCACAAGAATCGTGACATCTTGGTGGTTCACTTGCATGGTGAAAGTGAGTGCATGATTGTGTAAACCCGCTTCCAACAATGACTCTAGATACATCGGTGCATGGGGAGTGTGAGCCGTGTATACTATAGAGTTTGGATCCATGGAGAGATGAGGGGTGGATGAGAGTAAGGAGTGAGATTGTTGTGTAATTGATGAGAGGTTTGGCATGGTATAGGTCGAATGCCCCTTAGATGACTTAGAAAGTTGAAGGGAAACATTGCTTGAAGTAGTAGAAGGTTGAGTAATGGACAAAATAGAAGTGTTTTTTATAGGAGAAATATTAGTATTTGGTAATGTTGGAGTGGCCGGTGTAGGACAAGATAGATTTGAAAGTGACTTGTTTGAATGGGAACAATTAATGAAGTCTTCATGTTCTAGATTGGAGGAGGTGGAGTTGGAATTAATGAAATGAGTAGAAGGTGTAATAAGATTTTTAGGAAGTTGGTCGTGTATATGTGTTGTGGCAGATGGTTTGTGTGAGTTGATTCACTATTCCCTAGTTGCATGTCATCATGTGCTAGATTGGAGGAGGTGGATATGGAATTAATGAGAGGATTAGAAGGTGTAAGAAGTGAAGTAGTATGTTGGTCGTGTATATGAATTTTGGCAGAAGACTTGTGTGAGTTATTGTGCATGAATGAGTTAATATCAAGGCAAGTAGTAGTGTTATTACATGTACTAGGGTGGCGGTCATTATCAACCCCTAGTTGCATGTCATTGATAGCAAGGTGTGAAGAATTGGAGATGGAATTAATGAGGGGAGTAGGAGGTGTAATGATAATGGGATTGGGCTGGCCATGTAGATTTTGTAGGGTAGGCAATGTTTGGGAAATGGTTTGCATGTGAGAGGTAGTGTCGTGTCCTCTTGCATGTGTAGTATTGGTATAAGATGAATTGTGAAGAGATGGATTTAATTGGACCCCATAAAAAGGTACTTGAGTATAGTTAGAATTTTGACCCACAAGATTAGTAGCCAAATTAGTATTAGTTAAACCATCATTAATAGCAACTAAATCATTTGATAAAACCTCAAATTTGTTAGTATTTAACAAATTAGCTAACCCTTATTTAGTGACATTATTAGCAGTAGAGGCATTATTTTTTAAAGATAAATGATCAAAAGGGAGATTATTAGGATGAATTAAAGAGAGCTTAACCAAACTATTCCTTACCTCATCACGACTTTAGAACAGTTTTGTATAATTAAATTATCAGGAACATTACTAGAGGAAGTAGTATCCTTTGCAAGGGATGAGCATGTTTTTTGATTGTGCCCCATACAACCACAAGTAATACAAAGTAAATTCAAACCCTCATACATAATGGTTTGTTTATGCTCACCAATGTATAAATGTGTTTTAATGGTTGGTTTAGCAATACTTCAACACATACTCTAGCATATTGTCCTCGAGTAGTGTTGGAAGTGCAAATATCCATAGATAGAAATTTACCTACTTTTTGTCCCAATTTCTTCAAAATATGATAATCGCAGAATTCTGTAGGTAATTCGGGCAAACGTAACCAAATAGCAGAAGAAGATAGTTGAGTTGTTGATGCTTTAAATTTTGGCTCCCATTGTCGGACAGATAAGAAATGATTTAGAACAAACCAAGGTCCTCCCTCTAAAACATGTATTTTGTTTTCTTCCTTTTGAAATTTTAGAAGAAATAAATCATATCCTAAGTCTATCAAAGTAAGATTTTCAGTAGGTTTCCACATTGTGTATACTTTCTGTCTAAGGAGTTGATGCTCCACTTTACGACCAAAAACTTTAATAATTACAGCATGTTCCCAAGGCTTGTAAATTCTATGTTTCTCCTCCACAGTAAGAGGAATGAAATTTGAAGAATCATTTGGTGCTTCTAATTCATCAGTGTATTCTGAAGTATCAGTGAGTGGAGGTGTAAGATTATTGAAAGATATTTGGGAGGTGTGAGTATTCAAAGTTTGAAGATAGGATTTCGGTTGAGTATGTGAATCAACCAATTGATGTGGTTGATCAATATTCATATCAGAAATCATAGGGATAGAACTATTTTGTAGTGGAATTGATTGAGAATTAATGATGTTAGGTGGTTTTGGTGGAATGATAGGTGAATGAAGGTATGGAGATGTTGGGAGAGTTTTTTCTTCCATTTTTAGACACTTCCAGCCGCAATCGCAGGCACTCTCCATATTATTATTTTCCTCCTAATATGCACATTTCATAAAATTATATCGTTGGACTCTTTGTCTCATACTATCTTTTTTCAAAAATTCTACTTCCTCTGTTTCAATTTATGTGAACCTGTTTGACTGAGCACGGAGTTTTAAAAAATGAAACTTTTAGAATTTGTGATCCTAAACAAGTCAAAAAAGGGTCCAGACTATTTGTGTGGTTTTAAAAGCTTTTCATTAAAAGTAGAAGTGTAAGTTTACGCTAAATTTTTTCAAAATTTAGAAATATATCATTCTTTTTGGCACGAACTAAAAAGAAAATATGTTCGAACGGAGGGAGTACTTTTCATATATCACAATGATATTTAGAAATTTGCTTGGATAAAGATAAAAGTTGTTAAAAGATTAACTGATGTTAGAACTCATACTCTATCATTATATATCCTCAATTTGTCTCTTTTGTGCAATCATGAAATCTAACTTTTTAAGTCTTGTGTTTTCACACCACCTCCGTGAGGTCCCAAAATTTTAGAGTGTATATGATAAAAATAACAGTTTTTTAAAGTTCAAGCAATAGATTTTCTTCCACGTTTTCGAATAGGGATTCTGATTCATATTCCGTCCAAAATGGGCATTATCTTCTTATTCTTTTTTTTTTTCCCGAGAATTTTTATATTTTAACCTATCCTTCTATGAAACGAAGTTTTCTCTTTATTATATTTATAAGAATAAGATTCTAACTAAGATTATTATTTCAACGGAAAAGGGCCTGAAATATCCTTATCGTATTCTAAATAGTTTACTATCGTGCTCCGTTCACCTATTAATCCAAATATACATCTAACGTTATCTTTCAGTTTAAAACTATTCTCAACTAATGGAGTAATCTGTGGAGAATAAAAATTCTTGTGGCCAAGATCATATAACTTGGGATGAAAAGTCAATCTTATCATCACTAGGAGCATATGGATGAAATATAGAAAGCGTTCGAAGAATCAAAATTGAGTTTATGGAGGAGGATTGCGTTTTTGTAGGGACAGTATATTTTATATTTCTTAAAAGAAAGGTAGATGACTCTGAGTAGCAGGATAGTTTTAGATCGAAATATAACGTTAGGTGTATTTTTGGTCCAATAAATGAATGAAGCACGATAATAAATCATTTAGATTCGATAGAGTATTTTTAGCTCTTTTTTGTTATTTCAATAAATGTTAGTGTCGTATTTCACACACATCTCCACAATTTATAGCGATTTAAATTAAAGTTATATGAACTGTTATAGGCCATCAAATGGCATATTTCATTGTTCTTCATGATGCGCATGTGCGTTTGGCATCAAGAAACATGGTCCCATTTGAAAAATTATTGAAAAACATTTAGGACATTTACAGAAAAAAATGAGTCCCATCTTAAGTGAATAATTAAGTCATTTTCTCCATCTTGATAAAAGATCAATATTCATATTCCAATGTAACAAATACCGGAAGCCATTTTCCTCAAACAAAACCGTTTTCATCATCAAAATACTGTTAGGTCCTTAAAACTTTTAAAGCTAATTTTTTAGTACATCAAATTTTAAATTAATGGGTGCAAAGAAATTAAATGTCTTATCCATTACTATTTGTTACGATGGAAAAAATTTGATACACATATATATCTTCCTTTTTTTCTGTATTTTTCTAATGCTTACAAGTAAAGTTTCAGATGCAGATAATAGATTCATCCCCAAGGATATGAAAACTATAAATATGCAATTTAATCCTATTATGTGTAACACCCGTGAACAATAATTTATTAAATAATATCCATTGATCTAGATTTCTTGGTCAGGTACCATTTTTTTCAATTTCTTCCTTGCAACTGTTACCTATATTCGCACAAAGTGTCTTCATATTCTATACTTGAGGAGGATTCCTTTCTCACGACTCCTCTTTTTTTTTTTTTTTTTTATCTTGGGGACGAGGTTGATCAATTTCGACCTATGGCTATTCCTTTCACACCGCTGGCAAATTCAACCATTTCCCCAGCTTGAATCTCGTTCAATCCTCTCTTGGTTTCAAACTGGTACCGAGCAGAATGCGAAGACATGCAGCAAGAAATCGCACATATTTAAGGCAAATATAAAGATCTCGCCCTTGAATCCATCCGATGCCCTTCATTGTCGCAAGCAACCATCGAGACTTTTCTATCATACTATTGAAAGTATATTAAACTATGAATTATGCAAATCTAATGTTGAAATGTTACATATTGAGAAAATGATTCAACAATATTTTCGAGACTCATGTAGAATAATATAAGACGTGGTTGTATGTTTTTGTTTTACCCACTCAACTCCAACTCGGCTAAAACTTACAGAGCTAAAGAGTTAGAGGTACTAACAATGGACAAACTAAACAGTAATACTGAAATTTATATTTATACTTAGCAATTAGCATAAGACAATGTCAAGGCAATTAAAGTAGTAACTTTCTTTTGAATTCATTTTAAAATTACTGCTAGTAATTTGAAGGCTATATGTACGGGGACTTTTATCATGAAGTAATTACAATTTTTGCGAACATTTTCATCTCATTGTATTGGGACAAAATTGAATTTATATTGAAGGTGACGTGGCATTACACGTGGACTGGTCAAATGGTCAAAACAAGGTGATCAATGCAGAGGCACGGATGATATTAAATACGGGGATAAGAAAGTTTAATAGACACGAGACGTTATTCAAATGATACGAGTCTCGTATCTATTTAACTTAATAGGAGGTCAGAAAGAATCGAAGATGTGAATCTGATGGCATAAAGAAGTCTAAATTCAATATTAAATACCAAATACGTTAGCGAATTAATATTGACGGAATGATTGTGTAGCATTTAATTTAATGTCATTTAATGCTCATAATTACCTCTTTAAGGCTAAGGCATTAGACATTTTCTTAGAAAAGGCAACTATAAAAGGAGGAGGTTTCAGCATTTGTAAGGACACGAAGTATCATTGAGATTATCTGAAAATACAAACTTATTTACTGCTTTGTTATCTTCAAATATTTCTTATTCTATTCGTCTCCTGATTATCAATAACCCGATTTATCTCTTAATTTTTAATTTTGACCAAAATTCAAATTTTTGGTTAAATAAATTGGTTCCCTTACCGGGAATATGGTTAAATAAATTGGTCAAGAAATTTGGAGAAACACTCACCAAGGGTGCACTAACCTGGTATTCTCTTTTGCCTGAAAATTCTATAAACTATTTTGCTAAGCTTGGAGATTCTTTTATTAAAGCGCACTTAGGAGCTCAAAGGTTGAGAAGAGAACGGAAGACATTTTCAAAATCAAACAAGGGGACACAGAGTTCCTCAGAGATTTTGTTGATAGGTTCCAAAGGGAACAGATGACTTCACCTCGTATACCAGATAATTAGGCTTCAATAGCTTTTGCAAGCAACTTAAATGATAAAAGTTTTGAAGCCACGAGAAGACTTAAAGAAAACCTTTGAGAGTTCCCTGCAACCACATGGAATGATATTTATAATAGGTACAGTACGAAGTTGCGAATCGAAGAAGATACTGTGCCTCAATTTCAACATGAAGAAAAGAGCAATTCCAGGAGATCCGAAATTGAAAAAAGATCAGGTAAAAATAGGTACGATCCTTATATGGGTCATGCAGGAAAATATTCACGGACAAAATAGGAAAATCAACAATATGATAAAAAATCAAGAAACAGGGAATCTGGTTCTTCATCAAGGTTCAGGAATGATCGAAACAGACAAGAGTCATGAGATGATGATGGGAGTTTGAAGGCAAGATTTGGTAGATATAATTTCAATGTCACCACCTCCGAGCTCGTAGCTGTTTTGAGGAGCATGGGAGATAAGGTACGGTGGTCAAAAGAGATGCGGTCAAATCCAAACAAGTGCAATCTAGATCGTTGGTGCAAATTTCATAATGATCACGTGCATAAGACTTGAGAATGTAGATTCTTATAGAGTGAAGTGGGCCATCTATTGAAACAAGGGTATCTCATTGAGTTATTTAGTGAAAAAGGTAAGCAAGCCTATATGAAAAATAGGCAAAAACCACCAAAGCCCCCATCACCCAAGAGAACCGTGAATGTTATATGTGGGGGAGAAGATATTTATGGAGTAATATATACAGGTTCAAATAAAGTTTCCAAAGTCACAATTATGTACGGGAAATGAGTGCGACAAACCTTAGAAGATGAAAGTATCACTTTTGATGATGAAGACACAAAATGAGTGATCACCCTGTGAGCACGTGATTTTTACACTACACATGAGTTATTCCTATAAAATTCAAAATAAATGATTTGTCCTTATTTTTTTTAAAAATTTTGTGTGAATTTTGTGTTAGTTGTTTTGCATGTTATTTGCGTGTAATAAATGAAAATACAAAAATTTGCATCTTTAGGAAATTAATTTTTTTTCTAACAAATTAAAGAAAAAATCAAAAAAAAAAAAATTAGTTAGCTTTTAAATTGAAAATTACCAAAAAAGAAGGTAATTAGTTAGTTTAATTAGTTCAATAACTACAAAGTAGGAAAAATACAGAAAATATATAAAAAAAAATTAAAATACAACAAAATACAAAAAAAAAATACAAGGAGGAATAAATGCAAAATACAATACAAGAGTAGAATGAAGAGAATTGGGCCAATTCAACAACCCTGCCAGGCCCAGGCAGAAATAATCCTAGGCCCAAACAGACAAATAACGCCCCAGCCCAGCCGGTTCAAGCCAGACCCGGTTTCCCCTTTCTCTGAAATATTCAATCTCAGCCCTTGATTCATGGTTAAATCCAACGGCTCCAAAATCCTCGTTACAAATTAATATACCAAGTCAAATGAAGAAGACTTACTGTTTTCTTCTTCACTTCATGTCCAGACCAGCCGCCCCCTCTTCTCTTCTTCATTGCCGTCGCCGCTAGGGTTCCGCCGCGGGCGGCGGCGGTCGGCCACCTTTCCGGCCAAAAATTACATCAAAACCATCCCCTCACCCGCCTCATCATGCTCCCACTATTAGCCTCCTTCAAAACTCACCATAACACCTCCAAAACGCAAACCCTAATCGCGCCGCCCCACCTCCCCATGGCGCCGCCACCCAGAAATCAACACCCCCACCTTTCTTTTAACCCCCACATGTCCGTGACAACGATTTCAAGTCAAGAATGATGCTGTAAAATTCCAAAACCGCCGGATTTTAAAGAATTCGAAGCCCGTCTCAAGGAAAATTCAAGAAAAGGGTTCGCGTGAGGAATAATCAAGTGAATAATCAAGAAAAGAAGAAAAAGGAAGAAAAACAGAATAAATGGCGTTGAAGCTAAGTCTTCTTTCTTTAATTCTATTTATTTTTGTTTGTTTGTCGCATCTCTCTGTTATTGTTTGTTAATACCAATTAGTCGATTTAATGCACCATGAATTTGTTTCTTGATTGTTCTTTGATTTTGATTCACGGTTGATTTCCGATTTTTATTAGTCTGTTTAGGTTTCCAGATTTTCTTTTAGATTTTGTTAGATTTTTGATTGTTAATTTTCTGTCAATTTTGATTGTTATTAGCATACTTTGATTCTTGTTAGGTTTTGTTAGTTTTTGATTGTTATTAGTATTGTTTTTAACAATTTGTAGATTTTCAGATTTTCCTTTTAATATTTCCGTTCAAATAATGATTCCCATAAATTTTAGATTTTGTTTATGTTAATTTCTGTTTTTCGGCCATGGTCTGATTTTTCTAAATAATTACTTTTTGATTTGTTACTAGATTTTGTTAGATTGTTGTTAGTTTCTGTTTAAGATTTTGGGAATTATCTGTTAAATTGTCGAATTTGTTCATTGATTGTTTTGAATCTGTTTGAGATGATTGATCAGTGAATGTGTTATTTGATAACACTTAGGTTTGATTGGTTATAGCTGTTAGTTAGTGATTAAGCTTGATTAGCGAATTCGACTTTAGATTAGTTTATATTCAAGTTAAGTCGATAGTTGAAATCACTTGATTCTTAGCAACCTAAGGTGTTTTACTAAATAAAATCAATTGCGGCTAGTTGTGTCGATTAATAAGACTCACCATCTATCAATTGTTCCCCCGAGTCTTGTTAATTGGATAATTAATCATAAGTGGCCATATTTGTAAGATTGCCTAAGGTTGGCTATAGTTGAAATGTGTTTTTAATTAGTGAATTAATTTGAATTTAAAGTAGTTGAAGGGCCAATTGGCTAGTTGAGCAATAGTCACTTAATTGTGGCTATTTGATAAATACAAGTCTAAAAATGGGTTAAAATAGGAGTAAAATACAGAAATTAGGAATGTAATAAGCCTTAAGAAGTAGGGTTGAATTGGGAAAAGGAAGTTGGTAAACTTGTAATAAGGTTAAAAGGAAAAGGGTGCAATTGGGATAAGAATTGGTATAATTGTGATAAATATAGAGCTTTTAGGGTAATTTGGGCATAACAAAAGGTATTTTAGTAGATAGTAAAAGGAAATGAGGGCACCATGGGAAGTCCAAGGGAAATAGAATATGGTAGACTATTCTAGAAGGGGTTTTAGTGTAGCTTTCAATAAATAATTGCACTAACTTGTGCAACAAGTCAAGAATTGAAGGGTTTTTAATGAAATTCAGATTTTTCTTTTGTGCCTATAAATAGGTATTTTCAGCTTTAGAAAAGGGGGTTCAATCTGATTTTTAGAGGTCTCTTTTAGAATTTTAGCCATAGGAACCCAAGAAAAATCCCAAAAAATATTTGTTAAAATTCCAGATCTGAAATTAACATTTCAGATTCATTTTTCTTCTGTTTTGCCTTCAAATTCATATCAAAAAATCCAAAAACAGTGGTAGATTCATCATAAATCAGTGAATAACTGCAATTACAGTAATTGGAGTGTGAATTCTGATTTTGGAAACAACTTGAAGTGCTGAAAAATGTCTTATGGGTTTAATTGTTGATTTCATCACTGCTTCTGATCTCCTTCCTAAAATTGAACTGCTGGTGCTGTTGCTGTATTTGCTATTGATTCCCTCTACTCCTACTCACAATTTATAATTTTCAGGTACTTACTTCTAAACTTCACTATGTAAGGCTAAAGCTGAAATGGAAATGAAATTGAAGCCTTTTGTCAAAGATCTGTTGTTGCGTTGCTTTTTGGTTAATTAGTTTACATACCGTAATTTAGTGCGTAATTGAATTTGGACTGTAATTGATAGTATTGTTTTGGAATCAATGGTTTGTTAGGTATTATAATATTTAAATATTGAATTACATCTTTAAATATTGATATCTAGTTAGTTTAACATGATTATATAATGTTGTTAACATAATTAGAGTTAATTTTCAGCATATGTTTCATAAATGTGTGAAAGTCGTTAATATTAGTTTTGGTTTAGAAGCTTTACTGGACGTATGTTTCATAATTAGAGATTCAGTTTTTTTTTTCTTCTTCTTCTTATTATTAGGGAAATTAATTCACATGCAAGTTAGATCATTATAACTTCTATTTTGTTTTGTCCATAAATAAAGAAATTTGTAAAAATAGGCTAGCTATTGAATATGATGACAACGGGAAACGATCGTTTGGAAATGGGTTTGCTGGAGATTCGATCATAGGCTAGGCGTCTGAATTTCTTTGCTATTGATTCGCTGACTTCGAGCTATATCACAACCTATCATACAGATCAGTTAGGGATAATGCAATTTGTAGTAATATCACAACCTTGATTATGACTTTGTTTCCCTTGACATAATGTAATTTGTAGTTAACCAAGTTTTTTTTTCTCTACTAAAAGATATATAGAAAAATGTTAGTTACTTTTAGTTTGGCCTTTAATAATAATGAGACGAGCCCCGCCACACTAAATACACAATTGCGGGGCCCTCAAATTAATTGTAATGAAAACCTTAGACTTGGAAGGACCGTTTAGTGAATTTCACGGTCCTTTCCCAAAGTTAAACAACACGATAGACTCTTTAGGCACGACTTTAATAAAATACTTTCTTAATTATGGGTGCGCATTTATGTGACCCAAATCTTACTCTCGGCAAAACCGAAATACGTTAAAGTCACAGGCGTACTGGTTGCGGTGTGACTCAAAATGTGTTTTCGTGACGTCACAATTCTTCTAAAATTAAAAAGGTGGAACATTAAAAGCACCTAGTTAAAACATATAAAGAAATTAGATAAAAACAAAAAATTGCAGTTGAGCAACCGTGCTAAAACCACGGAATCCGGGAGTGCCTAACACCTTCTCCGGGTTAACGGAATTCCTTATCCAGGTTTCTAGTTTCGCAGACTATATTACAGAGTCATAAATTTCCTCGGTTCGGGATTAAACCGGTGACTTGGGACACCATTATTTTCCCAAGTGGCGACTCTGAATAATTAAATAAATTGATCCCGTTCCGACTGTCCTTTAAGTGGAAAAACTCCTTCCCTTACGTTATTTTATCCGTTTTGGATATCATAGCGTCGGGGTATACCCTACGAGCGTATTTATATGCTTATTTCCCAAAAGTGGGGTAGTAAAAAAGGAGGTGTGACAGCTCTGGCGACTCCGCTGGGGATAAGTAACCCAAAACTTCGGTTCAGGGTTTAAGAATTCGAGCTCAGTTAAATTGCTGTTTTTGCTTATATCTGATTTCATTATATATTTTGATTAATGTGCTACATGTTTACCGCTTTGATATTGCGTGAACTGTATATATAAAACTGTGTCGAAAACCCTTCTCTTCTTACCCCCGGGGATGTGCTTACTGGTTGAGACTCCCCTTTCCGTTAGTGTCAATACCAAAAATAAGAAAAAAGAGGCCGGATAAGTTACAAAGCCGATTGACTCCGCGGGTCACCGGTCGTAGCCCCCTCCTCGATCCGAGTTGTCCGCTCGGGTACACGGTCTAGCAAT
This sequence comes from Nicotiana noctiflora, assembly GCA_032618575.1. Taxonomy (NCBI): domain Eukaryota; kingdom Viridiplantae; phylum Streptophyta; class Magnoliopsida; order Solanales; family Solanaceae; genus Nicotiana; species Nicotiana noctiflora. The sequence goes on along the minus strand of JASVEL010013675.1, from coordinate 205,576 downwards.
CTATGAAACCGTAAGATTTTGAACATAGGTCTAGGACGATTATTTGCATCATATTCGACTTAGGGGACTCAACACAGGGGTTGGGTCCGTCTAGGACAGGTGACCCGGTAATCAAAGACCGAGCATGTTATATGTTGCATTTATTTGTTCTAGATTATTATTGGCTAAATTCCTGAAAAACAAAAAGAGAGAAAATTTTAGAATGGAAAAATATCGAAATATTGACGATTTGTTGTCGAAAATTTGAAAGTTTGAGAAAAATAGGTAGAACAATTTTGTTGAAATAATTGGTCAAATAATCTGACCTAACTACGCAGGTTTGATTCTCACCGTTAGGTGGGATACGTAGGCAACCCTCATCGGGTCCAACCACCCCCTTTAAAAAAATTCAAAAAAAATGTGTGTTTAATTTTGTCAATAAAATTAAAGTGATGCTGTTTTTGAAAATAGCCGAATGTTCCGAAAGGACGTCAGAAGGCTATTTTTGCAAAAATAGCCACTTTGAATCATTTTTAATAATTTTCGAACATAGCCTTGAAATATTCCTTGTGGAAATATTGAAAGGCCGTATCCGCAAAATTAAGTTTGAGTCATCACTCAACTTTTCAAAAATAACCACTTTATCAAACAAGCCATTACATGGCCGAAATTTTGCTGAAATAGCCACATTTTTGCATTTTTAACTTCCTTAGTCTTGTGTTGGTTTATGGTGATGCCGAATAATGCCCCATGAGCCACATGATAAAAAAAAAATTTCAAGTTTATCTTTCTTAAATAAATTTTGCAAAAAAGAGCCACTTTGTCTCAATAAGCCATTACATGGCCAATTTATGAAAAATAGTCTTGTGTTGGTTTATGGTGATGCCGAACGATGCCCCATGAGCCACATGATAAAAAAAAATTTCAAGCTTATCTTTCTTAAATAAATTTTGCAAAAATAATCATTTTGTCAAATAAGTCATTAGGTGGCCAATTGTGTAGAAATAGTCATAATTGACACCAAAAATATTCTTATTCTTGTAGAAATCTCCTACACAAGTTTGTAGTTGGAATCGGCTTCTATAATTTTCCTTCAAAGAAAAATAAAAAAAAATCATATAAATATCTCTTTATTTCTTGCATTAATTTGTAAGAACTACGATCGGTCTGATTCATGCGGGGTCATGATACGTAGGCAATCCACATAGGATTCGACCATTTCCATAACCAAAAAGAAAAAAAAATGAAAAAACTACAAAAAGAAAAAAAAAGAATAGAAAATGAAAAAAAAACCACAAAAAGGGAAAAAGAAAAGAAAATAACAGAAAAAAATAGAGGAAATCAATAAGTGGAATACCTTAACGCTAACCCGGTGGTTTCGTTTTGTTGATTCAGAAAGTCGAGGTGGTTGGTTGTGGTAAATTGGAAAGCAAGATCCAAGGAAAATGATAACCGGCATCGAAGCTATTACGAGTGCTCAAGAGACTCAGGGTCAGAAAATTCAACAAGGGCCTATTGTGGTTGAGGAAAACAGAACATTGAAACAACAAATGACCAAAATGCGTCAAGCATGGGCCAACGGCCAAGGACAGCCTTCTCATGAGTCACAATCTGCTATACAGCAAGAACAGTACCACTCTCCCGAGTACCACTCGTACTCGTTTGACCTTCCTGCAAACGTTGAGAAGCCTACCCAAAAGAATGTACAGGAAGAAATGACCCAAAGATTGAAGAGATTAGAACAACGGCTGAAAAACATGCAAGAAATGGCAGGTCAAAAGAGTGTTGCCTTCAAAGATCTTTGTATGTTCCCCGATGTCGACTTGCCGCCTGGTTTCAAGGTTCCCAAATTGGAAAAGTATGATGGACGCAAAAACCCCATAGCCCACCTGAAAAGGTATTGCAACCAATTGAGAGGTGTGGGAAGAAAAGAAGAATTGCTTATGGCTTATTTTGGGGAAAGCCTCTCGGGAGTAACATCTGAATGGTTTTGGGATCAGGACGCATCTGGTTGGCACGTCTGGGATGATTTGGCACGAGCCTTTATCAAACAGTTTCAATACAATATTGACGCCACCCCAAACCTGTGAGCACATGATTTTTGCCCTACATGAAAATTACTCCCAAAAGATTCAAAATAAAATAGCTTTGTGCTACATTTGATTTTGTGGATTTTGTGCTATCTCTCCGGAGCATTAGCATTGGTATGTGTGTTTATTTAGCTAGAAAATACAAAAAATACACATTGCATATTTGGGAATTAAGTGCGAGTTTATAAGAATAAATCCGACATAGGAATTAATCATAAGAAAATTACAAAAAAAATGTGCACCTCGTTTCTCGATCATCATGTGATTTTATTTGAATGCACAAATTGTGTTAATCATCAAGTGTTAATTAATAGGTGTAATTTCATTCCCTTTAAATTGATTTGTTTAAAGTGGCTTTTAGTTTAATTGGAGTTAGTTAATAAAATTTAAAATAGGTGTGAAAACAGGCCGAAGGAAGATTGAACAACCCAGGTCCAAGCAAAATCCTGCTCAGGCCATCTCCGGATGCGCCCAAACGACGCCGTAACAGGCCAGGATATCCAAGCCGTTGGATCTTTTCGATCCATCGGTCGCCATTTCTCCTCACAGCCCGACCCGTTCCCAGTCAAAACCGACCCAGTCTCATAATAACATTACACGACATCGTTTCCTTTAAGTAAAACGATCCTGGTCGTTGATCGTAAATGATCCAACGATCAGGATTGAATTTCCTATTTCGTATATAATTCAAATCTCCTGCCCAGCCCCCCCCAAGCCAAACCCACGATCACCATCATCATCTCCTCTAACCTAGAGACCCATGTAACGCCGCCGTGCCCCGTCGCACACCGCCTACCGGAAATCGCCTCATGGCGGTTCCGATAGGCCAATGGCTCCCAAATTTACACCGTAGAATCTCCCAAGCCCCCTCTACATGGATCCGTTAGTCGTTAGTCTCGAATGTTGCTTGAACGTCTCGAATATTCGTTCGAAGGTCGCCGGAACTTGAACGTCTACCCCAAACTATCTCAAATTCACACCAGTCACTCCCCACACCTCCCTCATACCCCTACTAACCCTGGTTCAGCTCGAATCTAACCGGAACTGGCAAAACCCCAAATCCCACTCATATGAACCCTAAAAATCCAGAAGGTCGAATCAAGCCTAATTAATCGAAATTCAGGGGTCTAATGGACCTTATTCGAGGTGTTCTCAAGTGAGAAAACTTAGATTAAGGTCTATTCGACCTCAAAATGGTCAATCCGAGTTCGAGCTTGGGTTACTTACAACTCTGAGGTATTTTTTTTTCTTTCATTCTATATGAACGTCTTGGTATGTTTACATGTTATGCCTGGATTACTTGATTGGTATTTTTCTAGCGTTTGTTCTGCTTTTCTCAATAGACCTTTTATTCGGTCGATTCCCATTTTTTACCTGTTCTTGTGTAAATTCAATGCTGTAATTGCTTTGTATGTCTAGTTTGTTTAACGTCGTCGACAAATTAATTTGCTTGTATATTTGTTCAGTCCTTGGTCTGCCCGTATGCAATTCATTAGTCTGTGATTTGTTATTTGTTTGATTCTAGATTAGGGGTTAATTGGACATAATTGACAGGGCTTAATTAGTATTAGTTCTTTAATCTCCTACCCATAAGAGGGACTAGTGGAACCTGCTGTACAACAGGGTATCCTACTAGTTTCATGCTATCAAGTGTTTTTAATGTTAAAACCCATACGAGGACACTTAGTAGTGGGGGTTAAGAGAATATAATGGGCTAGGGTTTAGTTTAAGATAGCTGCACCATTAGGGAGTTAAGGTCTGGGCTATAAGGTAAGGGGGACAGACAGATTTGAGGGATAGAGAAAATTTCTGGAAGAGAGAGTCCAGAGAAAAAAAGAACACATAAGAGTGAAGGAAAATTCTGAAAGACCAGTGATAGAAAGGGATAAATAGACACACACACAGAACATTCTCTGGAAAACAGATACACACACACTCACTGAAAAGGCAAAAACTAACGGAGAGAGTTTATACAAATACACTCGAAAGATACTGAAAATAACTTACTGTTCCAATGATTTCCTTGGGTGGTTTCTGAAGTTTCTCAATTTGGAATGATTTCCGGTTTGAAATTGGTCTTCAAAGCTGTTTTAAAGTTGAAGGATTACTGTTCGATTGGAAGTATTTAGTGCATGATACTTTTGGTTTAAATTTGAATCTGTGAGGCTTGTTCCTGTTGCTGCACTTGCTGTTGATTATCGTTGGTGCTATCACTGCCATAGCTGATCTCTAATTCATCTACTCTTGTCAATTTCCAGGCATCTATCTCGACTTTGAATGATAAATGCAATTTCAAACTGAATATAGCTAAGTTGGAAAAGGAATCAAAGTGCAAGCATTTGTTTGTTTCTGTCATAATTAGAGTGTAGTTTATCTTGTTCATTTTGAATGTCAAGTCATGTTAGATATGTAGCGGTAATATGGAGATTTGAATAACTAAGACTTGTTGTAATTTGTGCAATTTGGATTGGTTAAACCTGTAAGGAATTGTTGTGAAAATGAAGATTTGTTAAGCATCAGTGCGTATGAATTTTAGTAGTCAAATACTAGTTTGTTTAAATTAAACCAGTTGCTGCCATTTGAGTAAATTTCCAGTATTACCCAAATCTATATAAAAAAATACTCACTGTCTGCGATTAGGTAGAATGTAAGTTGTTAAAACAATGTGATACTTTTTCTTATTGTAAGAGCTTCATGTAACGTGATTTAGTGTAGAATTCTGAGTTCGAATGGCTATGGATGAAATCGAAATCAGAGGGTTTAAGGTAGATAGGTGGTTTGAAAAATCAGAAATTATTGTTAAGTATATACAGTTAGTAAGATTAACTATATGCAATTCATTCTAGCTTAGGATACTAGTTCTCGAATTTCAATTCTCATGGGAGCCATGCTAATGTTCAAGTCAAGCTCGTGAATTAGTACTCTAATAAAAAAAAGTAGCTAGTAAGGGATTTGAAACCTGAATTAGTTTGCAACCCGTTTGGAATTATGATCATAAGTAGCTTATAGGAGACAAGAAAATTGAAACTGGTTATTTTCCAATTCTTATTAACTATTACACGTATTGACCCATTATGTGATATAAGGTGTGTAGTTTCAACTTATTGCTTAAAAGTCATTGAATTCACTTTATCGACTTTTTTGTGCCAATTCATTTTTCTTCGGGCTTGTCTTTAAGCCTGAAGGCATATTTAGATTAAAATTATTGGTATTAGGCCCGTTAATGTTTAAATTGATAGACTAAGGTAATTTTCTTAATAACAATTAGTTAGGATTCTCTTTCCTTTATATAAAAAAAAAAACAAAACAATAGAAACTTAGTCACTTTAGGTATAACCTCTTAGTGAAAGAATGAGATGAGCCTCGCCGCATAAAAATACACAATTGCGGGGCCCTCAATTAATTGTAATGAAAACCTTAGACTTGGAAGGACCGTTTAGTGAATTTCACGGTCCTTTCCCAAAGTTAAATAACACGATAGACTCTTTAGGCACGACTTTAATAAAATACTTTCCTAAATACGGGTGTGCATTTATGTGACCCAAATCTTATTCTCGGCGAAACCGAAATGCATTAAAGTCACAGGCGTACTAGTTGCGGTGTGACTCGAAATATGTTTTCGTGACGTCGCAATTCTTCTAAAACTAAAAAGCGGAACATTAAAAGCATTTAATTAAAATATATAAGGAAATCAGATAAAAACAAAAATCGCAGTTGAGCGACCGTGCTAAAACTACGGAATTCGGGAGTGCCTAACACCTTCTCCCGGGTTAACAGAATTCCTTATCCGGATTTCTGGTACACAGACTGTTAAACAGGAGTCATTCTTTTCCTTGATTCGGGATTCAACCGGTGACTTGGGACACCATAAATTCCCCAAGTGGCGACTCTGAATTAATTAAATAAATCCCGTTTCGATTGTCCTTTAATTGAAAAAAACTCCATTGCGCCCATGCGGGTAGCGCCAAAAGGAGGTGTGACAAAACCGCATTTCCCTTTCTAAACTGAAAAAGAACCCAACTGAAAGTTTCAGGGAATATGCCATCAAATGGAGAGAGCAGGCAGCGAGAGTTAAGCCACCCATGAATGATCACGAGTTGGCCACTGTTTTCCTTCAGGCTCAAGAGCCGGATTACTTTCAAAACATGATATCTGCAGTTGGTCACTCCTTTGAAGAAATAATCAAAATGGTGGAAGATGGTCTTAAGACAGGCAAAATTATAACTCAAGCAGCTCTCAAAAATGCGGCTCAGGATGTCCAAAGTGAATTCAGTGATGTGAATGGGAGGGATAACGAAATCATGATGACATCAGGGTCGAGAAGAGGTCCTATGAGAACATCTCGAAGGTATATGCAACCTCATCAAGTTTTCCATGACCCTATTAAGCATTACTACCCACCTCAGAACCCTCCATACTCTGTTGAACCAGTCCAGGATGTTGCACAATCCTCAAAACACCCAAGAAAGCGAGCCCGAACATCACAAAATCTTTACCAGCCTCCGCAAAATTTTCAAATACCTTATAACCCATATCCAAGCCAGGGGTATGGAAAGGAGCATAAGTTGAAAGATAATTTTACGCCAATAGGAGAGTCCTATGCAAGCTTGTTTGAGTAGTTAAAACGACATGGCATGATTGCACCCGTCCCTCCAAATCGGGTGGACCGACGTGCGAGAAGTTTTGACTCATCCAAAAGGTGTGAATACCACTCCAATGCCTTGGGGCACGATGTTGAAAGTTGTCGGGATTTGAAAAGAGAGATAGAAAGAATGATTCAGGAAGGAATAATTGCGGTCCAAGGCAGTGGCATCCAAAACATTGCACAGAATCCTTTACCTGCACATAACGGAGCACATTTTGTGGGATTGCTGCTCGGTGACGTGGGTGATGAAAATCTTCTTGGGAGGTCAACTGAAGTTGAGGATATTGAAACAGAAAATGATCTTGGCAATATTAATGCAGAATTCAGTGGCTAGGATGCCATGCTTGTCAATTAGGAAGGCGCTCCGTCTCTTGGAGTTTTGGTGGTATATTTTTGGTGTCATCTCTTTTGCCCGGGTTATTTCAGGGTTGTAATCCGGACGTTTTCTTGAGAGTCAAAACCCTTCTATCTTTCCACTTTGCTTTGTTTAGTAATAAGTTTGTTTAGTGCCGTCTAGGTTTGTAATTCTAGTCTAGTCTATTCATTTTGTTGTTTCAATCCATCATTTTAATACAACTCTCCATTTCCCGTCATTTCTAGTCATCCCATTTCTAATCACTTTACAGTTCTTTTCATACTGATTTTAGTGACATGACATGCACATAATTCTCGGCTTGATTTTAAAAGTCAATTTAACAATGAAGCAATGTTGAAGATGTAATGATACTCGGAAGAAATAAAAACATATTGGAATACTGTGAAGCCTGAATCAAGTGAATACTGGGGGAAAACAGAACATAAAGAAATGCTTTGGAAATGCATCATGCTTCATCGGTTTAAAGCCAAAGGCAAAAGTACCCCAAAGCTAAAGGAACCATTCGTGGTATCGGGATTGTCACGACCCTAGTTCATCAATCGTGAACATGTCGTGATGGCACCCAGTCCCCACGACTAGGTAAGCCTAACACATTGCGGAAATTACACGTTTATGAACTTTAAACAAGAAATAGCGGAAGATAATATACATAGGAATGTAATCTGTGCCGCTTGGCACATACACTCGTCCAACACACTGTGTAAAAATACCACCAAGACCCGGAATCCCACGGGCAACACAGACTAAAAGAGAATATACAACTGAGGCTCTATGTATAAAAAGTATCTAACAACGAAGTGAAGGAAAGATATCTACTAGTACTAATAGAATAGAAGGAAGGCCTCCGGATCCGCGGACGTAGCAGATCATACCTCGAGGTCTCCCAAAACGCTGCTGAATCACCTGGTGTGAGCCTGTCCTGATGTACCTGGATCTGCACAACAAAAGTGTGCAGAAGAGTAGCATGAGTACACCACGGCGGTACTCGGTAAGTGCCAAGCCTAACCTCGATGGAGTAGTGACGAGGAAGGTCAGGGCCCTACCTGAGAGAAAACAGTTACAAAAATGATAATAACAATAATAAGCAGTTTAACGATAATAATTCCGAAATAACAACAATAAAATGATTACTGCAACCATCTACAATTAACTAACAACAAGTATCAACTCAATTAATAAGTCCAGGACCTGTGGGAATTGAACCCACAGTCCCATTAACAGTACTCCTGGGTCTCCGGGAATCGAACCCGCAGCCCATGTCTCAATAAATAATCAATAACTCAGGATCTCCGGGAATCGAACCCGCAGTCCCTACCAATAACTCAGGATCTCGGGAATCGAACCCGTAGTCCTTACCAATAACTCAGGATCTCGGGAATCGAACCCGTAGTCCCTACCAATAACTCAGGATCTCGGGAATCGAACCCGTAGTCCCTACCAATAACTCAGGATCTCGGGAATCGAACCCGTAGTCCCTACCAATAACTCAGGATCTCGGGAATCGAACCCGTAGTCCCTACTAATAACTCAGGATCTCGGGAATCGAACCCGTAGTCCCTACCAATAACTCAGGATCTCGGGAATCGAACCCGTAGTCCCTACCAATATCACGCCGGGTCTCTGGGAATCGAACCCACTGATGAGTTGGTATTTTACCATCTCATCTTGTCTTTAAATCAATACTTTTGCTATGTTTGAGCAATAAAATCATGTATTTAATGCCATTTACTTCTATTTTACAGGTTGTATGTAATTTAGAAGTAATAGTGGAGAAATCAAGTGAAAAAAAGTCAAAAAGAAGCTAAAATGGGAAAATGAAGTCTGCCCAGTTTTTACTCAATGCGATCGCAATGAGTGAATGCGATCGCATAGGCCAAGATACTTAATGCTATGCGAACGCATTGTACACTATGCGATCGCATAGTGTAAGTATGGGCTGGTCAGCTGGTTGTCATTTACTCTATGCGAACGCAATGCTATATATGTGATCGCATAGTTTTAGATTTTATACTTATGCGATCGCAATTCTTTCTGTGCGATCGCATTGTTGTAAGACTTATACCTATGCGATCGCATAGGAATTTTGTGCGATCGCATAGTGTATTATTTGGGCCAGTTCTGGGCAATTTCGACATTTCACATATTTTTCATCCCAAATCAGTTTTATACTCGTCCCAGCAGACTTTGGAGGTATCTTTGGCATCTGGAACATATTTTTAGTCTTTGGCTTAGAGAGAAGGCTAGGGTTTTTGCACACACACTTGGGTCTTGAAGATTAAAGCTTGTGGTTAAGGATTTCTTACCCATTTATATTTATTTCTTCATTTCCTTGCTTTGTATTGTATATCTAAGTGTGTAGTATTTATTTCCAACACTTGAATCTTGTTTATGGGAATATTCATATTTAAAGTGTGGATTAAATACCTTGTTGTGCTTATGTATTGAATGATTTTTATATATTTATGAATTGAGTTATTGTTACTTTAATTATTCTTGTTCTTCAATGTTTCCAAAGAGATTAGCTAACTCTAGGACTCGCCCATTTACTTTGAATTAATTTTGGAAAAGATAATTCGAAGTTGGGAAAGATTAATTAACAAGAACTTGAGGCGTTAACCTTCACTTTATAGATTCAACCTAGGGATAAGATAGACTACTTGTAGCCTATCGGGTGTGCTTAATCTTCTAATTGAGATTAGGGATAATTCAATTAGGAAGTCTTGTTAGTCTTCGGAAGAAGCTAATTAAGAATTATTATCCATGGCTAATTAACATAAACTCATTCATATTTGTAAAATCATGAAATACATTGGATCGTTACTTGAGTGTAATTCCCGATGCATTCATACTTGTAGCCATTGATCATTTTATTCGCTTTCTAGGTTAGTTTACATTTCCGCATTTAGATAATAAACATTTTCCAAAACCCAAAATCTTAAGTGTTTGGCTTAGCGCGACTAGCGATAATTTTCTTGCATTCCTAATCGCCTACATATTGTTCTCTGTGGGATTCGACCCCGACTCATAGTTGGGCAAATATATTGCATACGACCGTGTCTATTGCTTTTTAGTGGTTGAAATGGACGTTATCAAAAATGGCGTCGTTGCCGGGGAACAATTTGGCGTAATTTAGGTTGTTTGAGAAGTAAGCGAAAGTGCTTTGGTCCAAACTTGTGAATATTTGTGTAATTATTTTTTGTACTTTGGGTCTATATTTTCTTAATTTTGAAAAATGGCATCATATAACGGAAATTGGTCGGATAGTAGTTGTTCATATTTTGATGATCCTTGTCCTTATTGTGGAGGACCACACTCATGGCAAAATTATTTAAATTCTCCCGGGGGTGGATTGTGCGCACAATTCCAAACCCATGAGTGGAGTATTTGTGATAAGTGTGGTTTCCAAAATGGTCATTGGGATGATTGTGCTTATTTGTTAATCCCTTCCCCAAGCCCCCACTATGATGATTCTACTCGTTTTGGCAAGAATTATAGGGCTATGGAATTGGAAGAGGTGGAGCATGGCCAAAGTGGAGAGTTCAAACTCATGTTTGAGTGTCTACTTGAAGAAGGAAACAAGGAGCAAAATGTCTTGGAACATCTCTTGGAGACTAGTCTCCAAAATGATTTTGAACTCCAAGGATTGCACTTACAAATGGATGAACATCCGCCAAGCAACTCAATAAGTGTTGTTGATGTCGGCAAAAACATGGAATTGGAGTCAACCGGTGTAAATTCTAATGTGGTTGTTGTTGACTCTAATCCGGGGGAAAAAGAGAATGTCAACATAGAAGAATTGCAAAGTGTGGGCTTAAAGTCACATTCCAAACATTTTTCAACCTTGGAACTGTGTGGTGACACGGGAGTTGAACCACATGAATCAATGACGGAATGCGAGGAGGAACAACTTTGGCCATACATTTTACAGTTTGAGGAGGCAAGAAATCAAAACGACATTCCTCACTTGAAAGCCAAGAAGTGCAAAATGAAAATTTTAAGTATTGGCTCGAATATCCAATTACCACCCCCCATCGCTCGTGGTCATAAGCTTGATTCCAAGCTAGGGGCCCAATTCATATCATCCAAGTGGCGAGAAAAGTGGTAATGTTGTTTGGGTCGTGCCATGACGTTAAATGCGGCGCTTGGTGGGAGGCAACCCATCGTTTTACAAAATTTTCGTCATTTTTAAATTTTTTTTTAGAATAGCTTAGAATATTATGTTGAACTAATCTGCCAAGTTTTAGAATTTTTGGAGTTGATTTGAGCAGGTCGGGATGACCCAGAGAGGCCAAACCAGTAGCTGGTGAAAAAAAAATTGCAGTGCAGCAGACTGTTGCACTATGCGATCGCATTCGTGCTGCGCGATCGCATAGTTGTAGTTTATAGGCGTACTATGCGATCGCAATGTTTGACCAGTCAACTACCAGGGCCCACGATTTTTACACTATGCGATCGCAACACATCCATGCGATCGCATAGTGTCAGGTATTTCTTAAACTCCCAAAGCTGTAAAAAAAAAACGGATCAATTTCCCCCCTTCTCATAACAAACAGACCCCTCATCCCCAACCTCCCACCAAATAATTCAAAGTGCCAAAACTCTTCAAGATTCTTGCAAATTTTTCTTCTCAATCCTCAAGGTATGTGATTTCTTCGCTCTCCTATTAGATCTTTCATCTTCTTCTTGGTGTCATTTGTGAAATAGAAGAACACCCATGGTTATTTGGTCATTATTGCTTACAAAATTTAAGTGTTAAGTTGCAAATTAATTCTTAAAATTGTTGTTTGTTTGCTGGGTGAGTTTGGTTGAGAGTGAGTGGTCCTTTTGAAGAAAAACTTGGTTGAAATCTGTGGCTTCAGTGTCTGAAATTGAGCACACAAAATTAGGCTCACAACATGCTTGTGAAAATGTCCAAACGAACAAAATCTGGGCAGAACTGAAAAACCCTATGCGATCGCATTGACTACTCTGCGATCGCATAGGCCAAAAAAATGCACTGACAAAAATTACACTATGCGACCGCAACAATAGTATGCGATCGCATAGCTCTATCAAACGGGACTTTGAAATTACTCTATGCGATCGCAACAGTGCAATGCGATCGCATAGATTTAAGCCCAGCAGTGCCAAAACAGTAGCTTCGCAGAATTTTGCCCGAATGCTTTCTGCTCTTTTTCTTTAGCCTAAATGCATTATTATACAGTGTATAAAGTACTCGTTCATGCGTTTAACAATTGGTTACTATTTGTAGGTACTTTGTGCACAAAATGGCCTCGGAAAATGTTCAAGAATATGCCCTCCCAGCTCCTGAGGAAGAATATTTTGATGCGACAAGATTCTTGGCAGCTGACTGTGAAAGGAATTATGACAAGCTCATGTCAAAGAGCATTGTCAAAGAACAAGGCATTCGCTTGGACACTGTTGAAGACAAAATGCCAGAATTCTTTAAAAGATTGAACGACAATGGGTGGATATGCTTTGCTCCTGAACCAGTGAAGGCAAACTACACAATAGTTCGTGAATTTTATGCGAATGCCATGAGGACAAACTTCCAGGGGGAGGTATTCACTATTGTTAGAGGCAAGCGGGTCAACTTTGGCCCCGAGGTGATTAACGCACACTATGGGCTTCCAAATGTTGATGACGAGGTATACCGAGCTGTAGGAAGAGAGAGAGGACCAGAATGGTTGATAGAAAAGCTTCATGGCGGGGTGATGCCGACTTGGGCAAGAGTGCAAAAAGGGGTTGATTCACATGAGTTCATTGGGGAAGCCAAGACTTGGCTATCCCTTATATGTGCCAGGATTGTGCCAGCTCGAAATGAAACTGAAGTGACACTTGAGAAGGCATGGATGATTGCGGCCATTATGGATGGCTTACCCGTAAACGTAGGCCAGCACATTGTGAATGAGATAGGGGAAGCTTGCAACGGAAGGACTAGAAGTTTATTCTTCCCTTCACTGATCACTCACTTGTGCTATGCTGCTGAGGTGCCTACAGACCCAAATGATGTTGAGAAAGACCCTGCCATAGCAATTTATCCATTGCTTCGAAGGGGGGCATCTAGCAAGAAGAAGAAAAGAAGAATTGATGTACTATCTCCTTCGTTTGGGCAGTTTGACGGTTCAGCCGAGGGATCCGGAAGCGACCCCACAGCTACAGCAGGATTTCATGACCCCATGGGTCCACTCCAGTCAGGCCCTCACACCATGCGTCACATCTCCCAGCAGATATATGGTGTTGACACCCACATTCGACAACTTGTTGCAGGTCTCCCCTCAGGTCCATCTGGTGAAGGCACTTCGACTAGGTCTGGCTCATCGAGCAAACAGCCACCTACCTTGGATGATGTAGTGAAAGAGCAAAAAGGCATCAAGACTAGGTTAGAAGACTTGAGTAGGAGACAAGGAAAGATTGAAAGGCGACAGGTGAAATTCAAGGAACACGAAAAGAAGAAAAGCAAGTTGCTGTCGCGGATGATGCACAAGCTGAGTTCACTTTGTGGCTCACAAGAGTCTGACGATGATGATGAGGAGGACATGGAGCTCACATTTCCCACTACCTCTGGCTCCGAGTGACGCAGTATTCAGGGAGCACTTTCCACCATTTTTATTTGTCAATTTTTATTGCATTGGGGACAATGCAATATCTTTGGTTGGGGGTGGCTTCTTGTATAACTGTTGTTTTGGCAGATTGGTATAGTAGTTATTTTCATGTTGTTTCTAGTACATTCTCATGCCTTGTGTTATATTAGTCTGTTTTTCATGTTGTTATTAGTATATTTTCATGTGACATGTGATATAATAGTGGCAATATCCTTGGTTTTCTTTTTACCACGGTTCTTTTTCCAAGGATGCCAATTTTCTTCTTGAACCGGGTAATTTTTTGTTGACTTTTCCCGATGATGGATAGATTGACAGCTTTCTTAAGGGAATTAGTCTTGTAATTAGGAGTAGCTTTTGTTAAAATTAGAAAAATAAATGGTTTGGAGTTAGAATTTATGTCCATTGGCCTAGTTGTGATTTGCTTGGTACCAACATACTTAAACCTCGGCATATGAAGTTTTACTTGTTGAAAAAGAAAAATGATTGAAGTAAAGTTATCATGACTTTTAGACTCAACTGTTGGCTCTTTAATTCACTAAATAGCTTCCTTTATGCTATATGTGACCTCTTTAAGTCATTTGTTTCAATTGGATTTTGGATTTGTATTCCACTTGAGTTTTCATGTGCCATGTGTGGTGAGATTTATTTATGAATTCTTTTGTATTACTTGTGGTCTAGAACTTGCCCGGAATGTGCTTCAAGGCGAAATCATAGACTAACTTGGTTTGAAAAATGATATTAGGCCTTTCTTGGACCGCTAGCATGCCTTAAAAATTCCTACCCTTAAAGATTTTCCCTAGTCAACCCATTTTGAGCCTTTAACCTTATTCTTTGGCAACCGTATTACAAGATTTAACCCTTTGTTCTTAATTAATCTAGCTTTTGGCACCCTACCTCCCTAAGTACTTTGAAAGTATAAGCATAGGCTAAAAGCCTAAATTTGGGGGTGAAGGTTGGAAATTGTGATATGTAAGTTGTTTGAAAATAGAGGAAGGAAAAAAAAAAAATATATATATATATATATATATATATATATATATATATATATATATATATATATATATATATATATATATATATATATATATATATATATGAATAATGTGATAAGAAATTGTGAAAAAGGGAAGACTAGGTGTGAAATGAAAAAGCAAAGAAAGGATGGAAAATACTTTTGAAGGAAGGAGACTTTAATTGTAAATATTGTAGTGCTTTGGGAGGTTTTGGAGTCACTTTAACCGAAATTTTGCCTTACCTTAACCAAAAGCCTAAACTACAACCCTTAAGTCCTAATTGATTTTTAACTAAGTTGTCTACATTAGTGGAGGAATACATGAAGGGCAAGCCTATGGTACTACTTGTATGCATTTGAACATCTTTTTGAGAGAGAGTGAATTCTTTCCATTTGATATCCCATTTTTGTTTGAAATTAAGATTCATGAGTGTGGGATTCTCTCTTAAATGTGAGGGCATATGAAATTTGGGTTGTGAATTTAATCTCATCTTCAATTGGAAAGAATGGCCAAAGAAAGTTGATTGTGATAGAGAGGCAAATTTTGAAGCTTTAGTGTCATGACTTGGTCGTTACTTTGATTTGCATTAGTGGTTGAGCACTTAAAGTACAATGAAGTTTATGTGATGTGCTTGATAATTCATATGCCTTGGAATAATTGTTGATACCAATCGAAGTCATGCGTTTGAGCTTAAAGTAGACTTTCTTTTTGGCTTGGTGTTATGGAGATGCATTGTTGACTTAACCGCTTGTGAAGAGATTTTGTTGCCATTGTTGCTTGAGGACAAGCAATAGTTCAAGTTTGGGGGTGTGATGAGTTGGTATTTTACCATCTCATCTTGTCTTTAAATCAATACTTTTGCTATGTTTGAGCAATAAAATCATGTATTTAATGCCATTTACTTCTATTTTACAGGTTGTATGTAATTTAGAAGTAATAGTGGAGAAATCCAAGTGAAAACCAGTCAAAAAGAAGCTAAAATGGGAAAATGAAGTCTGCCCAGTTTTACTCAATGCGATCGCAATGAGTGAATGCGATCGCATAGGCCAAGATACTTAATGCTATGCGAACGCATTGTACACTATGCGATCGCATAGTGTAAGTATGGGCTGGTCAGCTGGTTGTCATTTACTCTATGCGAACGCAATGCTATATATGTGATCGCATAGTTTTAGATTTTATACTTATGCGATCGCAATTCTTTCTGTGCGATCGTATTGTTGTAAGACTTATACCTATGCGATCGCATAGGACTTTTGTGCGATCGCATAGTGTATTATTTGGGCCAGTTCTGGGCAATTTCGACATTTCACATATTTTTCATCCCAAATCAGTTTTATACTCGTCCCAGCAGACTTTGGAGGTATCTTTGGCATCTGGAACATATTTTTAGTCTTTGGCTTAGAGAGAAGGCTAGGGTTTTTGCACACACACTTGGGTCTTGAAGATTAAAGCTTGTGGTTAAGGATTTCTTACCCATTTATATTTATTTCTTCATTTCCTTGCTTTGTATTGTATATCTAAGTGTGTAGTATTTATTTCCAACACTTGAATCTTGTTTATGGGAATATTCATATTTAAAGTGTGGATTAAATACCTTGTTGTGCTTACAAATGGTCTCAAAATCACAAATGGTAATCAAACACGACCGATATACGCGGTCCACAGCCAAAGAATCACCCACCGGAGTGGAAACATAAATGGGGGCACTCAAAGAATCCCGAGGCACACCCGGATGAGAAGCAAAGTAAGAAGACACATATGAAAAAGTGGAACCAGGGTCGAATAGAACCGATGCCTCCCTGTGACTAACCAGAATAATACCTGTGATAACAGAGTCAGATGCAACAGCCGCAGCGCGATCAGGAATAGCATAGAATCTGGCCTGTTCCCCCTCTCGAGGGCGGCCTCTAGAACCCTGACCCCCACTTAGCCCAAAGCCACTATTACACGACTCTCGAACACATTAGAACCATTCTCTCGAGTCATTTACTATTATTCAACTGCAACTCACTTGATCCAACGAATATAACCACATGTGCTCTATTAGCACTCTAACATCATAGGGTATGACCTCATCCCAATACAACCAAACATCTTCTCGCTCCATGCACCGAGCATTCTCTACCAACAACATCTTAAAACATACTATGATTCTCACACGTCTACGAAGCACCATGTAGCCTTTGTCAAATATTTCCCTGCTGATAATAAAATGCAGAGTTTATTAGGGACACTGGAACATCTAAAGTCCCAACATTATACCATACGAGTCTCAACTCTTGCCCATCCGCAAGTTTTCAAGAACTTTGGAATAGCACCTAAATACATCGCAGGCCAAATCTGATACGACACATGACCCATAATTACATTGTTGATAGTGAAATCCTTGCACTTGACACGAAGTCTTAAGATACATCTTGCTAATCCATGATACTAGCCCTTAACATTCGTACGTCTTCATCATAAAACAAGCCCAAGGCATTCGTTTGGTACATGTCCTTCTTAAGACAGTTAAACTCATTTTCCCCAGTATCTCTGCTGGTCTGAATCCTTCGCTAAATAGATATCTCATATGAACCATATAATCTTTATTACCACCAACTATTTTTAGATCTACATCCACCTTGTGATTCTACCATTGCTATGACGATTTGGCAGTTAAGTAAACCTTGTCACGACCGTACTATCAACCGAATGCCAGAACCTAGGCACCCCCATGTGCACAATTGAAGATCTCTCAATTCTCTTGCATTATCGATATGGACGACACGCGGTAACAATAGTTGCGTAAATTCTTGACTCCCTTGAGATCTCTCTGCAGCGTCACGAACCGTCGGTGCATACTTGATACCGAGTGCGCAATTTCAATACACGAGTGGATTCAAAAGAACATATGACATAGGCTTCAACTGAATAAATGACGCACGATAAGGAATTCAAAGAATTGAAGAGTTTCCTAAACAATTACATAGCCTCTCGTAGATAAATACAGACGTCTCCGTATCGATCAGCGAGACTCTAAGTAACCGGTCTGTGTCCCGTGACTCCTATGAACCTAGAGCTTTGATACCAACTTGTCACGACCCTAGTTCACCAATCGTGAACATGTCGTGATGGCACCCAGTCCCCACGACTAGGTAAGCCTAACACATTGCGGAAATTACACGTTTATGAACTTTAAACAAGAAATAGCGGAAGATAATATACATAGGAATGTAATATGTGCCGCTTGGCACATACACTCGTCCAACACACTGTGTAAAAATACCACCAAGACCCGAAATCCCACGGGCAACACAGACTAAAAGAGAATATACAACTGAGGCTCTATGTATAAAAAGTATCTAACAACGAAGTGAAGGAAAGATATCTACTAGTACTAATAGAATAGAAGGAAGGCCTCCGGATCCGCGGACGTAGCAGATCATACCTCGAGGTCTCCCAAAACGCTGCTGAATCCTGATATGAGTCTGTCCTGATGTACCTGGATCTGCACAACAAAAGTGTGCAGAAGAGTAGCATGAGTACACCATGGCGGTACTCAGTAAGTGCCAAGCCTAACCTCGATGGAGTAGTGACGAGGAAGGTCAGGGCCCTACTGAGAGAAAACAGTTACAAAAAAAAATGATAATAATAATAATAAGCAGTTTAACGATAATAATTCCGAAATAACAACAATAAAATGATTATTGCAACCATCTACAATTAACTAACAACAAGTATCAAACTCAATTAATATGTCCCAGACCTGTGGGAATTGAACCCACAGTCCCATTAACAGTACCCCTGGGTCTCCGGGAATCGAACCCGCAGCCCATGTCTCAATAAATAATCAATAACTCAGGATCTCCGGGAATCGAACCCGCAGTCCCTACCAATAACTCAGGATCTCGGGAATCGAACCCGTAGTCCCTACCAATAACTCAGGATCTCGGGAATTGAACCCGTAGTCCCTACCAATAACTCAGGATCTCGGGAATCGAACCCGTAGTCCCTACCAATAACTCAGGATCTCGGGAATCGAACCCGTAGTCCCTACCAATAACTCAGGATCTCGGGAATCGAACCCGTAGTCCCTACCAATAACTCAGGATCTCGGGAATCGAACCGTAGTCCCTACCAATAACTCAGGATCTCGGGAATCGAACCCGTAGTCCCTACCAATATCACGCCGGGTCTCTGGGAATCGAACCCACAGCCCTGGGTCTCCGGGAATCGAACCCGCAGTCCACAAGCACAACCAATAAAGGAATCCACAGAGAGAATAATTATGCTTAACTATAACTTCACCGAAAAATAGTGCCAATAATTATCAAGGAGTTCAAATAAGGCAATTGGGAAACTAAACAGTTAAGTGCTACCTAATCATGTTTTTCTAACCACTACCGGGTAAAAATATCAAATTAACAGCCAAAGACAGGAATATCGCTCATCGAACATTTTAAATAAAGTACGTGTTCAACAACCAGTGCATGTACACGCCCGTCACCTCGCGTACAAGGCATTTAAACTATCACATAATATCCTAGGGGTGAAAATTCCCCCACACGAGGTTAGACAAGCCACTTACCTCGACTTCGGTACAAAACCGCTATGAAACAACTCTCTTTCCGCGAATGTCGGCCTCCACAGGTGTAGAATCTGATAAAAATCAATAGAATCACATCAAAATAGGTCAATTGGGCATTACCCAATCAAATTAACTCAAAATACACCAAAACCCACAAGTTGCCAAAACCCGACTTACGGTACGCTTATCGAAAAATCACGAAAATTATATATTCGGGTTCCTTATCTCAATACGAGTCCGTGCATATAAAATTTATCGAAATCGGACTCCGTTTGCCCATTCAAATCAAAGATTTTCTAACATTTAGGCCTAGGACTCAAACCCACCTTTAATCTTCCAATTTCAGTGAAATAATCATGGATTTCATGATAAACCAACGAATTAAGGTCAAGAAACTTACCCCCGATGATTTCCCGATGATATCCCAGCGTTTCCCCTTCAAAGTCCTCTCTTGGAGCTCAACAATGGCGTTTTTGATTTATGGGTCGCGGCTGAAATGTTTATGGACTTAAGTCACTGCCAGACATTTTTACTCTATGCGATCGCATGATCCCTGTTGCGATCGCATAGAACAAATTTTTGACCCTCGTCAAACTACTCTATGCGATCGCATAGTCCTCAATGCGATCGCAATGCTCACCAAAATATACCTATGCGATCGCATACCCTGCTCCGCGATCGCATAGGACAAAAGCTGGACCTGGGACCCCTCTTCTCTATACACTATGCGATCGCATAGGACTGTACGCGATCGCAGAGCACAACTTTCCAGAACTATGCGATCGCATATCCATGCCCGCGATCGCATAGAACAATTACTTGGCCTCCCAAAACCTTCTATGCGATCTAGACCATTGCGATCGCATAGAGCATTCGTCTGCAGCACACACCAGCAGTTATCAGCATTTCCAAAATGCATGAATTAGCCCGATTGGACCCCGGATTCATCCCGAGACCCCCGGGATCCCAACGAAAACCACCAACCTATTCCAAAACATGATACGAACTTATTCTAATCATCAAAACACGTCTAACAACATCAAAACCCATAATTCACATCGAATTCAAGCCTAAATTTCTTAAAACTTTCCGAATTGCACATTCGATCTAAAACCCAACCAAACGACGTCCGAATGACCCGAAAATTTGCGGACATATCCAAAATCACATAACGAAGCTACAGAAAATTGTCGGAATTCCATTCCGACCCCCGGATCAAAATCTCACCTATCGATCGGATTCGCCAAAATTTCAACCTTCGGCATTTCAAGCCTAATTGAGCTACGGGCCTCCAAAATACATTCCGTACGCGCTCCCAACCCCGAAATCACCTAACGGAGCTAATGGAACCTTCGGATTTCCGTACCGAGATCGTCTTAACACTGTTCCGGTTACGGACCATTTTCTAACCTTAAAGCTCTCATTTAGGGACTAAGTGTCCCAAAATGTTCCCAATTTCAGAACCGACTCTCCCGGCAAACCACAATTGCAAAAATAAACTTAGGGGAACAGTTAAATTAGGGATTGTGGCGTAATTTTCTAAAACGACCGGTCGGGTCGTTACAGGGATTGTTGCCCAATGGCACTGAGAGTCGTCAAGGCAAATATGTGAATGGGTCGAAAGGTGTTTAACTGTGTAGTTTGTACTTGGTAGGTCTCAAAGATTGGAATGACGAAGACATTTTATTCGGCTATCCAAACACTTTATCCATTGATATCCCTTTGAGCCTTATTATATTTTATTTCATACCCCCCTTTCGGAATCAACAACAAAAATTGAGGATTGAGCGGAGAAATCCAAATGGAGAAACAAAAAGAAAGAAAAAAAGAAAAGAAAAAAAAAGAAGAGAAAATAAAAGAAAAAAAAGAGAAAAAAAGATAAAGAAAAGAAAAGAAAAGGAAAAGAAAAGAAAGAAAAAGAATGCAAAGAAAAAATCGGGAGAAGTCAAGATGCAACAATGAATATGGACGTAGTCTGAACTACGTCTGACTTGATCCCGAAAGGGTACGTAGGCAGCCTCACTGAGGTTCAGTCGCAATAACGAAAAAATCCAAAAAAATCCCCCAAGAAGGAAGGGGCAGAAGTTATGGTTGTTGAATAAATAAGATTCCGAAAGTTGTAATTTTAACCCACGATGAAATATTTTAGAGCCTTTATATCCTTTTTTCTTACCCCGTCCAAAAGCCCGCATTACAGTCCAAAGGAAGACCTTCCGATCAATCTTCAAGAAATGCCGAGTCAAACGAGCAAAGGTGAATCACATCAAGGGCAACACTCGAGTCCACCATGATGAGAGAAATCAAAATGAGAGAGTCTTATCGGTGAAAACCCTCACGGGCACCATAAAGCGACAGTGAGTTGAGAGAAAAGAGCAAATGAGAGAGGCTTGATGGTGAAAACCCTATGGGCACTACAAGTCGACTAAAGATCAAATCAAAGAAATGAAGTGTTATAGACCGGTTTCATGGCAGAACTTGCAACAAGAGTTGAACATCAGATTTGCTACACAAAGAAGGCTGAAGTGCATGTTAAGGTCGCTAGAGTCGGTATTCACATCCGCTAGGTCATTCTTCCGTAGGTTTCTTGTTAGGAATTATGTTTTCCTTTCTTTCTATTGTTCATACCTTGTTTTATCCTCCCTCTTATTGAGTTTGTCTGGTCATAACAAGTATAGAAATAATTCCAAAAATTGCCACCAAGCTTTCCAATTGCACAAGATGGGATTTAGCCAACACGACAATTGTCGTAAGTCGGGAAAAGGCAAGGCCAGTGCTTTAAGCCAAAAGAGCAACATGTGCAATGGAGCGGGCAACAATAAAAATGTTTGGGGTGCGTACAAGACGCAAAGGTCGGCAAAGTGCCAATTCGAGAAAATATAACATATGGAAATTGGGGAGTGTATTCTGACAAAGGAAAGAGCCGGTCAAGAAACACCCCAAGGTTGTCCAATGAAATCATTGAAGAAATCGTAGACTTCAAGATCGGAATTGTGGGATCCGTCAAGAATGGAAGAACATACATGCCTAAAGAGAGGCGGATTTTGAACAAAGAAGAAGTGAAAATGGATAGTCGGTGAACAGGCCAAGCATTCAAGCGGAAAGTTCAAGGCCACAACCAACCACCGCATTTTAAACTGACAGAGTTTTCTTTGCTTTGAAATAGGAGCAAAAGATATTGTCAAACTGGGGCAGGAAAAATTTTCTATCATCGGATAGTCATCCGAAGAGCATGAAGGTGAATACAATTGTTTTCGAAGATGAATAAGGCAAATTAAAAGGTGAATGAAGCAAGTATCGGAGAATGATACAATCTTAGTCTGTTGAAACTTTCTCCTAAGACAAAAGTCTTAGTCCGATGAATTTTTCACCTAAGATGAATTGGATAAAATCTTAGTCCGTTGAATCTTTCTCCCAAGATAAAAGTCTTGGTCTGATGAATTTTTCACCTAAGATGAAAGGAAAGAATCTTAGTCTGTTGAAACTTTCTCCTAAGATGAAATCTTAGTCCGATGAATTTTTCACCTAAGATAAAAGTAGAAGTTGGAAAAGGAAATGAAGGCATAATTTGAAATGAAAAGGAAAGGCATAATTTGAAAGGTAAAACCAGAAGTTAGAGAAAAAAGAAAGGTAAAAAGCCGAAAAAGAAAGGAAAGATTATTGAAATTGAAAGACTTAAGAAAGTCTAAATTGCAAATGGACCCAGTCTGATGAGTTATCTCCTGGAGTCATAAACTCAGTCCGATGGATAATCCTCCTGAGACCATGCAAATGAATAGACCCAGACCGAAGAGTTATCTCCTGGAGTCATAACTCAGTCCGATGGATAATCCTCCTGAGATTACATTGAAATGGACATAGTCCGGTGAGAATCAAATCTTAGTCTCTTGAATCTTTCTCCCAAGATAAAAGTCTTGGTCTGTTGAATTTTTCACCTAAGATAAAGAGATAATGCAATGTGAAAACAAAAGGAAAGCAGAAGCCAATGAAAGTAGAAGTTGGAAAAGGAAATGGAGGCATAATTTGAAACGAAAAGGAAAGGCATAATTTGAAAGGTAAAATCAGAAGTTGGAAAAGAAAGAAAGGCAAAAGCCGAAAAGAAAGGAAAGATTATTAAAATTGAAAGACTTAAGAAAGTCTGAATTGCAAATGGACCCAGTCTGATGAGTTATCTCCTGGAGTCATAAACTCAGTCCGATGGATAATCCTCCCGAGACCATGCAAATGAATAGACCCAGTCCGAAGAGTTATCTCCTGGAGTCATAAACTCAGTCCGATGGATAATCCTCCTGAGATTACATTGAAATGGACATAGTCCAGTGAAATACAATCTTAGTCTGTTGAAACTTTCTCCTAAGATTAAATGTCTTAGTCTGATGAATTTTTCACCTAAGATAACCTTCAATCACAAGGTAACACAAAAGTTTTTAATTTCATGCATTTTTAATTTCTGTTAGGCGCCCACCTTCAAACACGGGAATACATTTCGCATTGCACGTTTAATTTTTGTTAGGTGCCCACCTTCAAATACGGGAATATTTTGCATCGCATTGCACGTTTAATTTCTGTTAGGTGCCCACCTTCAAATACGGGAATATTTTTCTGCATCGCATTGCACATTTAATTTCTGTTAGGTGCCCACCTTCAAATACGGGAATATTTTTCTGCATCGCATTGCACGTTTAATTTCTGTTAGGTGCCCACCTTCGAATACGGGAATATTTTTCTGCATCGCATTGCACGTTTAATTTCTGTTAGGCGCCCACCTTCTAACACGGGAATATTTTTCTGCATTTCATTTCATACATGTCTGCATTAAAAAAAATAAAAAAAAAATCTGACATTCAATAACATGATGTGCCCAGTCACCATACTGGGGCAGAAAAATCGTTCTTCGGTTGTTTATTTTGTCACAAGCAGAGGTCCACCTAGAGAATGGACGAAATATTGAAGAAGTTGAACAAGTCAAGGCAATAACAAGAATGCCGGTGAAAGTTGAACAAGTTCAAGGCAATAACAAGAATGCCATTGGAGAGAAGATACAAGTTGAAGGCAATAACAAGAATGTCGTTGCAAGGAATACAAGACACAAGATCAAGAAAATACAAAAAACAAGTTGGAAGACATAGATAGGATTTTTGTAATTCAAGGCTGTAGCTTAGGCCAGCTTCTTTTATTTTTACCATGGTGTAATAATGGGTCAGTCAGCAGTAAAGGCAGTAACAACAACAACAACAGTGAGATCACAGTCCTTGGTAGTCCCAACTACCAGACCTTCCCGAACTACACTGACCTGATTCCTGTTTAGCCCAGGATATGTAGGCAACCTCTGAAGCAGGGCGCGGTCAAAACTTTTCAAAATGCTTCACAATGGAATACTCGAACGGGTAAAAATCGTTCATAATTGCTCACTTATCTTTGCACGGAAACTCTTCGTGTCCCCGAGCAAAGAGGGGCAGCTGTGAGCATGTGATTTTTACCCTACACATGAGTTATTCCTATAAAATTCAAAATAAATGATTTGTCTTTTATTTTTTTAAAACTTTTGTGTGAATTTTGTGTTAGTTGTTTTGCATGTTATTTGCGTGTGATAAATAAAAATACAAAAATTTGTACCTTTAGGAAATTAATTCTTTTTCTAACAAATTAAAGAAAAAATCAAAAAAAAAATTAGTTAGCTTTTAAATTGAAAATTGCCAAAAAAGAAGGTAATTAGTTAGTTTAATTAGTTCAATAACTACAAAGTAGGAAAAATACAGAAAATATATTAAAAAAAATTAAAATACAACAAAATACAAAAAAAAAAATACAAGGAGGAATAAATGCAAAATACAATACAAGAGTAGAATGAAGAGAATTGGGCCAATTCAACAACCCTGCCAGGCCCAGGCAGAAATAATCCTAGGCCCAAACAGACAAATAACGCCCCAGCCCAGCCGGTTCAAGCCAGACCCGGTTTCCCCTTTCTCTGAAATATTCAATCTCAGCCCTTGATTCATGGTTAAATCCAACGGCTCCAAAATCCTCGTTACAAATTAATATACCAAGTCAAATGAAGAAGACTTACTGTCTTCTTCTTCACTTCATGTCCAAACCAGCCGCCCCCTCTTCTCTTCTTCATTGTCGTCGCCGCTAGGGTCCCGCCGCGGGCGGCGGCGGCCGGCCTTCTTTCCGGCCAAAAATTACATCAAAACCATCCCCTCACCCACCTCATCATGCTCCCACCATTAGCCTCCTTCAAAACTCACCATAACACCTCCAAAACGCAAACCCTAATCGCGCCGCCCCACCTCCCCATGGCGCCGCCACCCAAAAATCAACACCCCCACCTTTCTTTTAACCCCCACATGTCCGTGACAACGATTTCAAGTCAAGAATGATGCTGTAAAAGTCCAAAACCGCCGGATTATCAAGAATTTGAAGCCCGTCTCAAGGAAAATTCAAGAAAAGGGTTCGCATGAGGAATAATCAAGTGAATAATCAAGAAAAGACGAAAAAGGAAGAAAAACAGAATAAATGGCGTTGAAGCTAAGTCTTCTTTCTTTAATTCTATTTATTTTTGTTTGTTTGTCGCATCTCTCTGTTATGGTTTGTTAATACCAATTAGTCGATTAAATGCATCATGAATTTGTTTCTTGATTGTTCTCTGATTTTGATTCACGGTTGATTTCCTATTTTTATTAGTCTGTTTAGGTTTCCAGATTTTCTTTTAGATTTTGTTAGATTTTTGATTGTTAATTTTCTGTCAATTTTGATTGTTATTAGCATAGTTTGATTCTTGTTAGGTTTTGTTAGTTTTTGATTGTTATTAGTATTGCTTTTAACAATTTGTAGATTTTCAGATTTTCCTTTTAAGATTTCCGTTCAAATAATGATTCCCATAAATTTTAGATTTTGTTTCTGTTAATTTCTGTTTTTCGACCATGGTCCGATTTTTCTAAATAATTACTTTCTGATTTGTTACTAGATTTTGTTAGATTGTTGTTAGTTTCTGTTTTAGATTTTGGGAATTATCTGTTAAATTGTCGAATTTGTTCATTGATTGTTTTGAATCTGTTTGAGATGATTGATCAGTGAATGTGTTATTTGATAACACTTAGGTTTGATTGGTTATAGCTGTTAGTTAGTGATTAAGCTTGATTAGCGAATTCGACTTTAGATTAGTTTATATTCAAGTTAAGTCGATAGTTGAAATCACTTGATTCTTAGCAACCTAAGGTGTTTTACTAAATATAATCAATTGCGGCTAGTTGTCTCGATTAATAAGACTCACCATCTATCAATTGTTCCCCCGAGTCTTGTTAATTGGATAATTAATCATAAGTGGCCATATTTGTAAGATTGCCTAAGGTTGGCTATAGTTGAAATGTGTTTTTAATTAGTGAATTAATTTGAATTTAAAGTAGTTGAAGGGCCAATTGGCTAGTTGAGCAATAGTCACTTAATTGTGGCTATTTGATAAATACAAGTCTGAAAATGGGTTAAAATAGGAGTAAAATACAGAAATTAGGAATGTAATAAGCCTTAAGAAGTAGGGTTGAATTGGGAAAAGGAAGTTGGTAAACTTGTAATAAGGTTAAAAGGAAAAGGGTGCAATTGGGATAAGAATTGGTATAATTGTGATAAATATAGAGCTTTTAGGGTAATTTGGGCATAACAAAAGGTATTTTAGTAGATAGTAAAAGGAAATGAGGGCACCATGGGAAGTCCAAGGGAAATAGAACATGGTAGACTATTCTAGAAGGGGTTTTAGTGTAGCTTTCAATAAATAATTGCACTAACTTGTGAAACAAGTCAAGAATTGAAGGGTTTGTAATGAAATTCAGATTTTTCTTTTGTGCCTATAAATAGGTATTTTCAGCTTTAGAAAAGGGGATTCAATCTGATTTTTAGAGGTCTCTTTTAGAATTTTAGCCATAGGAACCCAAGAAAAATCCCAAAAAATATTTGTTAAAATTCCAGATCTGAAATTAACATTTCAGATTCATTTTTATTCTGTTTTGCCTTCAAATTCATATCAAAAAATCCAAAAAAACAGTGGTAGATTCATCATAAATCAGTGAATAACTGCAATTACAGTAATTGGAGTGTGAATTCTGATTTTGGAAACAACTTGAAGTGCTGAAAAATGTCTTCTGGGTTTAATTGTTGATTTCATCACTGCTTCTGATCTCCTTTCTAAAATTGAACTGCTGGTGTTGTTGCTGTATTTACTGTTGATTCCTCCTACTCCTACTCACAATTTATAATTTTCAGGTACTTACTTCTAAACTTCACTATGTAAGGCTACAGCTGAAATGGAAATGAAATTGAAGCCTTTTGTCAAAGATCTGTTGTTGCGTTGCTTTTGGTTAATTAGTTTACATACCGTAATCTAGTGCGTAATTGAATTTGGACTGTAATTGATAGTATTGTTTTGGAATCAATGGTTTGTTAGGTATTATAATATTTAAATGTTGAATTACATCTTTAAATATTGATAGCTAGTTAGTTTATTATGATTATATAATGTTGTTAACATAATTAGAGTTAGTTTTCAGCATATGTTTCATAAATGTGTGAAAGTCGTTAATATTAGTTTTGGTTTAGAAGCTTTACTGGACGTATGTTTCATAATTAGAGATTCAGTTTTTCTTCTTCTTCTTATTATTATTATTAGGGAAATTAATTCACCTGCAAGTTAGATCATTATAACTTCTATTTTGTTTTGTCCATAAATAAAGAAATTTGTAAAAATAGGGTAGTTATTGAATATGATGACAACGGGAAACGATCGTTTGGAAATGGGTTTGCTGGAGATTCGATCATAGGCTAGGCGTCTGAATTTCTTTGCTATTGATTCGCTGACTTCGAGCTATATCACAACCTATCATACAGATCAGTTAGGGATAATGCAATTTGTAGTAATATCACAACCTTGATTATGACTTTGTTTCCCTTGACATAATGTAATTTGTAGTTAACCAAGTTTTTTTTTCTCTACTAAAAGATATATAGAAAAATGTTAGTTATTTTTAGTTTGGCCTTTAATAATAATGAGACGAGCCTCGCCACACTAAATACACAATTGCGGGGCCCTCAAATTAATTGTAATGAAAACCTTAGACTTGGAAGGACCGTTTAGTGAATTTCACGGTCCTTTCCCAAAGTTAAACAACACGATAGACTCTTTAGGCACGACTTTAATAAAATACTTTCTTAATTACGGGTGCGCATTTATGTGACCCAAATCTTACTCCCGGCGAAACCTAAATACGTTAAAGTCACAGGCGTACTGGTTGCGGTGTGAATCAAAATGTGTTTTCGTGACGTCACAATTCTTCTAAAATTAAAAAGGCGGAACATTAAAAGCACCTAGTTAAAACATATAAAGAAATCAGATAAAAACAAAAAATTGCAGTTGAGCGACCGTGCTAAAACCACGGAATCCGGGAGTGCCTAACACCTTCTCCCGAGTTAACAGAATTCCTTATCCAGGTTTCTAGTTTCGCAGACTGTATTACAGAGTCATAAACTTCCTCGGTTCGGGATTAAACCGGTGACTTGGGACACCATTATTTTCCCAAGTGGCGACTCTGAATAATTAAATAAATTGATCCCGTTCCGACTGTCCTTTAAGTGGAAAAACTCCTTCCCTTACGTTATTTTATCCGTTTTGGATATCATAGCGTCGGGGTATACCCTACGAGCGTATTTATATGCTTATTTCCCAAAAGTGGGGTAGTAAAAAGGGAGGTGTGACAACCCCCAACAACGATGCACTAGTAATATCTTTACTTGTACATGATACTAATGTAAAGCGAGTTTTGATTGATCCAGGAAGTTCTGCAAATGTCATCCTATTAAGGGTGCTACAAGAAATGCAAGCGGATGATAAAATAATTCTAAAGGCGCATACTCTATCAAGGTTCGATAATTCCAATGTAGTAACTAAAGGGGAGATAAATCTAACAACTTTTGCAGAGGGTGTTGTGAAAGATACCAAATTTCAAGTGGTAGATATGGAGATGGCATACAATATAATCATGGAGAGACTGTGGATTCATGATATGGACGTTGTCCCATTAACTCCACATCAAGTTATGAAATTCCCATCACCATGGGGAATCTGCCAAATTCGTGGAGAACAACATACAACTAGTAGTATTAATATTGTAGCAGATACGAGTGATGTAAATAAAGTTGAAGGAGACATAGACCAGACCACAACTGAACAAAGAAAGACATATTTAGACTCGAGATCTGATATGATTCAAGAACCTAAAGAGAATGAAAATATCAAAATGACAACTGAGGAACTCGAGGCTGTGATATTATTTGAACAATGGCCTGAACGAAAGGTTTATGTGGGAGGCAACTTAAGCTCAGACATGCGAGGTATGTTAATTGATTTCTTAAAAGCTAACGTGGATTATTTTGCTTGGTCCCATGCTGATATGACAGGAATACCATCGGATGTGATGACTCAAACTAAATGAAGACCCATCTTGCACACCCGTAAAACAAAAGAAAA
Source organism: Nicotiana noctiflora (assembly GCA_032618575.1). Taxonomy (NCBI): domain Eukaryota; kingdom Viridiplantae; phylum Streptophyta; class Magnoliopsida; order Solanales; family Solanaceae; genus Nicotiana; species Nicotiana noctiflora. The sequence continues at coordinate 175,785 of JASVEL010013675.1, read as the reverse complement.
GAAAAGCAATGAGCTTTCAAAAACTAGGTGATTCAAGAGAAGGTCCAAAAGCTATTAAAATTGGGTCAATCTGTGAGGTAAATGTAAGGCCCCGTAAAATATTTGTGCATAAAACCTAGTAGCTATAGTGTCATGGTCCGAATAATATGTTAGGAGTGCGTAGAATGCTTCGAGGCGAGCTTGCTCACCGCGGTTCGGACCCTTGGTAGTGATTTAAGTTTCAAAAATGTAGAGAATCATTTTTTCCAGAAAAGTGTCAATTTTGCGGTCAAGAATGCGACCGCAGATCTGCTATGCGGACCGCATTCTTGCCGCAAAGCTTAACAGAAGTCTCCCAAAAATCATGTTGAAAATGCGGTCGATATGCGATCGCATAATGAATCTGCGGTGCACTTTGCGACCGCAGATCAAGAATGCGGACCGCATATTGGTCGCATTCTGTAACGGAACTTGAGTAATTTTTGAGGCCATTCTGCGGTCACTATGCGGACCGCATGTTGATTCTGCGGTCGCAAACTGCACCGCAGATTCGCCCCGGCCCAGATTTTTGTAACATTTTGACCCCATCTCTTCTTTAATATAACACCTTTCACCATCATTTTCTCATATCATCTTACCAAAATTAGAGAGAGAATAGAGGGGTTTTAGAGAGAGAAGTTCTTCATCTTCAAAGATTGTTCCAACCACTTAATTCCAAGGGATCCTAGGGCAAGGATTCAACTTCCCCAATCTTTTCAAGGTAAAAGCCCTAGCTATTTTCTCTAATTTTCAGTTTTAAATTGGGTAAAGAGAGGTTTTCATATAATAGCTTTTGAAAATGGAATTTTACACTCATGCATGATTATTGAACTTGATTTTTAGTAAAAGAAGTGAGTAGAAGTAAGAGTCTTCAAGAACAAGGTTGGCAAGAGTAGGATATCTTGGGTAAGCATAAAGTAGGAAGTTAAAGGAAGAAAACTCGGTACCAGGTATGTATGGCTAATTTTAATTCTTGTGAAATCGCCTATATGTGCGAAATTTGTTTGGTTAGTGTTAATTTGACAAATTGTGTGAAATTCTTGATGTTGTTGTTGGATATTCAAAGTTGTCGTTGAAATATGAGTGATGTGGTATGGAATATGAACCGAAAGGTAAATGAGAGTTGAATTGGGTGAAGAATTGTGAATAATGGTTATGATGGCCTATATGGCACCTTGTGGAAAAGAAATCAAACACTTGAATTGTGGAATATTATTGAACATACTTGTGTGAATATTCTTGATTATGGAACATTGTAACTTCGTTATGATATTGGCTTGATAAGTAATTGCGAACATGAAACATTGTGCAAGTTGCTTATTTGAACTTGTTGAAATTGTGTGTAGTGCATTATCTGCTGTTTGAAATTGTTGTGTTTTAAACTGTAAGGTGGGATCGGGTTACGCGCCGCAACATGAGGAAATAAGGTGTGGGTTGGGGTGATAAGGGTGGCCGAGGTAATAAGGGTGGTCTGGGGTAATAAGGATGGAAAGCGATCGAAATCGCTATTGAAAATTGATACAAAAACATTATTGATATGAAATTATGAAAGGAGACAGCAGGAGAGTTTACAACCTGGGAGGGCACCGATTGCCCCTATGTTTGACTACTTGTAATTTATGTGGTTGATTGGTTGTTGTTCTATTTGTTGACCTTAAACATGCTTGTGATGAGGTTTATCTGAATGAGAAAAAGGTGGGAAACGTGGATAGTTAGCTTAATTCCTTGATGTAATCTACTGTCTGTCTTGTTATCATGATCCTTGTTTAACGGCTTGAGTTTACTCGGGACAAAGTTTGTCCATACATACCAGTACAATTCAAGTGTACTGACGTCCCTTTTGCCGGGGGCGCTACATTCGTGTTATGATTGTAGGTGGTTCAGTAGCAGGCACTTCAGCGCATCGGCAGTAGTATTCTTCGCCTTCCACTGCCCGTTTTGGTGAGCCCCTTTCTTCCTTGGGGGCCTGTGTGGTTCATGCCACTTTTGTTTAGATTTCATTTTGATTTTTGTAAGGTATAGCTGGAGCCTTGTTACCGGCAAGTATTGTACTCCCCTTTTTGTATCCTAGAGGCTCTGTAGACATGTAAACTGTGGGACTCCAGTCTTATGTATATATTATGTTATGTCGGGCGTTGTAAAAAAACTACAAACTTGTTAATGAATCACTCGTATGGTTTTATTTGTTTAATGTGAAATCATTCATGGTTAGTAAGATATTTGGTTAATGAGAAACAATCAACACAAGGGGTAACGCGTGGGAATGAAAGGCACCCAAGTCCGCTTGACTGGGGCAACCCGGTCAGGCGCCGGTCATGTTCCCCAATTTTGGGCGTGACAAACTTGGTATCAGAGCCTAAGGTTTTAAAGTGCCCTAGAATGTCTCGGAGCCGTGTCTAGTAGTGCCCTTCTTATCGGTGTGTTGTCGACCACATCTGATAAGTTGGGGGCTACACGAGCATTTATGAATTTACCTATTTCTTTGTTAATCTATATCGTTGCGGTAAAGTGCAATGTGGAAATATCTGTGTCTAATTCGCGCCTTGTTCCCAAATTTGCATATATGGCACCTAAGAAGAAGGCTAGACTCGGCCTTAGGGCCAATGCCGGCCCAAGTGCGGCTGTTAATCATGTACCCGATGCTGTGGGTGAGAATGACCCACCAGTCCCGAATTTGCCTGGCCCATCTATTCAAAACCCAAGTGTCCCTATTCCAGCGGCGGCAGAGGATGCCACCATTCCTCCTGCCAGTGTTCCTGACTCAGATACAGTTCCCGCTTCGGGCTCTGGTATCTCTAATGAGGATCTTAGGGGAGCCATTCATATGTTAACACAGTTAGTGGCCGCCTACGCCCAGAGATCCCATGTTGCCCCTGTATCCTCTAGCGGACAGGGAGATTCTTCCGGCTCCAGAGTCCACCGGTTCTTGCGGTTGGCCCCTCCGAAATTCTCAGACACCAATCTAGAGGCTAACCCATAGGATTTCCTCGATGAGATATACAAGACCCTCAAGTGATGAAGGCAACAGATATAGAGGGGGTAGAGTTAGCCTCATACATGCTGAAAGGAGCGGCACGTTCATGGTACGAAATGCGGGAGGATTCCCGTGAGGAAGGGAGCCCTCCGGCCAGATGGGACGAGTTCGTGGATGCATTCATGGACCACTTCTTGCATGCAGAGACAATGGCAGCCCGTGCCACAGAGTTTGAGGTCCTCAAATAGGGCAGTATGAGTGTTTGAGAGTATCACATGGAGTTCATAAGATTGTCCAAGTACGCTCCTCATTTAGTGTCGACCATGGATGCCCGGGTTCGACGGTTTGTTCAAGGCCTTAGCCCTTTGGTAGTGAATGAGGCCGCCACAGCAGCTTTGCACTCAGACATGAACTATGGGAGGATTGTGGGGTTTGCTCAGGCCACAGAGGCCAGGAAATTGAAGATTCGTGCAGATAGAGAAAGTAGCAGCAGGGCCCGGTCAATGGGTCATTCGGGGAGATCACTTCCAGGGAGAGGGTCATCAGGGCCATCCCAGTCATATGCTCAGTCCTCCGCGAGTGCATCGCTATCCATGCACAGTCATCAGCAGGGCAGTTACTCGAGACCCGGTTCAGACAGCAGGAGGTCTCGTCAGTCTGGTTGTCCTGGGATGAGGCCCCAGCAGCAGGGGAGGCCTACATGCCCCAAGTGTGGGAGATTTCATACAGAGACTTGTTACCTTGACATCCTAGTGTGCTTTGGGTGCGGGGTGATAGGTCACATTCAGCGGGACTGCCGTGCACCCCGTCAGAGTATAGGTAGGGGATCTGCTCAGTCATCCGGTTCTTCGGCTGCTACGTCATCAGCGCGTACTCTAGCATCAACAGGGCGTGGTGCAGCTAGGGGTGGAGCTCATGGAAGGGGTGGACCCAGCCGATTCTATGCATTGAGTGGCCGCCAGAATGCCGAGGCTTCTCCAGATGTTGTTACAGGTATCCTGTCTGTTCAGACTATTTATTGCTATGCCCTTATTGATCCGGGGTCCTCCTTGTCTTATGTTACTCCATTCATTGCTTCAAGTTTTAGGATAGAACCCGAACAGCTTCATGAGCCGTTCTCTGTGTCGACTCCGGTTGGTGATTCTATTTCAGCCTCACGAGTCTATAGAAATTGTGTTGTCACGGTGAGTGGTCGTGTTACCATAGCAGATCTTATTGAGCTTGGGATGGTTGATTTTGATGTAATTATGGGGATGGATTGGCTCTACTCATGCTTTGCCAAACTTGACTGTCGGACGAGAGTTTTGAGGCTCGAGTTCCCTAACGAGCCAGTTATTGAATAGAGAGGAAATGGTGTGGTGCTAAGGGGTAGGTTTATTTCCTACCGTAAGGCTTCGAAGATGATTAAGAAAGGGTGTATCTATCACCTGGTTCGGGTAACGGACACCGCCTCAGATGTGCCTACCCTCGAGTCCGTGCCAATTGTGAATGAATTTCCTGAAGTGTTTCCAGATGAGCTTCCAGGCATCCCACCGGATAGGGAGATTGATTTTGGGATCGATGTAATACCAGATACTCAGCCAATATCCATTCCACCTTACAGAATGGCGCCAGCAGAGTTAAGGGAGTTAAAGGAGCAGCTGAGGGATTTATTAGAGAAAGGGTTCATACGACCGAGTGTGTCGCCGTGGGGTGCTCCGGTTCTCTTTGTCCGAAAGAAGGATGGGTCACTTCGAATGTGTATTGATTATCGGCAGCTCAACAAAGTCACCATCAAGAATAAATATCCTTTGCCTCGAGTGGATGATCCGTTTGACCAATTGCAGGGAGCGAAGTTCTTCTCAAAGATTGATTTACGGTCTGGGTACCACCAGTTGAAAATCAGGGAGCAGGATATTCCTAAGACCGCCTTCAAAACTCGTTATGGTCACTTCGAGTTTTTGGTCATGTCTTTTGGGCTAACCAATGCCCCAGCAGCTTTCATGGACCTTATGAATCGTGTTTTCAAGACATTCCTAGATTCCTTTGTGATTGTATTCATTGACGACATCCTCATCTACTCTCGGAGCAGGGAAGATCATGTCGTTCACCTCAGAGCAGCATTGCAGACCCTTCTTTAGCATCAATTGTATGCCAAGTTCTCAAAATGTGAGTTTTGGTTGGAGTCCGTAGCCTTTCTAGGGCATGTTATTTCCAGTGAGGGAATTCAGGTGGATCCTCAGAAGATTGCAGTAGTGAAAGATTGGCCTAGACCCACAACCCCGACAGAGATTCATAGCTTTTTGGGTCTGGCAGGGTACTATCGGAGGTTTGTAGAGGGATTCTCAACCCTCGCTTCACCATTGACTAAATGGACGCAAAAGGCTGTTAAGTTCCAGTGGTCCGATGCATGTGAGAAAAGTTTTCAAGAATTGAAGTCAAGATTGACCTCGGCACCAGTATTGGCCTTGCCAGAAGGCACAGAGGGATTTGTAGTCTATTGTGATGCCTCCGGAGTCGGTTTGGGATGTGTATTGATGCAGCACGGAAAGGTTATAGCTTATGCTTCCAGACAACTCAAGAACCATGAGAAGAATTATCCGACGCATGATTTGGAGCTTGCAGCTGTTGTGTTTGCCTTGAAAATATGGCGACACTATCTTTATGGGGTACATGTAGATGTGTTTTCGGACCACAAGAGCCTCCAGTATTTGTTCAAGCAGAAAGAGCTGAATCTGAGACAGCGGCGGTGGTTAGAACTACTCAAGGACTATGATATGGACATATTGTACCATCCAGGGAAGGCAAATGTGGTAGCCGACGCTCTTAGTCAAAAATCCATGGGTAGTTTGGCTCATTTGGGAATGGATCAGAGACCCCTGGCTCGGGAGGTTTACTAATTAGCCAGTTTGGGGGTTCGTATCTCGGCGTCAGACGACGGGGATGTTTTGGTGCATAATGGAGCAGAATCATCACTGGTCGCGAAAATCAAGGAAAAACAGTTCATTGATCAAGCACTGGTTCGGGTGAAGGAAGCAGTTGTGAATAACAAGACCTCATCATTTGTACTCAGCAGCGAGGATGGTGTATTGCGGTGCCAAGGTAGGCTGTGTGTTCCGAATGTGGACGAGCTTCGGGAGAGGGTAATGGCAGAGGCTCATATTTCCAGGTATTCGGTACACCCAGGTTCCACGAAAATGTATCATGACCTTAAGGAGATTTATTGGTGGAACGGTATGAAAATGGATATGGCAAGCTTTGTAGCTAAATGTCCGAACTGTCAACAAGTGAAGGCCGAGCATCAACGGCCCGGTGGATTAACTCAGCGTATAGAAATACCAAGGTGGAAATGGGAGATGATCAATATGGATTTCGTGGTGGGGTTACCTCGCACTCAGTGTAAGTTCGACTCAATATGGGTGATAGTGGATTGACTCACCAAATCGGCTCACTTCCTGCCAGTCAAGTCCACTGATACTGCGGAGCAATATGCAAGGTTGTACATCAAGGAGATAGTAAGACTTCATGGCACTCCACTTTTTATTATCTCGGATCGCGAGACTCAGTTCACAGCTAACTTTTGGAAGAAATTTCAGCAAGATTTGGGAACTCAGGTGAATCTCAGCACAACTTTCCATCCACAGACCGACGGTCAGGCCGAGCGGACCATCCAGACGCTTGAAGATATGTTGCGGGCTTGTGTCTTAGATTTTAAAGGTAATTGGGATGAACACTTGCCATTGATAGAATTTGCTTACAATAACAGCTATCATGCTAGCATTCAGATGGCCCCGTTTGAGGCATTGTATGGGAGGAGATGTAGGTCGCCAATGGGGTGGTTTGAGGTAGTGAAGCAGAATTGCTAGGGCCAGATATGGTGTACGAAGCTATGGAAAAGGTCAAGGTTATTCAGGAGAGAATGAAAACAGCACAGAGTCGTCAAAAGTCCTATGCAGACATTCGCCGAAGGGATTTGGAGTTTCAAGTCGATGATTGGGTGTTCTTAAGGGTATCTCCTATGAAGGGAGTCATGCGATTCGGTAAGAAAGGGAAATTGAGTCCTAGGTATGTCGGGCCATATCGGATCGTTCAAAGGATTGGTCAAGTTGCTTATAGGCTAGAATTTCCTCCTGGGATGTCATCAGTGCACCCGGTATTCCATGTGTCCATGTTGAAGAAAGTGATTGGAGATCCATCCACCATCATGCCAGTCGAGGCTATTGAGGTTAATGAAGATTTGTCGTATGAAGAAGTTCCATTCGCCATTCTTGATAGACAAGTCCGTAAGTTGAGAAATAAGGAAGTTGCCTCTGTTAAAGTATTGTGGCGAAGTCAACAAGTTGAGGAGGCCACATGGGAAGCAGAAAAAGAGATGAAAGAAAAGTACCCCCATTTGTTTGATCAAGCCTAGAAGAAATTAGGTGACCCTTCTACTCCTAGTAATTGCCATCTTTTCCAAGTTGTTTCCCTCTTAGTATTAGTAAAGTCTCCTTCATTTTGTAATGAGTTAAATGTGTTGTTGCCTTGGGTCACTTGAACCTTTCTTGATAAATGAAATCCTTATAAATATTCACGTGTTAAATAAACAACTAATAGTAAGTGTAGATTGGTAATGGTTTATTGAGTGTACATGGTGTTAAAATGGTTAAATAAGGTAAGAATTCATTGAAGTGACTAGTTTTTGTGCAATTGTAACAATATGATAGAATATGTGCATTCGTAGAGGTAAGAAAATGTAGACCAGTTGTGGGAAATGTTGTATTTGTGAATTGTTGTTTGGTAATTTTCGGGGGCCTTTTGACAGGTGGATATGTCCATAATACAAAGGAAACTCTGGCGAAATTTTTCTAAAATATAAGAGTTAGTCAAAATTTTGATGGTTGCATATCATGTATTTCAAAACTAACTCATTTATTTCAAAATCCTCATTCGAGGACGAATGATCTTAAGGGGGGGAGGATGTAAGGCCCCGTAAAATTTTTGTGCATAAAATCTAGTAGCTACAGTGTCTTGGTCCGAATAATGTGTTAGGAGTGCGTAGAATTCTTCGCGGTGAGCTTGCGAGCCGCGGTTCGGACCCTTGGTAGTGATTTAAGTTTCAAAAATGTAGAGAATCATTTTTTTCAGAAAAGTGTCAATTTTGCGGTCAAGAATGCGACCACAGATCTGCTATACGGACCGCATTCTTGCCGCAAAGCTTAACAGAAGTCTCCCAGAAATCATGTTAAAAATGCGGTCGATATGTGATCGCATAATGAATCTGCGGTGCACTTTGCGACCGCAGATCAAGAATGCGGGGACTGCATATTGGTCGCATTCTGTAACAAACCTTGAGTAATTTTTGAGGCCATTCTGCGGTCACTATGCGGACCGCATGTTGATTCTGCGGTCGCAAAGTGCACCGCAGATTCGCCCCGGCCCAGATTTTTGTAACATTTTGACCCGATCTCTTCTTTAATATAACACATTTCACCATCATTTTCTCATATCATCTTACCAAAATTAGAGAGAGAATAGAGGGGTTTTAGAGAGAGAAGTTCTTCATCTTCAAAGATTGTTCCAACCACTTAATTCCAAGGGATCTTAGGGCAAGGATTCAACTTCCCCAATCTTTTCAATGTAAAAGCCCTAGCTATTTTCTCTAATTTTCAGTTTTAAATTGGGTAAAGAGAGGTTTTCATATAATAGCTTTTGAAAATAGAATTTTACACTCATGCATGATTATTGAACTTGATTTTTAGTAAAAGAAGTGAGTAGAAGTAAGAGTCTTCAAGAACAAGGTTGGCAAGAGTAGGATATCTTGGGTAAGCATAAAGTAGGAAGTTAAAGGAAGAAAACTCGGTACCAGGTATGTATGGCTAATTTTGATTCTTGTGAAATTGCCTATATGTGCGAAATTTGTTTGGTTAGTGTTAATTTGACAAATTGTGTGAAATTCTTGATGTTGTTGTTGGATATTCAAAGTTGTCTTTGAAATATGAGTGATGTGGTATGGAATATGAACCGAAAGGTAAATGAGAGTTGAATTGGGTGAAGAATTGTGAATAATGGTTATGATAGCCTATATAGCACCTTGTGGAAAAGAAATGAAACACTTGAATTGTGGAAACTTATTGAACATACTTGTGTGAATATTCTTGATTATGGAACATTGTAACTTGGTTATGATATTGGCTTGATAAGTAATTGAGAACATGAAACAATGTGCAAGTTGCTTATTTGAACTTGTTGAAATTGTGTGTAGTGCCTTATCTGCTGTTTGAAATTGTTGTGTTTTAAACTGTAAGGTGGGATCGGATTGCGTGCCACAACATGAGGAAATAAGGTGTGGGTTGGGGTGATAAGGGTGGCCGAGGTAATAAGGGTGGTCAGGGGTAATAAGGATTGAAAGCGATCAAAATCGCAAATGAAATTGAAACAAAATTATTGATATGAAATTGTGAAAGGAGACAGCAGGAGAGTTTGCAACCTGGGGGGCACTGATTGCCCCTATGTTTGACTACTTGCAATTTATGTGGTTGATTGGTTGTTGTTCTATTTGTTGACCTTAAACATGTTTGTGATGAGGTTTATCTGAATGAGAAAAAGGTGGGAAACGTGGATAGTTAGCTTAATTGATTCCTTGATGTAATCTACTGTCTGTCTTGTTATCATGATCATTGTTTAACGGCTTGAGTTTACTCGAGACAAAGTTTGTCCATACATACCAGTACAATTCAAGTGTACTGACGTCCCTTTTGCCGGGGACGCTACATTCGTGTTATGATTGTAGGTGGTTCAGTAGCAGGCACTTCAGTGCATCGGCAGTAGTATTCTTCGCCTTCCACTGCCCGTTTTGGTGAGCCCCTTTCTTCCTTGGGGCCCTGTGTGGTTCATGCCACTTTTGTTTAGATTTCATTTTGCTTTTTGTAAGGTATAGCCGGAGCCTTGTTACCGGCAAGTATTGTACTCCCCTTTTTGTATCCTAGAGGCTCTGTAGACATGTAAAATGTGGGACTCCAGTCTTATGTATACATTATGTTATGTCGGGCGTTGTAAAAACCGCAAACTTGTTAATGAATCACTCGTATGGTTTTATTTGTTTAATGTGAAATCATTCATGGTTAGTAAGATATTTGGTTAATGAGAAACAATCAACACAGGGGTAACGCGTGGGAATGAAAGGCACCTAGGTCCGCTTGACTGGGGCAACCCGGTCAGGCGCCGGTCATGTTCCCCGATTTGGGGCATGACAGTAAAGTATCCTGATTGATTGGCTAACACGGTTGTCGTAAAAAATGGTAAGCGGCGGGTTTGTGTAGATTATACTGATCTGAATGAAGCTTGCCCAAAAGATTCCTTCCCTTTACCTCATATAAATCAGTTAATTGATGCAACTACAGGGCATGAACTTTTAAGCTTTTTAGATGCATATTCGGGGTACAACCAAATAAAAATGGACCCCATTGATGAAGAAAAAACTTCTTTCACCACAGACAGGGGGACTTACTGTTATAAAGTAGTGCTTTTTGGTCTCAAAAATGCTGGAGCAACCTATCAAAGGTTGGTCACCAAAATGTTCCAAGAACATTTAGGAAAAACTATGGAGGTATATATAGATGATATGTTTGTCAAGACCCAGCATTCTCATGATCATATTTCTCATTTATCTGTTACATTTGAAATTTTACAAAAATTTAATAAGAAACTAAACCCAAAAAAATGTGAATTTGGAGTTGCCTCAGGTAAATTTTTGGGTTTTCTTGTTTCTAATCGTGGCATTGAAGTGAATCCCTCTCAAATAAAAGTAATAGAAGAAGTTCCTGACATCCTTACGAGTAAAAAAGAGGTTCAAATATTAATAGAAAGAACTGCAACTTTGAGGAGATTTATTTCCAAATTTTCAGAGAAGTGTTTTAAATTATTCCCTGCACTCAAAAAACAAGATCACTTGGAACGAAGATTGTCAACAGGCCCTCAGGAATTTGAAAGCTTACTTGTCAAATCCGCCATTGTTAGCAAAACCAAAGGAGGGTGAAAAGCTACTCATCTATTTGGCCGTATCAGAAGTTGTAGTAAGTGCTGTCTTAGATCGAGAGGACCAAGGTAAACAATCTCCTATCTATTATGTAAGTAAATCTTTACTAGATACTAAAACACAATATCCATAACTAGAAAAGTTAGCTTTAGCATTGATCATGGCATCTAGAAAATTGAGACCTTATTTTCAGTCTCATCCCATTGTTGTGGTTACTGCTTTTCCATTATGAAACATTTTGCATAAACATGAGTTATCATGAAAGTTAGCAAAATGGGCTATAGAATTAAGTGAACATGAAATCAGTTATCAACCTAGGACTGCAATAAAATCTCAAGTACTAGCCGATTTCAGGGAATGCATTTAGAAGCTGAAAAAAGAATTACAAGTATAATGGTGAAAACCGGGGGACTTGGATTTTATTCACTCATGGTTCATCTAATGTAAAAGGTGCAGGCCTAGGGATAGTTCTTGTACCTTCTACAGGTGAATTAGACAGGCTATAAAATGTCATTCTATAACTAACAATGAAGCAGAGTACGAGGCTATAATTGCAGGTTTAGAACTAGAACGGGAACTTGGCATAATGCAGATTATAATCAAGAGCGATTCTCAACTTGTGGTTAATCAAATATTGGGGACTTATATAGCCAGGAATACTCGAATGCAAGAATATCTTAAAAAGGTACGGGAACTAATAAAACAATTCTAAACTTGGAAGGTAATGCAGATCCCAAGAGATGAGAATGCAGAATCAGATGCTTTATCTAACCTCGCGTCTGCAGCGGACGTAGCAAATGATGCAAATGCTTCAGTTGTACATCTATTTCATTTCATTCTCAAACCTGATAAAAATAAGGTAAATTTTAATCATTTAACATGGGATTGGAGAAACGAAATTGTTTCTTTTTTACAGCATGGACCCGTGCCTATTGACAAAGCAAAGGCTCATGCACTTTGCAAGAAAGCTGCTCGTTATTATTTGCATCAAGGGAATCTTTATCGAAAGATGGTCAGTAGACCATTAGCAAGGTGTCTCTGACCTTCTCAAATAGAATATGTGATGCGGGAAATACATGAAGGACGTTGTGAAAGTCATGCTGATGGGAGATCAAGTAAAAACATTGATTCAAGGAGGATATTATTGGCCCAAGATGGAACAAGAAGCTAACGATTTCGTATATAAATGTGATAAATGCAATAATATGCATAGACCAGCTAAGTTACTCCACCTTGCCATAGCTCCGTAGCCCTTTATGAAATGAGGGATGGATATTGTAGGTCCATTGCCACAAGCAAAAGTTCAGATAAAGTTTCTACTTGTACATACAGATTACTTCACTAAATAGGTAGAAGCAGGGGCTTTTAAACAGTTGCGGGAAAAAGAAGTTAAAGTCTTCATTTGGAGAAACATAATATGTCGTTTTAGGGTGCCAAAGGAAATCGTGTGTGATAATGGACCATAATTCATAGGGGCCCAAAACACATAATTTTTTCAAAGTTGGCAGATTAAAAGAATAACATCTACACCATATCATCCAGTGGGAATGGACAAGCAGAATCCACAAATAAGGTTATCATCAACAACTTGAAAAAATGTTGCAGGATTCGAAAGGTAATTGGCCCGAGGTATTGCCTGGGGTATTGTGGGCTTATCGTACAACGACAAAAACAAGCACATGAGAAACCCCATTTTCAATGGTTTATGGTACGGAGTCTTTGATTCCAGTAGAAATAGGAGAACCAAGCACACGGTACGTTCAAGTAACGGAGGAATCAAATGATGAAGAGATACGGGTGAATCTTGATTTGTTAGAAGGAAGAAGAGAAGCTGCGCTATTAAGAATAGCGACACAAAAACAAGTAATTGAACGACATTATATAATAGGAACGCACGCCTCAGATTCTTTAAAATTGCGGACTTTGTGCTTAAAAAGGTGTTCCAATCTACAAAGGCTGTTAATTCAGGAAAGCTGAGTCCAACGTGGGAAGGACCCTACATAGTTCGTAACGTTGCAGGAAAAAGAGCATACGAGTTGGAGACAACGGATGGCAAGCTGTTACCCTCACATTGGAATGTTGTCCATCTGAAAAGATACTACATTTGAAAAAAGGTATCCATGGTTAGGTATCTCTATGTTAAAATTTATTTATTAATTATTAACTATTTTGCTAACGATTTTGGATGCTAGGGAAAAATCCTAACTCGTGCCAAATGATGAGTCATGACATGTACGGCAAAATGGAATATTCTTAAATTCCCAACCCAGGGTTACAATTAATTTGATGGAAATACACATGGGTTAGGCAGTCTTTATATATAATCGCACCTCCGAGTCTCGCATATTTTTCTATTTCAGGAAATTGACCAAGTTAAGAGGAAAACAAGTGCTCGAGGCTTCATACTTCACCGCTCAAACACTTGGGGGACTGTAAATTGAACATAGAACAGATACGTGTGGAAAATAGATGCGTAAATCAAGCTACAAAGAGACAAGTGTCGAGCAGAGGTTTGTAATCCTAGCATAAGTATACATCATAGTATTCTTTCCCATGAGAACAATAGAGTCACCTCTCAAACTCATGAGAATAATATAGTCACTTCTCAAACCCTTCCTAATACATGAAAATTGTGTAATGACTATATATTGAAACAGGTTATAAGGGAAAACCTTGTTTAAATTATATTTACTTTGTAAAAATATGTTACAAGAAAAATAGTTACGAGAAAGTTATAGATGTACTTTAATACATGTAATACTCCAAAGCTTGTTCAAGTTCATGAATAAAAACTTGTCAATGTTGTTTCACACAAAATATGTGTATTCCTATTTCTTTCATCGTATTATAACACCATTATAAAGTTGAGACGTCTTCTTCATTAAGTGTCGATATATGAAAAGGGCCCTCTTTTATAAACCTCATGTTAATAACTCATGAGAAAAATCATAAAGCATTTTCAAAGGATAAAAATGCTAAACAATTCTATAAGTCCTAAATAGATAAGAAAAAGGCAAGAATAGAACATATTAAAGTACCAAGAAAACTACTTATAAAGGACTAAGTAAAACTTAGTCAAGCAAAATATCTTTACAAGTGCCCTATTTAACTGGGGACTTAACCAAAAAATCCCTTAAAAGTCAAGGGAAAAAACCACCAATTAAATTAAAAAAACAAAGGAGTAAAATATTCAACTTGTCATTGAAGGGGTTGGAACTTCTGAAGTTGCAATGATAACTTCATTTTCAGAAGCAGCTATAGGAATGGTATCAATTTATGAAGAAGTAGCGGTAGTTGAGCTTAAAGTGTTAAGGTCACCTAGGGAAGCAAGAGTCATGGGAGCTTCAACTTCTGTAGAGTGTATCAGTGAAATTTCATCCCCGGGAGATGGAATTGTAATATTTTCAACTTCAACAGAAGTGGCTCCTTCATTAGAAGGTTCTTCAGCCACGACAATTTCATCTGCCGGAGAAGGAAAGTCAAGTGGTTGTTGAGTCATCTTAATGGTCTTCAAAACCTTGGCCAATTCCGATTTTAAATCGAAGTTTTCTTGACTGGCCTCAGTTAAGGCATCATGGCGGGAGTTTAGAAAGGCCCAGCTCACCTCTATGTTAAAACTCTCCTCAAGAAGCTCATAATCCCTTTCCCACGGAGTAAGTTCATTTTTCAACATTTGATTTTCAGCCAAAGTGGAATCAAGGGTAGCTTCAAGGGAGGCACAAAAATTTCTAAGACACGAACCTTATCAGAGGAAGTTTGCAAGTTAGCCTGCGCGTGAGACAAGTTTTGCACCAACTTTCCCGCGTATTCTTCGTTTTTATTCAATAATACCTTAAGTTCTCTAATATCTTCACTTGACTTTGATAAATTGTTCTGAAAAAGAACATTCCAGGCGCACTTTATCCTTCTCAGCTTTTCTGGAAGAAGCATTGGCCCCCGCTAATTCAGAAGTTAAAGTTTGTTTTTGTTGTTCAAAGTTACGGTACTCTCTTGCAAATCCTTTATCTTTTTCTAAGCGTTTTAAAACTGCTCTTTCCAATTGGTTGCCTCAAGTTGAGCTTCTTTAGCTATCCTCTCAACCTCAAGAAAAGTTTGATCAGACTCTCGAGCCTTCTTCTCTAAAAGAGAAATTCTTCACATTAATTCCGTACCTATAAGGTTAGCCTGCAAAAACAACACATGAAAGTGAGAATTAAAAAGAAAGAACTTATTTAAAAGTAAAGGGAGAATACCTTCAATGTACAATGAACTATATCGTTCATCAAAGTCAGACAACTATGACTGTCCATCTTCTTTTTCTCAATATCCCCAATTAAGGGTTCAAGCCAAACATCTGCTCCACCAGACTTCCTTAAAAGACTGCTATTTCCAGGAAACTCAAGTGTTATGCTCCTCATAGCTGTGCTTCTGCTACTAGAACCCTCCTCTGCATGACAAGCAGAGGAAGGGGGAACTATAGAAGGAGGAACAGTAGAAGAGGTTAAAATAGCAGGAGTTGAAGGAATTGAGGCAGGTAAGGGGTAGAAATTGCTAAAGAGATAGGAACAGACAAAGTGGGTAAGGAAACACTTGAAATAAAAGGAGGAACAGAAGGAACAGGAGCGGAAGATGAAAGAGGAATTTCATCTAAAACTGGACCTAATTCACCACTTTCAAAACCCTCAATAAAGAGGTGTTGGGTAGATTCAGGGGCGTCCCTTGGAGCGGTTTCTTCATCGGAGGTTATAGTAACGGGCTCGAAGGTGCGAGCAGGGGAGACTTCAGTTTCATCCTCAGAAACAACGCGCCTCCTAGTTCTGGGACGAGCCGTCAAAGAGGTATTTTCATATTCATCAACGTCAGAATCTTCTTCAACCACTTTCCTCTTTGACAGCGTGGTCTGTGTCCTCTCCAAAGCTAAGGGAGTACTGGTAGAAGCTCTAAGAGTAATAGCCACTTCAGCTGACATCCCTCGAATAGCAAATCCTAGCAATAAAAAGGATAAAAAGTTAAAAGAGGGGAAAAGAGTTTAATACACGAGAAGCAAAGAGGGATGTATACCGTGAGTTTTAACTTTCCAACCATGTTTGTTAGAAATAGATTTCAAAGTTTGTGCTTTATAGGCACGACTTTCAAGACATCGTCTACTCAAACACGAAAGTTAGGAATGAGCTCCACATCTCCCATGGTTGCTACAAAAAGCAAAGAAATAATAATGGGATTAGAAAAGGAGTTGAAATAACGAAAGCAGATACGATAAGGAAGAAAATACTTACGTGCAAAGTTCCATTTCTCAGGAAAAGGAATGTTTGATTCACCCACCAAATCAAATTGTGGGAACAACAACAAATCATGTATACCAGCCACGGTCGTTATTATCTTCAGGGTTTACCAAAACCCTCTTACTTCTTGCAGTTAAGGTTATTGCGGAATAGCTTGGGGTGAGATAAGGGAAGGTAAAGTCAACATCAGCTTTGACTGACATATACCTCAAACAAGCCACTACTCTCCATATAAGGGGTCCAAGTTGAGCCAAATAGATTTTCAAAAAAACGACAGAAATCAAGTATAACTGGGTCAATGGCAGGAATAAATTCCAAAGTAAAGGGATAAGTGTAAACGCAAGAAAAACCAACCATATAAGAAGTTATTCTTTGGTGTGGATTAGGAATAACTATGTGGGTGTCATCTCTCCAACGACGGTCTCTTCGAACAATTTGAATCAAAGGTTCAGTAATTAAAGAGGAATATTTGTCAGCTCTCTCTAATTTAATCACTTGGTCACAAAGGGATTCTTTGTCATGTTCAAAAGATAAATCCGATGGCACAATTTCTTCAACTAGAGGCTCTTGGTTAGATTCAGAAGGCTCTTTTGATCTTAGAAGAAGATTTGCTAGAAAGAGAGCCTCTAGAGGTATTACCAAAACTAGAAAGAGTGATGGAACCAGAGGTACCACAACGAACTGACCCAGCACCACGAAGCACACCTCATCTACCCCTTCTATGTCTAGCAGGAGCATTGGGGAAGCTATCAAGAATTGGAACTCTTTTAGGGTTAGGATTTGAAGACGACATGGCGAGAAGATGTGAACAGAATGTATGAACTGAAGAAGAAGTGAAGGAGAGTAAAAAGCGACAAATTTAACAAAAAACTTGTGAAGAAGAAGACAAAGGAAAAAGGGGCAAGTTTATATATAAACTCAACCGTCGATAATTAAGAGGTGTAATGATGTAAAGCCTATAATAAAGGCAACTATCACTTTGTGAATAGTGGAGTTAAAAAAGCCTTAGAAAAAGGCTGCAAAATTGTAGAACTAATGAGAAGGTGACACGTATATGGTGCATTAAATAGAAGAGACAATTGAAGCGTCGATACTGTCATAGCATTAATTATGACAAAATACCTTTTTTTTTTTAATGAAGATCAACTTCCCAAATATTTAATTGATAAATAAATGGAAAGTGGGGGACTATCTGTATTGGGAAAAAACTGAATTTATATTGAAGGTGACGTAGCATGAGACGTGGACTGGTCAAATGGTCAAAACAAGGTGATCAGTTCAGAGGCACGGGCAATATCAGATACGAGGATAAGAAAGTTAAATAGGCACGAGATGTTATTCAAATGATACGAGTCTCGTATCTATTTAACTTAATTAAAGCTAGAATGTCAGAAAGAATCGAATATATGAATCTGATGGCATAAAGGAGTCTAAATTCAGTATTAAATACCAAATACGTTAACGAATCAATATTGAATGGGAATGATTGTGTTACATTTCATTTAATGTCATTTAATACTCATAGTTACCTCTTTAAGGCTAAGGCAACTATAAAAGGAGGAGGTTTCAACATTTGTAAGGACACGAAATATCATTGAGATTATCCGAAAATACAAACTTATTTACTGCTTTATTATCTTCAAATAATTTTTATTCTACTCGTCTCCTGATTATCAGTAATCCGATTTATCTCTTAATTTCTAGTTTTGACCGAAATTCTATTTTTTGGATAAACGCACATGTCTTTTGGCAGTGCTATAATAAGTCTAGTATATCTGATGCCGAAGGGAGGCGTCCAATGGCAATTAGATGTGCCGGTTCTTGATCTGACATTATCTGGCGTTTATAGGTTCTTACTTTTATAGTAGTATAGATATAGATATAAATATAGATAAATTAAATTAAAAAAAATAAGATTTCTTCCTCTTATTTCTTTTAGTTTTATAAAAATAAGATTTCTTCCTCTTCTTAATTACGAAAAATATTGGAAGATGCTCGAAAGTCCTAGAGAATGGAAATTTAAAAGTCCACCCGAACTCAAAACAAATAAAGAAATCACACAAGGAGACGATAAAAAGAGTTGCAAATGACAACGAGGCAGTGGAAAGATAAAACAAAGGTGCCAATCAAGTCCCAATCAATCGTTCTCTGGGGCATGGGAGCTGACGTAGATGTGGCTTTCTCCTTGGTATCTTTATATATTTATATTACGTGAACTATTTTATTTTTAATTCGTTTTAAAAAAGATTGATTTTTTTTAAAAATTTGGTAATAATTTAGATTAAACTTACAATTCTACCTTTAATGAGAAGCTTTTATAACTACACAAATATTTCGAGTCTCCTTTGACTTTATTTAGAACCACAAAATTTAAAAATTTTCATTTTTTCTTAAACTCCATATCCAGTCAAACAAATTCACTATGCAGCCCCCAAAATTAAAGTCTGAAGGTCCAGAATTAATAATATAGATTAAAGTCGCCTCTCATTTTAAATAAGGGTAAAAATTATTTATACTCTAACTTTGCTTTACAAATTAAACTCACACCTTAACTTTGAACTATATAGATATTCTGCGTCCATATATCAATTGACTTTTTTAAACACCTATTTTACCCTTATATCATCAATCTTTATCTTTTCTATTTTATTTCTACAAAGTCATGATAACTATAGTAGTATTTTCTATTTTTAGTCTATGTAACAGATTTATAGAGCCGTTGATATAGGCTTGGTCCGTTAGGTCAGTCCAGCCCGTATTTAGCAGGTTTGGGCTAAAATTATTAGAGCCCATTTATGAACGAGACTTTTAGGCCCGACCCAAAAAAGCCCATGGCCCGTGAGGCTTAACTTAGGCCGGGCCGGGCTGGGCCGGCCCGTGGGCCCTATAAAAATATGTATTTAAAATATATAAAATATAAAATTAAAATTATAAGACATAAAAAATTTCAAGAAGGGTATTCCAAGGTTAAAGTTTATTAAGTTCATCATATTAAAAGATCAAAGTCTTAAAATTAAAAATTTAATTATTTTAATATTTAACTAACTAATATTGCATATAAATTGTAAATGTAAGTGAAAGTGAAGATGTTAAGACAACCTTCTCACAAACGGATTCAAATGTGATTGATGAAGATAATGTGTTGGATGTCCCATAAGTATATTAAGCGCCATCGACGTTCTTTTGAATAGTTTGTTTTGAGTTTTGACTTTTATTGAATGAAGTATAGTCTTGTCTTTTACTTTCTAGTGTTTATTATGATTTATTGGATCAGTATAAGTATTAAGCTTTCTGAAAATTTTCCAATAAGATTTTTTTAGCTTTTAAATATTTATCTTTTTTAAAGCTAGAATTTAAAGAAAAAATGTAAAATTACATTTTAAAAAATAACGGGCCGGCCTATGGGGTCCCGCAGCCCACATAGGGCTGGGGTGGACTGACCACTATAAGACCGGTCAAAATAGTAGGCTAGCCCAGCCTAGTCCGTCAATTGCTAAAGCCCACTTGGATTGGGCTGGGCTAGCCCCGCCCCGCCCATATTGACAGCTCTACATATTTACCTATAAAAAGTAAAATTCTACTTTTAAGACAAAAAAGTAAAAAATATTAACTAAGCATACAATTTAATGGAGTTCTATAGTAAAATAATTCAGCAAATAAAAAAAATTTAATTTTTATATTAATAGCAATTAAAACTCTATAATATAGATGATCAGATAGGTCATTTTGAGTATTATCTCCCTTTTCTATATTACGAGAACCCCTTAGATTTATTTGATGATATATGACTTGCGTGCGTGATCCTTGTTGTTTTTCGGAAGCTTATATGTGAAATGTTAAAGAAAATATAATTTTTCACTTTAAAAATGGTTAGAGTTGACCACAGTCAACATTTTTAGTCCTCGGATATATGATTTGACGATTTCGGTAGGTTCGAATAGTGTTTTTAGGCTTGTACGCATATTTGGTTGTGGTCGAGGGTGACCCAAGGGCGTTTCGGCACACTATGTGAACAATTAGAAAAAATGTGTTTTACATTGAAAATCTTAGCGGGAATCAAACCCGCATCTTTTCCTTGGCAAAGAGAAATTTTACCATTCGACCATATCCGCATTTTTTGTTCTTGATACGTAATATGTACCCATATATGATAAATAATCGAATCTTTTTTTGTGCAGTGTCGGGTCACATATTCTCTTCGGAATGATTTCAATTATTTTTGTTTAATTGTATTCTTTTTATTCAAGAAGTTTGACCCCCCTCTCATTTTTTGGTTGGTTTTCTTTATTTGATTTGCGTTTTCTTTGGAAACTTAGATTCTAATTTAATGTGTCTCACAACCGAGAAAAATTAGGGGGGTTATTTTGGTTTTGGGCCTGCGACGCATTGGTTCAAGAGATGAAAGAATTAAGGATATCCACCAGAAATACTAATCCAATCCATAAGGATGTACTAGAAAATAGAGAATTTTTCACAAAAGGCATTCATTAAGACCTAATTAGCAATAAATAGAAACTCTTTCCTATATTACGTGATATAGATATATTTTACGTTATTTTATGATGTAGATAGTGTATTAAACGAATTGTATTCAATAATACAACATGAAATGACACCGCACAAACAGGGATTCCTGTAAATCATGATATGTATTTAGGTGTATTAAGCTGTATTAAGCGAGAAAAAGTAATGTTTCAGCGCAAATCATGGGAAGGTAAATCTGTATTTAGGTGTATTAAGCTGTATTAAGCGGGAAAAAAGTAACGTTTCAGCGCAAATCATGGGAAGGTGAAACAAATCATGGGAAAAAGTGTATTAAGATGAAAGAGAAAATAATAAAAAACGGGAGTTATACCCTAAATTGGTGAGAGAAAAATATTTTGTACCATCTAATAAGGCTTAAATATAGGAAAGTATTAAATTTAAATTTTTTGCTACAAAATAAAAAATGTTATTATATTATGTAAAATCTTAAAAAGGTATTTATATGTTATAAATAGGGTACTAACCTATTCTATAGGTGGTAAAATTTCCTAGAAAATACAATATTTTTGTTACTTGACTAGCCATTAGGAGAAGCAAATACAACAGGTATGCTAAGCAATAAGACTAATGAAGTAGATATTAATGCATACAGCCAATTGAAAAGCAAGAGCCATGCTTTTAATCCTCCGAGCTACCAAGAAATGAACTATATACCATTTGATCACTCTATCAGCCAAAAAATATTAATGGTGATAAAGTATGTCATCGAGGGATTTTACTTTATCGTGAATCCATTGATTCCACATGACTTATTACTACTCCCCCTTTCGTAGAGTTTTGATGATCGGTTCTTGATATTTGATATAATTTTAATGATTTTATATAGCGAGTGAGTTTGTATGATGTTATTACACATGTGTGAATGTTCGAATGGAACCCGAGGGGTTCAAATGAGCTTCAGATGAATTTTAAAGTTTTTGAAATGGTGATGAGTTGCCAGTGAGGATTTCCTGCAGATCTTGTAATTGCGAGGTACCTGATCACAAATGCGAGCATCGCTTTCGTAACGATCCGGCCCATCGTTACGGGAATTTCCACCCCGTTACCTTGCATTTGCATACCTTATGCTTTTATATCAGTATTAGAGTATATCGGGTGAGTTAGGAGTGATTTGGATTGAAAATGAAGCAAATAGCATGTTTGAAGAAAGCTTGAATATGGGAAGTCAACCTAGAGTTGAATATTGAGTTAGAGTGCTCGGAACTGGATTCTGATGATTCGACTAGTTTCGGGGGATCATTTATGACTTAGGAGATAAATCGGAATTGAATTTGGAGGTCCGGTGTAGAAATAGGCTTGAATTGGCTAAGGATGAATTTTGGCGAAATCCGAACGGTAGGTGAGATTTTGATCCGAGAGTCGGAATGGAATTCCGACAGTTGTAGTAGCTCCATTAGGTGATTTTGGATGTGCCTGCAAAATTTCAGGTCTTTCGGGCGTCGTTTGATCGGGTTTTTGATCGAATGTGTAATTCGGAAAGTTTTAAGAAATTTAGGCTTGAATCCGTGGGTAATTGGTGATTTTGATGTTTAGGATGGTGTTTTTATGATTGGAACAAGTTCGAATAAGGAATTAGGATGTGTTGGTGTGTTTGGATGAGGTCCCGGGGGCCTCGGGGTGTTTTCGGATGGCCAAACGGGAGAAAATGTGGAAAATTGCAGGGAAGTGTTCTGGTTCTGTTGTTTTCGCTCCTGCGGAAATGCGCAGGAGCGAGTCCGCAGAAGCGGACGAGGAGGCACATGAGCGCTTGTTTCCGCAGAAGCGGATAAATGTCTGCTGAGGCGGCGTCGCAAGAGCGAAGGGTAGACCGCAGAAGCGGTCAAGAGGCGAAATGGAGAAGTCCGCAGAAGCGGGTGGTTGGTCGCATAGGCGAGTCCGCAGGAGCGGAGTCTTGGTCGCAGAAGCGGAATATTCCGCAGGAGCGGAACCATTTGGTCGCAGAAGCGGTTTCGGAGGGGCGGAAAATGGTCCGCAGAAGCGAAAATCGTAGTGAGTTAAGTGTATCGGAAGTTAGAAAATTTCAGAAACATTTCACACATTTGGGTCTCGGCTTTAGAGGCGATTTGGGCGATTTTGAAGAGAAACTCAAGGGAAATCATCAGGTAATCAACTATGGATTTAAATTATGATTAGTATTGATAATATTATGCAATTATAACATGAAAATGGAAGAATTTGGGGTGATTCATGGAAGATTTAACCCTAGGCTTGAACTTTAGAAAATCAAGGTTTTGAATGGGCGAATGGAGTCCGAATTTGGTAAAATTGATATGCTTAGACTCGTATTGAGATGAGGGTTCCGAATATGTGACTTTCGTAATTTTTTGAGAAGCGTACCAAAAGTCGGGTTTTACCAACTTGGTGTATTTATGCGAATTTCATGTAAATTGTAATGGGTTATGATTCTTTGACCCGTATTTGATATAATTATTGTGGTTTGACTAGATTATACGCACGAGGGAGCTAAATTCAAAGGAAAAGGCATCGCGGACGAGTCTATGACCGGCTAGAGGTGAGTAGTTTGTGTATATGGTAGCCTGAGGGTTCGAAACCCCGGCTTAGCACATTATGACGCTAGCAGGGCGTTGCACGCACACCGTGGTAGGTGCGGGATTGATTGTGAATAGTGATTGAGACTTGGTCCATCCCGGAAAGGAATAATATGTTATTAGTATTGGAAATACACTGTATTTGATATAATTGTGGGCTGTAAGCCTTGTTTGGGGCCTTGTGCCGATCTGTAGCGTCCTTAGAGGACAATATTTATGTGATAGCTAATTGCTTAAATCACTGATCTCAGTCCTGTGAAATCACCTTTTTTAAAATGGTAAGTCACCGGCTTTTGCAAATTTAATAAAGTTAAAGTATTTTTCATAAATTACGAACTGGAAACTGGAATTAAGAAAAATGAACTGTTTTGTGACTTATTTGCTTATTGTGGACTGAGCATGGATCAGGCTGCACGCCGCAGTGGTTGATATGAGGATCGGGCTGCACGCCGCAACAGTATTGCGCTTGGGCTGTAGGAGCCCCTCCGGAGTCTGTACACACCCCCAGTGAGCACCGTCGACGTTAAATGGATCGGGCTACACGCCGTAGCGGTTATGTGCATTGCATTGCATCTTTATTTGTTGAATTACTCTGTGGTAGCTGTATTGTATTGTTGATGCTAGTTTGTAGGAGATTCGAACTGTAGTTTAGCTTCATTATGTGGTATTCTGTGGATTTCTTATTTCCAGCTACTTCTATATATTTATTACTCACTGAGTACTTAGTACTCACCCCTACTCCCTGCACCTTTTGTGTGCAGACTCAGGTACTCAGGAGCAGTAGACAGGCATTTCCAGCGTTTGTAGTGTCATATCGAGTTGCTGAGGTAGCTACCTACGTTCGCAGAACCTTGCTCCTCCTCTCCTTTCCAGTTGTTATTTTGTATTTTGTATTCAGACTTGAGTATTCTATATAGTACTCTCTATTCCTGTCGGGTTTTGTTAGAGGCTCTAGACTTATGACTCCGGATCTTTGGGAGTGTCAGTATTTTGTTCATTTCTATTATTATTGGAGTTCTTAAACTCATATATTCTTCTTGGAATGTCCATTTGGGACTGATAGTCGTTGTGATAAGTAATAGTTGGTCTGGCTGGCCTAGCTTAATTGTTGGGCGCCATCACGACCGAATTTGGGTCGTGACAAGTTGGTATCAGAGCTCTAGGTTATTAGGACTCACGAGTCATGAGCCGGTTTAGTAGGCTTTCGCGGTTCGGTACATAGACGTCCGTATCTATCCTCGGAGGGCTACAGAAACATTAGAAAAAACCTCATTTTCTTGGATTCATATCGTGCGATTTGTGTTATCATGAAATTAAATTTTTCCATATTCGATTCTCTCGCAGATGGCGAGAACACGTGCTAGCGGACGTGGCGGACGACCACTATTGGCACCTAGAGGCCGTGGTCGTGGTAGAGGTAGGGCATCAGTACCAGCACCTGCTGATCCACCAGCTGACCAGACTCAGGGTCAGATTCCTGCACCAGTGGCCCAGGCTCAAGACCAGTTTCCAGCGGCAGACGCTCCGGCAACTCAGGTTCAGGCACCGGCGGTGCCCATTGTGATACCGGGTCTTCAGGAGACCTTGGCTCAGATCTTATCAGTGTGCACAGGCTTGGCTCAGGTAGTTGCAGCTACTGCTGCAGTATCTTCTTCACAGGCAGGGGGAGGGAATCAGACCCCCGTGGCTCACACACCCGAGCCAGTCCAGCCAGTTGCGCCCATTGCACCAGCTCCTGCTTATATGGTTCCAGCTATGCCCGACGATGAGCGGCGTCGTTTGGAGAGATTTGAGAGGCTACAGCCTCCGACATTCAGTGGTGCTGAGGGCGAGGACGCCCAGGGTTTTCTTGACAGATGTCAGCGCATGCTTCGCACTGCGGGTATTCTAGAGTCCAGCGGTGTTTCATTCACCACTTTTCAGTTCACAGGTGCAGCATTTCGGTGGTGGGAGGATTTTGAGAGGCGTAGGCCCGCTGGGGCAGTGCCCCTCACTTGGCAGCAGTTCTCCACGGTATTTTTGGAGAAGTACGTGCCTCAGTCTCAGAGAGAGGAGCTGCGACGTCAGTTCGAGTGGTTGAAGTAGGGAGATATGACGGTTAATCGGTATGAGATGAGATTCACACAGTTGGCCCGTCATGCCTTTTGGATGGTTCCTACAGACAGAGAGAGGATTCGGAGATTTATTGATGGCCTTATTTATCCCATCCGCATATTGATGACCAGGGAGAGAGTTTCGGCAATTACCTTTGAGGAGGTGGTTGATGCTGCCCGTCATATTGAGATAGATCGCCGCAGAGAGCGGGAGGAGAGAGAGGCTAAGAGGCCTCGTGGTACTGGCAGTTACAGTGGTGCTCCGTCTAGGGGCCAATCTCAGCATAGCAGAGGTCGTTCTTTCAGGTCTCATCAGTCTGGACGAGCAGAGGTCGCTCTTTCAGGTCTCATCAGTCTGGACGTGCAGAGTCTAGTGGGGTTTCATCAGATCGTGGTCGGCAGGGCCATCAGGGTTATCAGGGTCAGCAGAGCCGTCAGTAGAGTCAGCCTGTACTAAGTGCTCTTCCGGCTCAAAGCTCTGCTCCTGTTTCCTCAGGACAGGGTTCATCTGTAGCGAGGGGTCCTCAGCAGCCCCTTCTTCCATCTTCAGGCCGTTGTTTTGAGTGCGGTGATTTGGGCCATATCATGAGATAGTGTCCTCAGTGGCTTCGTAAGCGGTCTCAGCAGAGGGATCGGCCCTCGTCTTCTACTCCTATTTCTTCAGCGCCAGCACAGTCTGCTAGGACTGGTGGCCAGGTATCCAGAGGTCGCCCTAGGGGTGAGGATCGTACTGGTGGAGGCCAGGCTCGTTTCTATGCTCTTCGGGATAGGAAGGATGCTAGTGCTTCAGATGCGGTCATTTCAGGTATTATCTTAGTCTGCCACAGGGATGCTTCTGTCTTATTTGATCCCGGATCCACCTATTCTTATGTCTCTACTTATTTTGCACATCACTTGGGTATGACCCGTGGTATTCTTTCTTTGCCCGTACATGTGTCTACCCCAGTGGGGGATACTGTTGTTGTGGATCAGGTATATAGATCCTGTCTTATTACTATTGGGGGTCTGGAGACCCGAGTTGATTTATTACTACCGGGCATGGTAGATTTCGATGTGATTCTAGGAATGGATTAGCTATCTCCTTACCATGCAATTCTGGACTGTCATGCCAAGACAGTCACACTAGCTATTCCAGGTAATCCAAGGATCGAGTGGCGTGGCTTGACTGATTATGTGTCCGACGGGGTGATTTCTTATATAAAGGCCCAACGAATGATTGGCAAGGGTTGTTTATCTTATTTGGCCTTCATTAGAAATGTTGAGGCCGAGACACCTAGTCTTGATTCGGTCCCCATTGTGAGGGAGTTTCCGGATGTATTTCCAGTAGACCTATCAGGCATGCCGCCTGACAGAGATATTGATTTTGGTATTTATTTGGTGCCGGGCACTCAGCCCATTTCTATTCCTCCCTATCACATGGCACCAGCAGAGTTAAAGGAATTGAAAGAACAGCTTCAGGAACTCTTAGAGAAGGGTTTCATTCGTCCGAGTGTGTCACCTTGGGGTGCGCCGGTGTTGTTCGTGAAGAAGAAAGATGGCACAATGAGAATGTGCATTGATTACAGGCAGCTGAACAAGGTAACAGTGAAGAATAAATACCCATTGCCTCGTATTGAGGACCTATTTGATCAGCTCCAGGGAGCTAGTGTATTTTCTAAGATTGATCTTCGATCGAACTATCATCAGTTGAAGATCAGGGACTCGGATATTACGAAGATAGCGTTCAGGACGCGATATGGGCACTACGAGTTCCTGGTGATGTCTTTCGGGCTGACTAATGCCCCAGCTGCATTCATGCACTTGATGAATAGCGTATTTCGGGCGTACCTTGATTCTTTTGTGATTGTGTTTATTGATGATATTCTGGTATATTCACGCAGTCAGGAGAAGCATGCTCAGCACTTGAGAGTGGTATTGTAGAGGTTGAGAGAAGAGAAGCTTTATGAAAAATTCACTAAGTGTGATTTCTGGCTTGACACTGTGACTTTTCTGGGACATGTAGTGTCCAGTGATGGTATTCGGGTTGATCCACGGAAGGTCGAGGCAGTGCAGAATTGGCCCAGACCTTCCTCAGCTACTGAGATTCGGAGTTTTCTCGGCTTGGCAGGCTATTATCGCCGGTTTGTTTAGGGTTTCTCATCTATTGCTTCACCGTTGACTAAGTTGACACAAAAGAATGCTCCATTTGTGTGGTCCGATGAATGTGAGGAGAGCTTCCAGAAGCTCAAGGAGGCTTTGACCACAACTCCAGTACTTGTGTTGCCATCAGCCTCAGGGTCATATACGGTATATTGTGATGCTTCTAGAGTTAGGACTCGGTTGTGTGTTGATGCAGGAGGGTAGAGTTATTGCATATGCTTCTCGTCAGCTAAAGCCCCACGAGAAGAACTACCCTGTTCATGATTTGGAGTTAGCTGCTATTGTTCATGCCTTGAAGATTTGGAGGCATTACCTATATGGTGTATCTTGTGATGTATATACGGACCACCGCAGCCTTCAGCATTTGTTTAAGCAGAAAGATCTAAATTTGAGGCAGCGGAGATGGCTTGAATTGCTTAAAGACTATGATATTACTATCTTGTATCATCCCGGGAAAGCCAATGTAGTGGCTGATGCATTGAGCCGGAAGGCTATTAGTATGGGCAGTTTGGCGTATATTCCAGTTGGGGAGAGACCCCTAGCAGTTGATGTTCAGGCGTTAGCTAATCAGATGGTAAGGCTGGATATTTCTGAGCCCAGTTGGGTGATGGCTTGTGTAGTAGCTCGTTCTTCTTTATATGATCGTATTCGAGAGCGCCAGGTATGATGATCCACACTTACTTGTCCTTAAGGACAGAGTTCAGCATGATGATGCCAGAGATATCATTATTGATAGTGGTGGTGTATTGCGGATGCAGAGCCGGATATGCGTGCCCAATGTTGATGGCCTTCGTAAGTTGATATTGGAGGAAGCCCACAGCTCGCGGTATTCTATTCATCCGGGAGCCGCGAAGATGTATCGGGATTTGAAGCAGTATTACTGGTGGAGAAAGATGAAGAAAGATATTGTGAGCCATGTGGCTCGGTGTCTAAACTGTCAGCAGGTCAAGTATGAGCATCAGAGACCTGGTGGTGTATTCCAGCGTATTAATATTCCTGAGTGGAAGTGGGAAAGGATTACTATAGACTTTGTTAGTGGACTCCCTCGGACAGCGAGGAAGTTTGATTCAGTTTGGGTGGTGGTGGATAGGTTGACCAAGTCAGGCTCACTTCATCCCAGTGTGTACTACTTATTCCTCAGAGCGGTTGGCAGAGATATTCATCCGTGAGATAGTGAGATTGCATGGAGTTCTCATTTCTATTATATCAGACAGAGGTACCCAGTTCACTTCTCAGTTCTGGAGGACATTTCAGCGAGAGTTGGGTTCACAGGTAGAGCTGAGCACAGCATTTCATCCACAGACGGATGGGTAGTCTGAGCGTACTATTCAGATATTAGAGGACATGTTGTGTGCTTGTGTCATTGATTTTGGTGGTTCATGGGCTGATTACTTGCCTCTTGCGGAGTTTGCTTATAATAATAGCTATTAGTCCAGCATTCAGATGGCACCGTATGAAGCTTTATATGGGAGGCGGTGTAGGTCTCCAGTTGGTTGGTTCGAGCCCGGCGAGGCTAGGTTGTTGGGGACAGAGTTAGTCCAAGATGCCTAAGACAAGGTGAAGGTGATTCAGGAGAGACTTCGCACAGCTCAGTCGCGTCAGAAGAGTTATGCGGACCGGAAAGGTCCGAGATGTGTCTTATTCAGTAGGTGAGAAGGTGTTGTTGAAGGTTTCGCCTATGAAGGGTGTTATGAGGTTTGGAAAGAAAGGGAAGTTGAGCCCAAGGTTTATTGGACCTTTTGAGGTGCTTAGGAAAGTTGGGGAGGTGGCCTATATGCTTGCCTTGCCACCTAGTTTGTCGGGAGTTCACCCGGTGTTTCATGTATCTATGCTCTGGAAGTATGTCGGAGATCCCTCTCATGTGTTAAACTTCAGCACGATACAGCTAGATGAGGATTTGACTTATGATGTGGAACCAGGTAGCCATTTTGGGTCGACAGGTTCGTAAGCTGAGATCCAAGGACATAGCTTCAGTGAAAGTGCAGTAGAGAGGTCATCCTGTGGAGGAATCAACTTGGGAGACCGAGAAGGAGATGCAGAGCAGATATCCACACTTGTTTGATACTCCAGGTATGTTTCTTAACCTGCTCGCGGACGAGCGTTGGTCTAAGAGAATGTAACGACCCGGCCCGTCGTTACGGGAATTACCACCCCGTTACCTTGCATTTACATATCTTATGCTTTTATATCAGTATTAGAGTATATCGGGTGAGTTAGGAGTGATTTGGATTGAAAATGAAGCAAATAGCATGTTTGAAGAAAGCTTGAATATGGGAAGTCAACCTAGAGTTGACTATTGAGTTAGAGTGCTCGGAACTGGATTCGATGATTTGACTAGTTTCAGGGGATCATTTATGACTTAGGAGAACAATTGGAATTGAATTTGGAGGTCCGGTGTAGAAATAGGCTTGAATTGGCTAAGGATGAATTTTGGCGAAATCCGAACGGTAGGTGAAATTTTGATCCGGGAGTCGGAATGGAATTTCGACAGTTGCAGTAGCTCCGTTAGGTGATTTTGGATGTGCCTGCAAAATTTCAGGTCATTCGGGCGTTGTTTGATCGGGTTTTTGATCGAATGTGTAATTCGGAAAGTTTTAAGAAATTTAGGCTTGAATCCGTGGGTAATTGGTGATTTTGATGTTTAGGATGGTGTTTTTATGATTGGAACAAGTTCGAATAAGGAATTAGGATGTGTTGGTGTGTTTGGATGAGGTCCCGGGGGCCTCGGGGTGTTTTCGGATGGCCAAACGGGAGAAAATGTGGAAAATTGCAGGGAAGTGTTCTGGTTCTGTTGTTTTCGCTCCTGCGGAAATGGGGGCGCAGGAGCAAGTCCGCAGAAGCGGACGAGGAGGCGAAGGAGCGCCTGTTTCCGTAGAAGCGGAAAAATGTCCGATGAGGCGGCGTCGCAGGAGCGAAGGGTAGACCGCAGAAGCGGTCAAGAGGCGAAATGGAGAAGTCCACAGAAGCGGGTGGTTGGTCGCATAGGCGAGTCCGCAGGAGCGGACTCTTGGTCGCAGAAGCGGAACATTCCGCAGGAGCGGAAGACTTTCCGCAGAAGTGAACCCGCAGGAGCGGTCCATGTATCGCAGAAGCGAAAATCGCAGTGAGTTAAGTGTATCAGAAGTTAGAAAAATTCAGAAACATTTCACACATTTGGGTCTCGGCTTTAGAGGCGATTTGGGCGATTTTGAAGAGAAACTCAAGGGAAATCATCAGGTAATCAACTGTGGAGTTAAACTATGATTAGTATTGATAATATTATGCAATTATATCATGAAAATGGAAGAATTTGGGGTGATTCATGGAAGATTTAACCCTAGGCTTAAACTTTAGAAAATCAAGGTTTTGAATGGGTGAATGGAGTCCGAATTTGGTAAAATTGATATGTTTAGACTCGTATTGAGATAAGGGTTCCGAATATGTGACTTTCGTAATTTTTCGAGAAGCGTACCGAAAGTCAGGTTTTACCAACTTGGTGTATTTATGCGAATTTCATGTAAATTGTAATGGATTATGATTCTTTGACCCGTATTTGATATAATTATTGTGGTTTGACTAGATTCTACGCACGAGGGAGCTAAATTCAAAGGAAAAGGCATCGCGGACGAGTCTGCGACCGGCTAGAGGTGAGTAGTTTGTGTATATGGTAGCCTGAGGGTTCGAAACCCCGGCTTAGCACATTGTGACGCTAGTAGGGCGTGGCTCGCACACCGTGGCAGGTGCGGGATTGATTGTGACTAGGGATTGAGACTTGGTCCATCCCGGAAAGGAATAATATGTTATTAGTGTTGGAAATACACTGTATTTGATATAATTGTGGGCTGTAAGCCTTGTTTGGGGCCTTGTGCCGATCTGTAGCGTCCTTAGAGGACAATATTTATGTGATAGCTATAATTGCTTAAATCACTGATCTCAGTCCTGGAAATTGAAATCACTTTTTTTGAAATGCTAAGTCACCAGCTTTTGCAAATTTAATAAAGTTAAAGTATTTTTCATAAATTACGAACTGGAAACTGGAATTAAGAAAAATGAACTGTTTTGTGACTTATTTGCTTATTGTGGACTAAGCATGGATCGGGCTGCACGCCGCAGTGGTTGATATGAGGATCGGGTTGCACGCCGCAGCAGTATTGCGCTTGGGCTGTAGGAGCCCCTCCGGAGTCTGTACACACCCCCGGTGAGCGCCGTCGACGTTAAATGGATCGGGCTACACGCCGTAGCGGTTATGTGCATTGCATTGCATCTTTATTTGTTTAAATTATTCTGTGGTAGCTGTATTGTACTGTTGATGCTAGTTCGTAGGAGATTCGAACTGTAGTTAGCTTCATACTGTGGTATTCTGTGGATTTCCTTCTTTCAGCTGCTTTTATATATTTATTACTCACTGAGTACTTAGTACTCACCCCTACTCCCTGCACCTTTTGTGTGCAGACTCAGGTACTCAGGAGCAGTAGACAGGCATTTCCAGCGTTTGCAGTGTCATATCGAGTTGCTGAGGTAGCTGCCTACGTTCGCAGAACCTAGCTTCTCCTCTCCTTTTCAGTTGTTATTTGTATTTTGTATTCAGACTTGAGTATTTCTATACAGTACTCTCTATTCTTGTCGGGTTTTGTTAGAGGCTCTAGACTTGTGACTCCGGATCTTTGGGAGGGTCAGTATTTTTGTTCATTTCTATTATTATTGGAGTTCTTAAACTCATATATTCTTCTTGGAATGTCCATTTGGGACTGATAGTCGTTGTGATAAGTAATAGTTGGTCTGGCTGGCCTAGCTTAATTGTTGGGCGCTATCACGACCGGATTTGGGTCATGACATCTTTAATGTGTGATGGATCGCATTTACAAAGAGGGGTTGGGACTGGGCACTTCGCATTTGCAAAGTCTGAGTTTCTTTTGCGATATGGGGTGTAACGACCCGGCCGGTCGTTTTAGAAAATTACGCCCCAATCCCCAATTTAACTGTTTCCCTAAGTACATTTCTGCTATTGTGATTTGCCGGGAGAGTCAGTCCTGAAATTTGGAGTATTTTGGGACACTTAGTCCCTAAATGAGAGCTTTAAAGATAGAAAGTGATCCGTAACCGGAACAGTGTTAAGACGATCTTGGAACGGAAATCCGATGGTTCCATTAGCTCCGTTGGGTGATTTCGGGGTTGGGAGCACGTTCGGAATGTATTTTGGAGGTCCTTAGCTCAATTAGGCTTGAAATGCCGAAGTTTGAAATTTTGGCGAATCCGAACGATAGGTGAGATTTTGATCCGGGGTTCGGAATGGAATTCCGACAATTTCTGTAGCTTCGTTATATGATTTTGGATATGTCCGCAAATTTTTAGGTCATTCGGACGTCGTTTGGTCGGGTTTTTGATCGAATGTGCAATTCGGAAAGTTTTAAGAAATTTAGGGTTGAATTCGATGTGAATTATGGGTTTTGATGTTGTTAGACGTGTTTTTATGATTGGAACAAGTTTGTATCGTGTTTTGGAATATGTTGGTGGTTTTCGTTGGGGTCCCGGGGGCCTCGGGGTATTTTCGGATGGTTAAACGGGGGAAAACATGAAAAATTGCAAGTTTGGGTTCTGTTCTGTTGTTTTCGCTCCTGCGGAAATGGGAGCGCAGGAGCGAGTCCGCGCAGGAACGAGTTCGCAGGAGCGGAAGTGATCGCTGAAGCGGATCCTGGTCCGCAGAGGGAGCATCGCTGATGCGGAAAGAGGATCGCAGAAGTGGTCCAAGGTCGCGAAGGGGAGTTCCGCAGAAGCGGAATATTGACCGCTTAAGCGAGTCCGCAGGAGCGGACACTGAGGCGCGGAAGCGGAATGTTCCGCGGGAGCGGAAGAGATTTCGCAGAAGCGGTCTCGCGGAAGCGACCCTAGGCTCGCAGAAGCGAAATGGGCCAGCCAGGCCTGGAGTTCGCAGAAGCGACCACGTGGTCGCAGAAGCGATTCCGCAGAGGCGGAAATGGTCCGCAGAAGCGAAAATCGCAGATGATTAATTGTATCGGAAGTTAGAAAATTTCTGAAACATTTCACATTTGGGGTCTCGGCTTAAGAGGCGATTTGGGCAATTTTTGAGGGGGATTCAATGGAAATCATCATGTAATCATCTATGGACTCATCTTATGATTAGTATTGATAATATTATGCAATTATATCATGAAAATGGAGGAATTTGGGGTAATTTATGGAGGATTTAGCCCTAGGCCTAAAATTTAGGAAATCTTTGATTTGAATGGGCAAACGGAGTCCGATTTCGATAAATTTTATATGTACGGACTCGTATTGAGATAAGGAACCCGAATCTATAATTTTTATGATTTTTCGATAAGCGTACCGAAAGTCGGGTTTTGGCAACTTGTGGGTTTTGGTGTGTTTTGAGTTATTTTGATTGGGTATTGCCCAATTGGCCTATTTTGATGTGATTCTATTGATTTTTATCAGATACTACACTTGTGGAGGCCGACATTCGCAGCAAGAGGGTTATTTCTTAGTGGTTTTGTACCGGAATTGAGGTAAGTGGCTTGTCTAACCTCGTGTGGGGGACTTTCACCCCTAGAATATTATGTGATACTTTAAATGCCTTGTACGCGAGGTGACGGGCGTGTACATGCGCTGGTTGTTGAACACATACTTTACTTAAAATGCTCGATGAGTGATATTCCTATTTTTAGCTTGTTAAATTCAATATTCCTACCCGGTAGCAGTTAGAAAAGCATGATTAGGTAGTATTCAACTGTCTAGTTGCCTAATTGTCTTACTTGAGTTTTCTTGGTAATCGCTGGCGCTGTTTATCGGTGAAGTTATAGTTAAGCATATTATATTTCTCTCTATGTATTCCTTTACTTGCTGTGTTTGTGGACTGCGGGTTCAATTCCCGGAGATCCCAGGGCTGTGGGTTCGATTCCCAGAGACCCGGATGTGGACTGCGGGACTGCGGGTTCGATTCCCGGAGATCCTGAGATTTATTAATAGGGACTACGGGTTCGATTCCCGAGATCCTGAGATATTGGTAGGGACTACGGGTTCGATTCCCGAGATCCTGAGTTATTGATAGGGACTACGGGTTCGATTCCCGAGATCTTGAGTTATTGGTAGGGACTACGGGTTCGATTCCCGAGATTCTGAGTTATTGGTAGGGACTGCGGGTTCGATTCCCGGAGATACTGAGTTATTGATTATTTATTGAGACATGGGCTGCGGGTTCGATTCCCGGAGACCCAGAGGTACTGAGAATGGGACAGTGGGTTCAATTCCCACAGGTCCTGGACTTGTTTATTTGAGTTGGTTACTTGTTGTTAGTTTAATTATAGACGGTTGCAGTAATCAGTACATTGTTGTTATTTCGAAATTGATGTCATTTAAACTGCTTATTATTATTATCGTCATTATATTATTGTTTCTCTCAGTAGGGCCATGACCTTCCTCGTCACTACTCCATCGAGGTTAGGCTTGGCACTTACCGAGTACCGTCGTGGTGTACTCATGCTACTCTTTTGCACACTTTTGTTGTGCAGATCCAGGTATATCAGGACAGGCTCATACTAGGTGATTCCGCAGCTTTCAGGGAGACTTCGAGGTATGATCTACTACGTCCGCGGATCCGCAGGCTTCCCTTCTATTCTAGTAGTACTAGTTGACATTTTTCTTCATTTCGTTGTTAGATACTCTTTACACATAGAGCCACAGTTGTATATTCTCTTTTAGTCTGTGTTACCGTGGGGTTCCGGATCTTGGTAGTGTTTTATTCATTGTGTGACGGATGTATGTGCCAAGCGGCACAGATTACATATCTTTTTATGCTATTTTTTTCCGCTGTTTCTTATTTAAGTGTTTATAACTTGTATATTCCGCAACGTGTTAGGCTTACCTAGTCGTGGGGACTGGGTGCCATCACGACATGTTTACAATTGGTGGACTAGGGTCGTGACATGGGGGATCATTGTATTTGCGACTGTGCTAGCGCATTTGCGGTATCGGGCATTATAAAGCAACTTCACATTTGCGAAATGGATGGCAATTGCAAATGTCGCATTTGTGACAACTGTGTGGCTGGGACTCTGATCGAATTTGGGATCAATGGTTTTCTTTTGCGATGGTCGCAATTGCAAATAATAGTTTGCAATTTTGACATTTGCAGCTAAGTAAACATTGAGAATTTCGGGACTTAGCTCATTTTACACCATTATTTTGAACTCTAAACTCCATAGAGGCCATTTTGGACAGCATTTTCTTCCCACTTCATAGGTAAACAACTTTAACATATTTTCAATCAACCTCAATTACTTTTTCATGAATTTTATCATCAAATCTATGGATTTCAAGGTAAAAATTAGGGGTTTTCTGTATAATTTATTGATTTGGTGAAAGTGAGATTTAAATCTCGAATTAAGGTTGAATTTTAAAATACATAATATTTTTGGACTTGGGGGGTGAATGGATAATCGGAATTTGGTCATAATCTTGAATTTTGACTATGTGGGCCCATGTTGACTTTTTCAATTATGGTAAAGATTGAACCTTTTGTATCTGTGGGTAAGGTGTATTGTGGTCCGGGCCCAGCCCGGGAACGGCCCGGGGACGCGAGACCACGGGCTAAACTAGGGGTGGCAAAATGGTTCAAAGAAAATAGTTAACCACCTATTATTTACTAAAAAACGGGTTGGATAATAAACCTTTTAAATACGGGTCAAATATGGATAAGAACCATATTATCCACTTAGAAAATGGATAACCAATGGGTCTAACTTTTACATTTGTAAAGTGTGAAATTGGAGGTTCCACAAGTTAGAGAGACTAAGAATTCTCCTAAAAGTGATCATATACAAGAAGTCGTGGATTATATGGGTAAACCCATATTATCCGCCGGTTAACTCATTTTTTATCCGTATTAAATATGGATCGAGTCAGATAATTGATCTATTTTTTATTACCCATTTTAACCCGAACCATATCCGACCTAACCCACCTGTTTGCCACTCCTAGGTTAAACGGGTTGGCCCGTATGTTCCGGTTCCAAGTGGTCCTAAGAGTCCTCCATGTAGAGACCGCGAGCCCGGGACCGTTTAGCCTAGGATAGGCTGGCGGGCCTGGACCGGTTAAGCCAGGCCTAACGGGTCCAACATCTATTTTTTTTTAAAATAGGCCAATGGTTGGAAGTTTAAAAACTAGCCATTGGTCTGCCAATTTAGCCGTTTGACTTTTTAGAAAATAGCTATTTGCCCCCTAAATTTTGTTTTAACCCTAAACTATTTATAATTATAATTTTTCCCTATTCTCAATTATAAACACCCCTCATTCTTTTATTTTTACTCAAAAAATTATCAATCTCTCTCTAATTTTCTTCTATAATTGCTTACTTTATTATTGCAATTTGTAAAAAATTGTAAAGTTGGTGAATTGAAGTATTCAAATCTTCAACGATATACAATTTTCAAGAAGTTGTTCGTCAATTCGGTAAGCTTGTTCGAACTCTTAAGTTTTAATATTGTAGATTTGTTTGTTTTAATTTGTATAATTATAATGAATATGGCATTTTCTTTGAATTTTTTTTTTTTGTGGTAAGGAAAAATCTAAAATTGGTGAATCTAGTGGCCAAGCTACTATTCATTTATGCTATTTTGGTTTGCCGTGATGTTCGGTGTTAGGATTCGGAGTGTTTTGGGACACTTAGTCCCAAGATAGGAGCTTAAGAGTTTAAAGATGTCCCGTGTTTGGAACAGTGTGAAGATGACCTCAGAATGGAAATTCGATGGTTCCGTTAGTTTCGTTAGGTGATTTCGGGGTTGGGACCGTGTTCGAAATGAATTTTGGGGGTTTGTATCTTATTTGGGCCTGAAATGTCGAAGTTTGAATTTTTAAAGTTTCCGGTCCGATAGTGAGTTTTTGATCCGAGGGTCAGGATTGAATTTCGGAAGTTTTTGTAGCTTTGTTATGTCATTTTGGACTTGTCTACAAAATTTGGCATCATTCCGAGTTGAATTGATAAGGTTTCGGCATGAGTTTTGTTATTTGAAGATTTGAAAGTTCATAAGCTTGATTTAAGGTTTGATTCGTCGTTTTGATGTTGTGTTATATGATTTGAAGCTTCGAGCGAGTCCGTGTTAGGTTATATGACTTGTTTGTGTGATTGGACGGGGTCCGGGGACTCGGGTGTGTTTCGGATTGGCTACGGATCCTTTTTCCTCCATTTCGGACTACTGTATCTGTTGGCTCTGATACCAAATAAGTTCAATTCCTGGGAGATCCTTTGTTATTTTTATGATGGACTACAGTTTCAATTCCCGGGAGATCCTCTGTTATTGTTATGATGGACTTTGGGTTCAATTCCGGGGAGATCCTCCGTTATTGTTATAATGGACTACGGGTTTGATTCCCAGGATATCCTCTGTTATTTGGTATGCTGGACTATGGGTTCGATTCTCGAAAGTTCCCCTTGAACTCATTGTGTTATGACTGATAGTTTTATTGTTTCTATCCGAGGTGAATGAGCCGGGTGCTAGTCGTTTCCATTTCTTATACTTACTAGTTGGCAGGATTCCTGTTAGATACACTTGCAGAAGCATACACATAGTTGGACCCTCCCATTAGAGATGAATCCCTTATGATTTGACTAAGGGCAGGGATATGCCATCGTTTACCCATTATATATGTGAGAGTGACCCTAGTGACTAGTTAGTTGCCAGCATTACCGTGTTATTGATGGGGCACAAGATGCCGAGTGTTAGACTTCAAATTCTGGGTTTTTCATGAGTTGTGGTCAGTCTGAGAGTTGTGGTAGGATTGTGGAAAGAGTTGGAAAGACCTTATGTGAGCATTATTTCAGAATAACGACTTAGCGATTTGTTTGGTCTCGTTATGTTGTGATTCCAGGATTTGGATTGTGATTTCTGCCATCATTCTTGTATTATCATTTATTATATCTTTGATTTTACTTGTTGTCCGTTATACTTATTATAAATTGTAGCATTCTTATTTATCCGGGCAGTCTTTACATATTTACATAGCATCTCTATCATTTCTGTTATACTGTTTATTGACCGGTCTGTGTCATGACTGTTTCTCGTCACTACTCCATCGAGGTTAGGCTTGATACTTACTGGGCACCGTCGTGGTGTGCTCATGCTACTCTTCTGCACATTTTTGTTGTGCAGATACATGTACTCCCGTTCGGTTCTGTCAGCCTTAGAAGGACGCATACCGGTAGAGACTTCAAGGTATATCTTCTACGTCCGCAGACCGAGGAGTCCCTTTCCAGCTTTCTGTAAAAAGAATAGTAGCTTCAGTATATCTCCTTGTATAGATATTCTTGAGTCATAGCCTATTATGTATCCTCTTAGCTTGTGATTTGTGAGTATCCGGGTTTTGGAAAATTTTGTTAGCTTCGATAGTTGTTATTGTACGTGCCAAGCGACACCTTAAGCACCATTTTTATATTACAAATTCAGTTTATTTTATTTTTTTCTGCAATTATGCCTATCTTCTGCATTG
Organism: Nicotiana noctiflora; assembly: GCA_032618575.1. Taxonomy (NCBI): domain Eukaryota; kingdom Viridiplantae; phylum Streptophyta; class Magnoliopsida; order Solanales; family Solanaceae; genus Nicotiana; species Nicotiana noctiflora. The sequence goes on along the minus strand of JASVEL010013675.1, from coordinate 136,732 downwards.
TTAAGCTTACCTAGTCGTAGGGACTAGGTGCCATCACAGAATGTTCATGGAGGGTGAACTGGGGTCGTGACAAGTCGGTATAAGAGCTCTAAGTTCATAGGAGTCACAAATCACAAGCCGGTTTATTAGAGTCTCGTGGATCGGTACGGAGACGTCCGTACTTATCTGCGAGAGGCTATGTAACTGTTAGAAAAATTTCACTTCATTTGATTTTCCTGTCGTACGAGATTTTTGACATCCACAATCCTAAACCCCTGTTTTCTACTCTCTCACAGATAGTGAGGACACATATTATCCTATGTGATCAGGCACCCACGCCCCCTACTGCAACCGTCGGAGGTCGGGATCGAGGTAGAGTTCGAGGACGCGCATGTGGTGCAGTGAGAGCACCTGTGTGAGCTGCCGCCAACGCATCACCAGCAGATCCAGCTAGAGTCCAGGCACCTAACACGCCTACTGCTACTACTACCCAAGTCATTTCGGAGACTTTGGCACAGTTCATACGCCACTTTGGCTCATGCCGGATTGCTTCCCCTTGCTGCAGCCACACCCAGGCCATGGGAGGAGCACAGACTCCCGCCGCCTACACTCCTAAGAAGCGAGCGCACATTGAGCAGGTCCCCGAGGTTATTCCTGTGCCACCTGCGGCAATAGTTCAGCCTAAGAGCATGGTAGCGGTTTTCAAGCAGGAACAGATGAGACTAAAGAGGTTCAAGAAGTATGGTCCTCCGGTGTTCAGTGGATTAGCATCAGACGATGCATTGGGGTTTCTTGATGAGTGTTACCGTATTCTTCGTACTATGGGTATCTCGGGATCGATCGAGGTTTCATTCATTACTTTCCAGCTTTGAGGTGCCGCCTATGATTGGTGGTGCACCTATGAGTTAGACAGTCCAAATGAGGCAGCTTCACTGACTTGGAATCAGTTTTCAGATATGTTTCTTAGAGAGTTTGTTCTTCGGAGCCTTAGGGATACATGGCGCGTGGAGTTTGAGCATTTGCACTAGGGTGTTATGACCGTCTTGGAGTATGCTGTCCGTTACACCAGTTTGGCTAGACGTACCTCAACCTTGGTTTCTACTGTTTGGGAGAAGGTTCGCCGGTTCATTGAGGGGCTTATTCCTAGCTAGCATCAGGTCCAGCATGGCTCGTGAGTTGGAAATGGATATTCCATATCAGCAGGTGGTGAACATTGCTAGGAGTATAAAGAGTATGCATGCTAGAGAGAGAAAGGGTAGGCAGAGTCATGAGAGAGAGGGCAGGCAGAGTCATGAGAGAGAGAGTAGACGAGATTAGGAAGGAGAGTTGGAGGAGGCGAGGAGGCCTCGTAGGTCGGTGAGATATACTGGTCCTTATTTTGGAGGTAGGGTACGTCATAGTAGAGGTTTTGCGGGTCAACCAGTTTAGTTCGCGCTTCAAGATTCGCATGGTGACTCAGGCATTCATAGGTCTCGGAGGACCCGTACCACACATTTTCCACCTCATCATCAGCAGAGCGAGTGCTTTGAGTGTGGAGATACTAGCCACATGGTGAGAGATTGTCCCACACTTCGGACTGATGTGTCGCAGCGAGGTACTCGGACAGGGAGAGGTCACCCAAGAGGGGGAAGCCCAACTCTTTGATGTGTTTCATATAGTAGGATTGAGGCCGGTGAGCCAGCTTATATCACTCAGGTACAGACTCAGTTGTTATAGAAAGGCACTATCTGTAGTTCATCACAATTCTACTTATCAAGTTGAGTTCCTTGTTTGTTGTTCCATTTATGGGAGTACTTCATGATTCGCATTCTGTAGATGTGATTATCCCGTTGGGAGGTTTTATGAGTGATAGCCGTGTCTATTGTCTGTTTTAGCCATTGTCGAGAGCTCTGAGGCTAGTGGTATTTTCTTGTTGTTTGTTCTGGTGGGACTAGTTCTACGTCTAGTGGAGTTCATCTACAACAACAACTATCAGTCAAGTATCCAGATAGCTCCATACGAGGCCTTATAAGGGAGGATATATCATTATATGGTTCATTTCTTTGAGCCTGGTGAGGCAAGATTATTGGGCACGGACTTGGTTCTTGATGCTTTGGAAAGGTGAAAGTGATTTTGGAGCAAGCTTTATGCAACTCAGTGCAGGCAAATGAGTTATGCATGCTGGAAGGTTCGAGATATGCCTTACATGGAAGATGAGAAGGTTCTTCTTTGAGTGTCACCTATGAAGGGAGTGACGCTATTTGGGAGGTAGGGCAAGTTTAGCCTAAGGTTTATTGTCCCGTTTGAGATCTTGGTGAGAGTTGGGGAGGTTGCTTATAGGCTTGTATTGCCTCCTAGCCTAGCAAGGGTACATCTGGTATTTTACATTTTCATGCTTCGGAAGTACCATGAATATAAGTCACATGTTTTAGACTTCTGCACAGTGCAACTGGATGAGAATTTAACCTAAGAGGAATAGACAGGGGCTATTCTAGTTTGACAGGTACAAAAGTTGAGATCTAAGAGTTTTTTCTTATATGAAAATACGATAGAGAGGTCAGCTGATTTAGGAGGCTATGTGGGAGTCCGAGTCCGATATGAGGAGTTGATACCATCACCTTTTTACTAGTCCTAGTACATTTCTATGTTCGTTCCAGGACGAACGTATTTTTTAGAGGTGGTAAATATGTCCACCCAATAGGTCATTTTGAGTACTAGCTATCTTTTCTATATTAGAAGACCTCTCATAGGTTTATTTGGATATTTTGACTTTTGAGTGTAGTTTGTGTCATCTTTTCAGAAAGATTATATGTGAAATTTTAAATAAAATGTGATTTTTGACCTTAAATGTGGCTAGAGTTTACCACGGTCAACGTTTTTAGTAAATGACCTTGGATCCATATTTTGACAATTCTAGTAGTTTTGTATGGTATTTTTGGACTTGTACGCATGTGTTGGGGTCCCGGGTGACCGAGGACGTTTTGGGCGCATTATGTGAAAAGGTTGAAAAAATGAGTTTCGAAGTTGAAAATCTTGAATTTTAGTGATTCATTCTTGATGTTTTATCTTATTTTGATGATTTGAGTTAGTGAGCGAGTTTTTATAATGTTATTACACATGTGTGAATGTTCTTATTGGAGCCCGAGGTGAGTTTTAGATGTGTTTTGGATGAGGGACAACTGATTGACTGCGAGTGAGGAATGCATGCAGATCTCATATTTGCGAGATGCTGCTCGTAACTGCGAGCACCGCTTTTGGGAGTGATGGATCACATTTTTGAAGAGGGGCTAGAGCTGGGCACTTCGCATGTGCGAAGTCTAAATCGCATTTGCAAATGGTGGAATGATAACATTTGCGACACTAGGCATTGATGAGCAGCTTTGCTAATGCGAAGCTTAATTTGTATTTGTGTAGGAGGGGACCTTCACAAATGTGAAGGCTTTGTCATATTTGCGATAACTAATTGGTTGAGACACTAATTGAAGTTGCGATCATTGGTTCACATATCGCAATTGCGAACAACAGTTCGTATTGCGATATCTTCAATTGGGTAAAATATGAATTTCAGGACATAGCTCATTTTACACTATTTTTGAACCCTAGACTCCAAAGAGGCGATTAGAATTTCTTTCCAAATTTATAGGCGAGCAATTTCAACTTGTTTTCAATCAATTTCAATTACTTTTTCATGAATTTCATCATTGAATCTATGTATTTCAAAGTAGAAATCGGGGTTTTGGATAGAATTTAGAAATTCATAAAATTGATATTTAGATCTCGAATTGAGGTAGGATTTTGAAATAATTCAGATATCCAGGATCGTAGGTGAATGAATAATCGGATTTGGTCCTAATCTCAAATTTCAACAACTTAGGCCTTTATTGACTTTTTGTTGACATTTTCAATTTAGTTAAAGATTGAACGTTTTTCATTCATGGGTAGTTTCTGAATCTTGTTTTAAATTGTTTGAACGATATGTGACTAGATTCGATTAGTTTGGACGCTTATTGTAAAGATGACACGACCCCAAACCTCGCCCCGGTCGTGATGGCGCCTATCATGAAGACAAGGCCATCCAACAGAACATAAACACCTCTTTAGCAGTTACTTAGCATGAATAAGTCTAACACATTTAATAAAATTATCATAAGCGCGGAAGAAAAGTGATAAAACAGGGAACAATCCCGACACAGCCCGAAATCGGGGTGTCAAAAGTTACGAGCATCTAGAGGAGTCTAAATACAATAAGAAGGCCAGTAATATATAGAATAATATTAAGAATCAAAGGAAGAAATCCGGTACCGCAAATGTTGGCGGTCACCTTACTCAGCTACAATAGCAATACCTTCAACCAACTCAAAACCCGCTACAGGGTGAACAAATACCTGCATCTGCACGCGAGGTGCAGGGAGTAAAGTGAGTAATCCAATTCAATGAGCAATAAAATTAAATAATAACTAAGCAGCAAGAAATCGCGTAAAACAAGCAACATGCTGTATAGAAACCGGGTACAATTTTCGGAAAAAACAATAAAATCTGTGAAATCTTTAGAAAACCTTGGCTCAGTTCAAATCTCTTTTGAAAATGATCTTCTCAATAATAACGAAAAATGATTTCAAAACAGTGAGGGCTGATAAGCACAGAAAATTTACCCCCCGAGCACAAATACCACAGTATACAGGTAAAAAGGCAATAAAGTATGCAAGATGAGCACATAAAAGTTTGCCCCTCGGGCTCCCTCTCTCAGATCACTCTCAGAACTGTATCATATAGTAACTGTTGCGGCATACAGCCCGATCCACATATTGTTGCGGTGTGGAGCCCGATCCATATGGGTACCCGTGCTCACTGTGGGGGTGTAGACTCCGGAGGGGCTCCTACAGCCCAAGCGCTATATGAAGCCACCTCGTAGCATATAAAATAAGGCCTGAAAGTCTTCTCACATCACACTCGAGGCCTGAAAGCCTCCTCGCATAACACTCGGGGCCTGAAAGCCTCCTTACAATACACTCGATGCCTAAAAGCCTCATCACAATACACTTAAGGCCTAAAAGTCTCCTCACATCACTCAACATATCCTCACATATGGCCCTCGGCCTCGCTCAATCCAAAAAACATCATAAGCCCCTCGGGCATCAATAAAAATAGTAGTGCTCAGCCCAATTAACAGTAGAAAATATCATTTAAGTCTCAAATTTTAATTAAAACGACTGAGTTTGTAAATTAGTATAATCAACAGGACTGAGTTCAAGTAGTATATCAAATAGTGAAAAAATAGTGATAAAATCCCCGAAGGGTTCAAATAATTGGCACGAAGCCTAAATATGGAAATCAACCCAAATCATGATAATATCAAACACGTTTCATCCAAATACGCGGTAAAATAAACAATTGGGACGGACCAAGTCACAATCCCCAACGATGCTCTACCCCACGCTTGCTATCCGATGTGTATGTCAATATAGCATTATGGTATGTAAATCCGGGGTTCCAACTCTCAGGATATCATTTACAATCATTACTCACCTCGAACCGGTAAAATTTCTAGCTCTTGATGCCTTTGCCCCTCAAATCGGCTTCCACGCGCGTCGAATCTAACCAAAATTAGAGTGAATACATCACAATATTCCATGAATTTAAGTATTGATTCTTCAATAAAATGATGTTTCTAGGTCATAAGACTCACCTCCAATCAATTCCCGTCGAAAACATCTTTATTCCTCGTCAAAAAGCTCTCAAGGTCGCTAAAAAATGGTGGAAATGGCCTAAGCTTTGCGGATGAAAAGTTATTAAAAACCCTTCTTTCCAACCTAGATTTCCTCTATGCGATCGTATAGCACAAAATATTTACCTCTCATTTTAACCCTATGCGATCGGATAAGGGCCGCCACGATCGCATTGACCAAACAACATACACTGTGCGATTGCATATACATCCATGTGATCGTAATGAACAAAATCCAAGCTCCCAATTTTTCCTCTATGCGATCGCACCACTGCCCTGCGATCGCATTGAACAAATGACCAAACCCCCAAAATCCTTCTATGCGATCGCAACTCTCCTCCTGCTATCACATAAAACAAAAGTCTGCAACACTGACCTGAAATTTTCTACAACAGCCCAAGTCCTAAGAACCTTCCGAAAACAACCCGAGGCCCCCGGGACCTCAACCAAAAGCACCAACACATCCTAAAACATCATTCAAACTTGTTCCAATCATTAAAACACATCAAACAACGCTAAAACCATCAAATCACATTGGATTCAAGCCTAAGTTCTTCAAAAACTTTCGAAATATGCATTTCATCAAAAACCCGACCAAAACACCTCCGGATGACCTAAAATTTTGAACACAGATCCAAAATCACCTAACGAAGCTACAACAACTCTCATAATTTCATTCTGGCTCTCGAATCAAAATCTCACCCATCAACCGGAATTCGCCAAAATACTAACTTCGCCAATTCAATTCTAATTTTACACCGGACCTCCAAAATCACTTTCCCTCACACTCCTAAGTCACAAATTAATCCCCGAAGCTAACCGAATCACCTGAAATCCACATCCGAGCCTTCTAACTCATAAGTCAACATCTGGTTGACTTTTCCAAACCAAACCTTCCTTAAAGAGACTAACTGTCTCATTTTCTACCAAAACCAATCCAATTCAACTCTAACATACCAAATGCAAATAATGAAATATGAAAAAGCATAAAATGGGGGAAACAAAGGCAGTAACACATGAGACAACGGGTCGGATCGTCACAAAAAAAAAGTAGTATTGAATTATTAATTGTGTTCCAAAAAGAGGTAAATGTCTTTGTTTACCTTGATTTGAGGAAAATAAGATAGAGTCGAGTCTATTTGCTATGTGAACCTTGTGATGGGAGAGGGGCGACGTATATGCAAGGTAACAAATGTATATGTTGGACATGGGATAAGCATGCGGGTAGAATTAGCCTTGCTTATACCATATCATTTTATGTATCACGTCTTTCATTCATTAAATTGTTTAATTCTTTGATTACACATTTTCCAGATACTTCTTATTTTAATACTGTGGAAATTATTGGTTGGTTATTGTCAGTAATTATTGCGCGACTTTCATGTGACGAGTTGTGTTCAAATATTGTAGTTGATGTTAAATTTGTTGTTGCGAGATTGTTTTGATATTGGGTGTTGAGGTCGTAGAAATTGTTGATTGGTTATTGGCACTAATGGTTGCGAGATTTTCATACGACGAGCTGTGAGATTGCTTTGATATTGGGTATTGAGATCGTGAACATTGTTGATTAGTTATTGGCACTAATTATTGCGACATTTTCATATGACGAGTCGTGTTCAAATATTGTAGTTGATATTGAATTTTCTTACCACTGTGATTGGTATTGTGTTGTTATGATTTCTTCGTGAGGAAGAGTGAAATGTACGAATGTTATTTTCGTACCTTATTTACATATTAATATTATTGCTTGAGTGAAACTGAGGATAAAGCACGAAGGGTGACGTCGTGCAATTGTCTTTATATTATTATGTGAGGAAGAGATTAAAAGTACGAAAAATAATATTGTGCATTTGCTTTTATATTATTAAGTAAAAGCACGAAGGATGATGTCATGCACTTGCTTTTATATTATTATCATATGAGGAAAAGAGTAAGAGCACGAATAAGAATATTGTGCACATGGTTTAGTGATGATGAGAGTAAAAGCATGAAGGGTAACATTATACACTTTTGTTGATTTCGTTGCTCTTTACTTTTGATATTTGAAATGTGCATTTGTGCTTGTGTCTTCGTTATTTATTATGGAAATCGGTTTACTTAGTTTAGTTTATATTTTTGATTGTTGTCCCCTTTCATATGTTTCTTTTTACTGTTTATTTTGATTTTTTACTTGTTATTCCGTTACTTTAGATATGCAACTACACATGCTTAATGTAAGTGTCTTGTCTTAGCCTCGTCAGCACCTAGTCGTGGTTAGGTTCAATACTTACTGAGTATATTGGGTCTGTTGTACTCATATTATGCTTCTGTACTTCTTATGCAGATCCGATTATCGGTACCAGCTGAGTCCCGAGAGATGCTTAGCATATACCGGGCATGTGATTCAAGGTAGAGATGCATTCCATTCACAAGCCATGAATCGTCTTCTTATTTTCCATTATATTGTTTCCATTATTGACAGTGTTGCATTTTCTTTCAAAACATTGTATGTAGTAAACTTTAGAAGCTCAAGTACTTGTGACTCGGATAGATTACGTTAGATGCTAGATTTAGTCATAATATGTTATCTCAGAATTGCCTTTACTTTATGTTATAATTCTATTACCATCCTTTTTTAGCCGTTCTTCCTATTTATCTGTTGTGTGTTGGCTTACCTAGCAAATGTAATTAGGCACCATTACAATTACGACTGGAATTTTGGTTCGCGATAATTTCGCTGTATCAACGCATACAGTCGCGCAGGATACAATCATACAATCACAATAGGTTGTATGTGTTGCTCAACAGAAAGTATTTTCTCTCACACAACGAAATATATACAATGTAGATATATACAAAGAAGAAGAAGAAAAAGAAGAAGACTCGGATCTATACATACAACATACACTCATCCACCATTGAATTCATTTTTATCTTCAACGTAACTCAGTGAATTTCTTAACCGATCAACCCATCAATCTCTATGGGACTTAACGTTGTGCGAAGCAGCAACACAAATTGAAAGGAAGGATTGGAAGAAGACATGTAAGAGAGAAACGGGGGGTGGGGATGGGGAGAATGAATGTGAGCGTTGGAAAAAGAAAAAAAATTAAAATAAAAAATATTAGCCTTGGGAGGAGAGAGAAAGTGAAAGGTGTTTTACGGAGATGATAAAGAAAGAAAAGTCAGCCGTCCGCCTTTGCGACGACAACAACAACAACAATTCAGTATAATGTCCAAATAAATCCCCGGTATTCTTCCGTCCAAGAACTTCTCACCTTACTCTTGGGGGAGATTCGATCTCACAACCTCTCGGTCGGAAGTGGAGGTTGCTTACCATCAGAGCAACCCATCTTGCCTTTATGACGGTGAAACGATAAAAAAGATATAATTTTTTATAAAAAGTGTATTTATTTATGATAAACACAATGTATAAGTCAATTACACCATACAAATTTTTCCACTTACAAGGGAGAAACCTGCCGGCCCATTTCTTCATGTTCAGCTCCAACTGGGTAGTTATTCATGCCTATCTAGCAATAAACAAGAATAACAAAGAGGCAGATTGGGGAGACAATTTGGCTTAATCCTCATTCTTATTGTTAGCAAACCATCCAATTTCATTGTCTAGCTCATAAAATCTTCCATAAAATAATTACAAATATGTTAAGAAATTACATGTTGACAGTATTTTATTTTTCATAGAACATGTGAAGAAATACTTCACGCAGTTTCAGCAGTTCTTCCGCTTCCAAGACAAATTCGTCTGTTTGTGCCTCATAAAAAGAACTAGCATGTTAATGGATCATTACCCTGATGATATAACAAAAACAATGATGATATAACAAAATAAAAGCTTCCCCTATCTCGCATGATAAAGCAAAAAAGAAAAGAAAGATAAAGAATAGAAAAAAGGTAGAATTGAACAACATCTTTTGTGCAAACGGCTCTACAAGAAAATTGACCTCCCTCATTTCTATTGAAGAAAGAGAAAAATAGAATCTATCATACTCACGAGCTACAAACATAGATTTCCAACTGTTGGCTAACAACGACAACAAACAATAATACTCCACTAATTATGATTATGAGGATATATTTCGTGGCTCTCAATCATATTGAAGACTAGTATAGCACAATTTATGGTGCATTTGATTTTAAGACATCAGCTTGAATGTGAATCTAAGTTAATTGGACAGTGAATGCGAAAAGTCCAATATGTTCTTAAACTCAAATAACCACTTAAGAAGCTACTTGCTTGAACATTAGAAAATTAATTTCTCAAGCAAAAACAAACATGAATTGAACTGGAATTTCCACGATATACATAAGCAAGTCTTAATAGGACAATCGTTCTGCATATGAAAATAAACCTAAGTGATCTACTCATGATCAAACGAGCGCATAACTGTGGCGTTTTCCAAAACCGCGGGAATTCAATTTATGGGGTTAAAAAACGCCACAAATTAACAAAATAACCCTATCCTTTTCTTGTAGTGACTTAAGAGCAGTGACCCTAGCCATGTGTGTCTAATTTAAAGAATGGCGGCACCTGCTTGTTGCTGATGGCGACCGAATGAGTGAGACACAATCGATAGCAATCGAACAAGGAGTCACTGTATCCTACTGGCTCCCAAGAAATATTTGGTGGAAAAGAGAGAAAGTCACACTCAAGGAATTGATCAACAAGTAATACTCTCACGTTCATAAAATAAATTTCCAGAATTAAACTTTTTAGATTTGATCATAAATTGAAATATAAAATCTTTAAGTTATTTTTCAAAATGTATATATTTAAAAATTACGTAAAAAAGTATAAGTCACAATAATTAATTATTTAAATATTAAAAGGTATATAAAATCACGATTAAAGAAAAACTGAAATTCGAACATCACTACATAAATTGAGATGGAAGGAGCGTTTAATATTTCTTAAATACATACTTGTCACCCATTAAAGCTTATTTGCTTATACATAGAAAAAATGCTTCATCAAAATTTTGATAATGAATACTTCTTTTCTAATTAGAAAATATATAACTATATAATTATTACTTATGCGAGTAAATATCACTCCTAGAATTACATTGTAATTGCCATTTTCTTACTATGTACACACTAATGTCCAAGCAAACCTGATTTTTATCTTTCCCATATTATTATTGACATATTAGCGTATCCCATTACCTTGGTCGAAGCGGTATTACATCGTCGTCGAAAATTTTTATTAAATACTTGTATATAATTAAAATGCAGAACCCTAAAAACGCATAATTTAGTTAACGTTGAAGTGACGCCTCTTGACATACTCTCTTGGGTAGCTTGTTTTGTCAAGCGTCCTAATTTTCTAGTTTATGTCAAGAGTTCGAAGATATATAGCTACATTTTGAGTTTTAAATTTTTTGATAATTGATATACAAATAAAATAGTTGCCCTGGGCTTGAACCATTGATCTCAGAGGCGTATTCAGGATCAGATGGTTACAGGTGCCTGTGTATTTAATGTGAATTTACCAGTAGTCAAGAAGGTTGAATTAAGGTGTGTATCTTGTTGGTTCGCTTTGTTTTGAATTAATTGGGTTCACTATACAAGATTTTTTTGGTGCATAAATAAACACGTGACAATCAAACTAAAAATATTTGATTCTTGATTTGAGATTAAAAAATAATAACATTAACTAGATAAAAACTAAAAAATGATATCAAAAGCATATTCAAACAAATATTTTGATATCTAGAAAAGAACATAAGCAAATATATTTTTATAGTTTAAATAAATAATCGTATGTAGAGTGAAATATAAAAATTGAAACAAATAATATTACGAAAAAGAAAAAAAATCGAAAGAGGGAACAACTAGGGCAAAGAAGAAAAACAAAACTTAACTTGCACAAATAAATGAAAATGGAAAGAGAGAACAATTGGGCAAAGAGGAAAAGCAAAACTTAACTTGAATATATGAGTAAAGCGGCATCGGATCATGTGCCTTGACTTGAGCCTGGGGTTGGCTAATTTGACCATGGCACCTACAAGTCATTTGTGACTTGGGGTGCCAATCCTTATTTATTTAGCTTTTGTAATGTTTTTTGATATGCAATACAAGTACATACATGAAATTCTACCCGAGCAATGGGGTGGCGTACCAGCCTTTTTCCTATGTATAGATCCGGATCCGCCCCTGGTTGATCATGTTAAAAGAAAAAGCTAAACTAATAATGTGTCAAGAGCGAAATACATATGCTCCAACGACAATAATAAAGATGTTGCTTCTTCCATTAGTTGTTCTGCTAATTTTTTTTCTTCCATTTTCTTCTTGACAAAATGCTGATTAAGAACATTCGAAGATTAACTATAACTTTTTGAGTGATTGTTTGGTGCCTTTAACAGAAATGAAAGTACATTTAGTATATATTTCTAGTGAGGTTATTTTGAATTCATTTCAAAAAAATAAAAATTTATCAAGAAGAGTTGTAGCATAATTGAGTTGTTTTATTAATATTATGATTCAAGTATATTAATTTCTTAAATAAGATGTTATACATAATTGTTTATTGCTCACGTTGTAAGATTATAATACCAATACGAAAAATTCTGCATACGCAATTATATCCCTAGTTTTTACTAATTACAAAAGAACAATTGAAAACTGTTAAATTTTATATTATCTCTCTCACATACGATCTCTCTCAATTAAGAGAATAGTAGATTTTCAGTTTTTACGTTATTCATGGGTTCAACCAATCAATTAAAAAAAATTAAACGTGCATCCATGACACCATTTTCCCACAAAGGACCCACACACTACAAAATGCCACGCTATTATAGCCTAGTATATTTGTGATATCATTATACAACATGAGTTGCTCGACTACTTCAATGGGAAGTGGTGAGTTCCCAGTCCAAGAAATCTTACGATCCACAAGTAGTGAACAACTGACTTTGTTTGATGGATTGATGAATTCATTGAGACAAAGAAGAGTGGAATTTCGTGGGTGGGGTGGAACGCCAAAAGTAACTACATACGTTGAATATATGCACGCAAAAAAAAAATGACGATAATAATTTTTTATGCGATATATTTTTTGTTACTAATGTCAGCATTGTTACTTCTAATATCTACCAGTAATAAAAGATAGAAGACCTTCCCACTGTATGAACCTCAATTATTCCTAGCAAGCCTTAGGTAGAACAGTATATGAAAGTTATTGGTTTATTCAATAAGAAAGCAAAAGGTGGTCCATACTCCAAACTGCCCAGACAATTCTGAAATTAGATAGAGTCGGTGGGTGAGACCCTTCCAACTTTGGCAGTACAGATATTAGTGGCTTGTCTTATCTGTGAATAACTCTCATAAAACACAAAATGTTCTCTACAGTATAAAATAAGTGGCAGGCAAATATTTGAAAATCCGGAACCAAAGTATTGTTCTTTCTAAAATTTGTAACATAAGTACGTTAAAAAAAAAACGTAACTATATACAACGTCATAATAAGTGGCGTTGTATATAACGGACGTTATAGTATAACGCCACTTATTGTGACGTTGAACGTGTGAGAGAAAATATGACAGTTCAACGCCACAATAAGTGGCGTTGACCCTATTAATTTTTTTTAGTTCTTCATTTGTTTTATTGTTTCGTATGCGACAAAAACTCCAAATATTTAAACACGAACAAAAACATAATATTTAACTTAAACTTAAATTACTAGAACACAAACACAAACATAAGTTAATAAGAAAGACAAACATACAAATGAACTAAACATATAGTAGGAATTATTTAGTCCCTACTTCCATTTATTCTACGTTCTTACCACTTAAATTGTTCAAGCAATTGTTCTTTTTCGTCTTCTAACTCCTTTACTCTCGCCTTAAGCTCCGCAATTTCATGTTTACTTTTTTTGCTTTGTTCCGTATCTGCTGCCAAATTTCATTCTGCTCTCCGTTTTTTATCATTTACTTCCCTCAGCTCGTCCCTGAGTTCTATCCTTCTTATATTGCTATTGTAGCTGCTTTCTGCTTGGGTTAACCACATATTATGCAGATTAAGCATTTGTTCTCTGTAGTTTGCTTGGAGACATTGTTTCTCAGCCCATTCATTAAACTCACACATTGGTTCATTCGAATTTTTGTAGCAATCCATCTGGTTCATGCACATCGAGTAGTTACGTCCAACATCATCACCTTCCCAACATGTTTGTTGCACACATTTTTTCCACAGTAACACACTGGTGTACCATATTGAGCCATTTAGTTTTACTTCGGAAAAATCAAAGTTTTGAAGAAATATTATGGTTTAGTAATTTTTTTCAGCGTATGTGATGAACGAAATGAGCTCGGTATTTATAAATGAATGAATGAACATACAACGCCACTTCTTATGGTGTTGTATGCATATACAACACCAATTTTTATAGCGTTGTATGCACAACGCTAATTTTTATGGCGTTGTATGTTACACGGCCAACTTTTACAGTCATTTTATGTCTACTTTATATCATTTTATGTCTACTTTATGTCATTGATAGGTCTACTTTATGTCATTGATAAGTCTACTTTATGTCTACAAGACAACACACAAGTTAATTTTATGCCAGCTTTTTCAGTCACTTTATGTCTACTTTACTACTTTATGTCATTGATAGGTCCCCGCAAGAAAATTCTGGAAAACGAGCTCCACTAGTCATTTTGAATAGACCATAACTTTCACTACGGACATCCAAATTACAATTTATTTAGCTTTCTGCAAAGTAGACATGAAGGTCTACAACTTTCGTGTTTTGAAAATTTCCTGATTCCTTATAGATCAAAAGGTATAGGCCTTCGAATTAACGTCTACAACATTAATGAAACATAATTTTATTTCATAAATAAACCAAAATACACATTAGAAATAAACAAAAATATACATTACATATTATTACAACTCATACATTGTTAGGTAAACTAGAAGAACACCCACCCCGAGCTTGATTACTGTTGCCATACAAAGGACATTTTCTACGGTCGTGTCGAGGTTGCGAACATATACCACATTTTCGCGTATAAACTGTATCACTAACATCCATTTGGTTTCGTATACGCGTTCTCTTCTTCACCTGCATCTTACGCAAAAACGACTTGTTACACACCATTTTAAATGGTGCAGGAGGCCAATAATGCTCAGCGCCCAGTGGTTGCAACTGACTACTATATGTGTTTACGTACTTAGAAACGCTATATTGTTGATCAACATAGTTTCTTGCACGTAAACCAACATGTTGAAAGAACTTGATTGCATGTGAGCAAGGCATGTGGTAGATGGACCATTTTCCACAAGAGCATAACCTTGCAGCTTCATTCACAGTATGCACATTATTACCCCGATTTTGATGGATAGTAGTGCGAACTTCAAACACATTTCTGTCATTATCATACTGCAAAAATGAATGCCACTGTGCTCGTCGTCTGTATTTCTCAAATCTCGCCATTGGCACATGCATAAATTCAACACCATGTTCCATCAATGACGTTGCAGCCGCAGATCTCTGAACAAACCTCTCTGCCATCTGCTTGAATGACATCCGCACCATGGTTGTAACGGGCAATCCTCTAGCCGACTTCAATAACCCGTTGAAAGACTCAGACACATTTGTAGTCAGAGTTCCCCATCGATATGAGTGCCGTCTATGGATATTATGGGACGACAATGCAAAAAATCATCAATTGCTGGTTTAAACGCCCAGAACACATAATTGAATATATATTCGGATATACCTACACTTCGCTCAAACTTCCACTGAATAACCGTCCCGGGGTTGAAATGCTGTAATGCAGCCATGTATCCAGGCAGATCTGCAAATGACTTATCCCAGTTACCATACACTAATGCAAATCTTTACTGGGAAATACCTTCTGGTTATGGTATGGCCATATTCCTGCTGGACAGATGTAATACAGTCTTTGATTTTATACCTTATGGACCGTTCAACGTGTGGAATAAGAACAAGAGAAATCAAGTTAATATCTAAGTTAAAGTGATTCCCGTTGAATGTGTCCATTTCGCATGTGTGGGTGAGAATGTATTTACTGTATATTATTGATACAAACATTAGTTATACACCCTATTTAGTATTATCCTATGTATAGTTAATGCATAGCAAACCATGTTATTAGCAATACCAAAGGTATTAATGCATACATTAGCATGATAAAGATAAAATTATCCTTAAAGTCCCTTAAAATTAAAGAGTATGGAGGGCTTTTTGTAAACAATAAATTATCCTTAAAGTTATGCAATGCATTTTAATTTTTCTTACAGTTATTATTATTCAGGCCAATGTCTGTGATGTTACCATATTTCATACGGATTCGATTTAGTACTCTTCATAACCCATGGATCTTGAAGATAAACGTGAGTTTATTGACGATGGAACTGAAGTATACATCACGGGCAAATAAACAAAAACAGCCGTGACGGTCGATATTGAAGCTTGACGAATGCGATTTAAGGACTTAACACATGATTTATTGGTCGAGGACAAAGATGCAGATCCAAGATTCAAATACATTTGATTGCCTATAATGTGCTGCTGGTGATGTTTGCCATGACGAATTGAAGCATCGTGCCATTGGTACCTGTTGGGAATAAACCCCCACAGAAATAATATTCACGGAAATAAAAACGGAATAATAATGTAGCACCGAGATACGGTAATTAACAAGAATAAAAGAGTAACACCAAGATTTTTACGTGGAAAACCCTTCTGAATAAAGGAAAAAAACCACGGCCCCGAGAGGAGCAACATATATTTTTAACCTATATATTACTGATACAAACATTAGTTATACACCCTATTTATTATTATCCTATGTATAGTTAATGCATAGCAAACCATGTTATTAGCAATACCAAAGGTATTAATGCATGCATTAGGAGGTAAAAATTTCATAAAATAAGTCCCTTAAAATTAAAGAGTATGGAGGGCTTTTTGTAAACAATAAATTATCCTTAAAATTATGCAATGCATTTTAATTTTTAATACATCACACTAAATAATTGATAAGAAATAATCTCTACATAACTTCATTACTAATACACCTTATTCAGCACTATTCTTATGCACCCAATCAAAACACCCCTAGTTTGTTCTGAAATTTTTTACTGAACAACGAGAATGGTCCTATTTTTAGATCAAGTTTTGCCTGTAAATTGTTTCTATTTTTAAGAAGCAAAAGCAGCATCTTCCAGATGGGCACTGAAATCAGCTGGCTAAGATTTGAGGATTGTAACCGCTAGAGTTCCCCCTATCTGAGGAAAAGTGGACATGTGACTGAAGACAAAACAACCAAATCACATCCTTCCTCCATAAAAAAAAATATAAAAAAAACATTACTGTGCCCCTCTTAGTCCAGAGGAAACTACACATGGATATTTAGACAAAAATGACAAGCACATCACGATTATTTTTAAAAACCTTGATACAATTTTTGTATCCACCTCGATTTAGTCACCTCGATTTAACCTGTATCCACTATTTTTTTTTTAAAAAAAAAAGTTCAAATGATAGCCAATTTTTGTAACGTGAGATACAATTTCTCTTTTTCTTCGCTATTGCTTTCTTCTTCTTTGTATTCATGTCACATGCACCTAGGAACTTCACTGCTACTTTCTTCCTTTCTGTATTCACGTGGCATGCCAGGAGTCCGTTTGGTTTCTTCTTCTTCATCTTAGATGCAAACACTTTTATCTAGAGCCGGAACTAGGATTTGAACCTTATGGATTTGGGATTATAATACTTTTAAGTTACTGGGTTCTAAATTAATAATTTATACATATTCATTGGAATTTTTAATATAAATACAAGGTTTACGCAAAAGCTACTGGGTTCGGACGAACCCACAGCTAATACTGTGGCTCCGCTGTCCGCACCTGCTTTTACCCCATTTAGCACCAAAGAATCTGCAATTGCAACATTGTAAAAGAATGGAAAACAAAGAGTGGAATAAGGCCACTTAAGAGAAACTAGATTGACAGAGGCCTTGCCTACAATAGTGGGATCTTTCCAAGTTGGAAAACAGCATGCTTGGATAAAGTTCCATTAGAATAGCAATAACAGTTATCACACACGCACATATATTGTTTCGCAAATCAAGATAAAAGACAATATTTTTTGTTACTATTCAATCATCAAATCATTTTGCAATACTTTTAAAATGCTGTCATTATTATGGGTAAAATTATAAAATATATATTCCATTTGATTTTTTTTAAACGAAGTGTAAAGTCAAAAGTGGACAACTAAAAGTGAATCGAGAGAGTATCAACTAACACTAAATGAATTTAGATAATCAAATGAACATTTCGCACATCAGCTAGTAATCCTTAGCTAATAATAAAAAGATTAAGTAGTATCCTACAATACTGAAAAGCAGGTTAAACGTAACTAGTTGCCACTAATTTTGCAAATTATAGGTAAGATTTGTCACCGAAGACAGTCTTCTAGACGTCTCAAATACAACAACAACAACCCAGTATATTCCCACCAGGTGGGGTCTGGGGAGACGTCTCAAATACAATTCATGAATAATATATCAGGTATGTGCCGTCTTCAGATTTTGCAGTCCACATCATAAAAATAAAAAGTCATCCACGGAATTTTGATTTAATATCCTAAAACACCATTATCATCTCCATAAATCATTATCACGGGCAGCCTGCTGCACTAAGCTCCCACTATGCACGAAGTCCGTGGAAGGGCCGGCCCACAAGGATCTATTATACATAGTCTTACCTTGCATTTCTGTAAGAGGGCTTCCACGGCTCAAACCCTTGACCTCCCAGTCAAATGACAATAACTTTACCAATTACGTCAAAACTTTCCTTCTATACATCATTACCACGGTAATACAAAAAAAGTTCAAATGTAACGAGACAATAAAGGTCTGAACATCTATTACAGCAAGATACTGCTCAAGGTTACCCAGTACTGAGGTATGGAAAAGCACATGCAAGCAACATTGATGCAGAGTTTGCAGAAAACACCAGTTTAGCCATAAATGAAATGAGATGAAAACCATGGGAAACCACATGTTTAAAGTGAGAGATACCTAGTGCTCGGTAGAATAATAGTGTTGTGTGCACAAGCTGGTCCCGAGACCACTGCCACAAAAATAAAAACATTGATGCAGGCATGCCCACTTCTTGAGGCAATTTTAACATTATTGCTTCAAGTTTATGATACTGAATCGCAGTAAAAGATATATAGATGTACCTAAACAGAGAAATAAAAGAAAGTTTGGACATTTCCAATAGCTGTTCAATGACATTCATTACCATAGCAAGAAAGAAGACACAGTAAGAGTGATCTGAGTGGTTCTTATCCTTCACTTCCTTAAAATTCCGCCACCTGATACAACAGTTTATCAATCATTTTCTGCACCATCTCCTAACCTGTCCCTAATTGATAAAATGAAACTCAAGAAAATCCACATATAAAGGACAAGTAAATGATCCAAAAGAATCACAGAATGTTTTCGTACTTCATCAGTTTCTGAAGATAACATATACATATTACACTCGAGGAACCTTTTTTTTAGACTTTCACCAGCTACTTAGCAAAATTATACGTTCTCTAAAGAATTTGATAACTTTTTTTTTTAATTATTATTATAGAGAATTTGATAATTTTCTCTACCTCCTAGAAATATTTGAAACTATAAAAGAACTTGAATTTTTCCTTAAGTTGTCCTAGCAATGCTGACATAGTCACCACGCAGAAATAATAAAACATTGACTTTAGAATGAGATTATAGTATCTAATTTCTTTTTCTACTCGGAAATCTGGAAAAAAAAAATCAGGATATCAGGTAAAGTTAATTTAGCACTATAATTTAAGGCTGTTACTACTACAAAGTCTTTTTTCTCAATTTCCAAATACAATCATCTCATGGTTGATGTAAAACCATTTAGGAAAAAAAAACTTCTCTGCTTTCACAGTATTTGAAAAAGGTAAGTCTCTTCAATTTAATATTACTTCGAATATATGACCTTAAGTAACACAATTTCATCAGATCAGAGAATACAATCTCTTCTATTGGGTGAATAATAATTAATTGTTTGGTTCATTTAATTTTCCATCCATCTACAAAAATGGCTTTGACTAACATTTAAGTTGTTCTAGCCACTGAATTTGGAGGTCTATTGGAGATGCTCCCCACAAATAATAAGTGGCCCTATTCCAAACTTGTAAGCATAAGATCACCAAATGATAAACTACAAATTGACCAAACAATTCTAACAGCAAGAAGAAGAAAGCACATGTTGAAAACCCACCGCCTAGGACAACAACCACATGAATTAAAGTGACTATCTTTTTTTTTTGGGACCAACTAGACACTAGTTACTATAAGCATTCTCATTGATAAAAGAGTACTAAGTAAGAGATAAAGCAATTCTTATAGTTTTAAGTCATGCAATAACAAGTAAAATGAAGATAAGTATGATGCCATTGTACAAAAGCTCAAACTTGGGTAATACAGCATGCAAATCACCAATGAGATTGAACACCAGATCTCTCATCTGATTATATCTATCCATTGCATGTCATTCACATTTATAGAAGCTAAACATAAAACATATACTCAAAAGTAAAACAGGTTGTGATTTGATCAACATTTTCTTACCCTCGCAGATACTTACTACAAACCGATTAACCCTTTTATCTAAAACTCGTAACAACATGATATGTCAACATTATCATTTCTACCTATCCTTCCTCACAAAAGAGTTGTCGCTGCACCACGGAGGTTATGTTAACCATACTTGGAATATAAATTTGAAAAGTAATAATGGGTAAGGACCCACCCCTTCTCATCTCTATCTCCCTTTACATTCATTTAACCTACAAGAGCATACTGACAAAGACATGAACTTTTACCACAACGCTAGGAGTAAAGATGTCCACTAAGAGCAGGTCACTTTCAAATGATCCAGAAATTTCTATACTATTTGAACTTCGCTATCTCCCTCCACTATTTAAATTTCACTCAGCATACTTCCTCGCCAGGCTGGGTGATTTCGACTTAGATACTTGAAGATCTCAGTTAGATAAAGAGAGAGAGAGAGAGAGAGATGGTGCACCATTTTTCCTGTCCTCATCTCCTCTTCTTCTTGTTCCAATTAAGTGT
This sequence comes from Nicotiana noctiflora, assembly GCA_032618575.1. Classification (NCBI taxonomy): domain Eukaryota; kingdom Viridiplantae; phylum Streptophyta; class Magnoliopsida; order Solanales; family Solanaceae; genus Nicotiana; species Nicotiana noctiflora. The sequence goes on along the minus strand of JASVEL010013675.1, from coordinate 115,903 downwards.
TTCTAAAGTTGATTGCATCATGACTGCAGGACAGGTATACCATATGGGAAGGCTACATGGACTGGAGAAATAGGCCAGCCATTAAAGGAAGCCATGGTGGAGTGGTTGCTGCCTCCTTTGTTTTAGGTTTGTTTTTTCTTCATTAGCATATTCATGCTTCATGCAAATTCTAATTATAAAACGAGCTCTATAATTTGTGAATTTTTTTAACTCTACATAGTGGACTCCACTATAAGAAACTCTTCGTAGTTTGTTCGCTCATTAATAGTGAATACGAGGTTATAACAATAATCTTTCTTCCTTTGTGAACTCTAGTGGTTGAAGTCTTGGAGAATCTAGCATACCTAGCAAATGCAAGCAATTTAGTCATCTATCTATCGAAGTTCATGCATTTCTCTCCATCCGCTTCAGCCAATATAGTAACAAACTTTATGGGGACCGCTTTCCTTCTCGCTCTACTTGGTGGGTTCTTATCTGATGCATTCTTCACCACTTATTGCATCTACCTGACAAGTGCAATAATTGAATTTACGGTAAGAACTTTTCTCTTGATATCATTTTTTGTTAAGTAATATTCACAAACCAGATGACCTTTTTATCTTAATGCAAAGGCATAGACATAACTTGGCTAAACACATAGAACAAATGGATTTTCAGCCCTTGCTAACTCCTTTGTTGTAGTGACTGGTTAGAGAATAAGCCAACTCCTAGGTGGGTACCATGCAGATATTGAAGATCAAATGCCATACATTAAAATTTACATGCGTTGACTTAGTTCTGTCAAATCAGAAATCAGAAATGCTGAATATGGTCTGCAGGGAAAGAATCCATTCACCCCATAATGATGGTTGATATAAAAACTAAGGTAGCTCATTTTCAATACATTGAAATGATAAAGACATGCTTCTTTGATAATAAGTGTACTTTAGTTTTCTTGGAGAAATAATGGAAGGTTACTGTACAACAAATTCAAATCGGAAAATGCAACTGAAGACAGGTATCACGCAAATAAATACAATCCCTTTATCCAATTTCACCAGGTAAAATTGTGAAATGATCAAGATGTTTACCAAGAAGTTTTCAGGACTTCATCACCTTGAAAAAGGTAGAGCCTAGGCATGGGCTTATTCTTTTTTCTGTAACAAAGTAAGGTGCTTAAAAGGAGAGGCCTCATCTCTCAGAAAGTTCTTAACATGTTACAGAATATTGAAAGTGACAAGTAACTTTTCTTCTTTTTAAGACATGACAACCACTGTAAAAATGACTAGTATCTTATGTAGCATGGTTTGTTAATAACTGAAAAACACTCGAACAGGGACTATTGATTCTCACAGTGCAAGCTCGCATACCTTCTCTGAGGCCACCTATTTGTACATCAGTTAACAGAAACATTGCATGCGAAGAAGTTGATGATGGCCAAGCAGCTATGTTATTTTCTGGTCTTTACCTGGTGGCCCTAGGTGTTGGAGGCATAAAAGGCTCACTTCCTCCTCATGGGGCTGAACAATTTGATGAGCACCTACCACAAGGAAGGAAGCACAGATCATCATTTTTCAATTATTACATCTTTTGCCTTTCTTGTGGAGCACTTATTGCAGTGACATTAGTGGTGTGGGTAGAAGATAATAAAGGCTGGCAGTGGGGTTTTGGCATCTCAACCATAGCAATATTGACCTCCATTGTGATTTTCCTCCTAGGCTCTGGGACTTATAGGATCAAAGTTCCCACAGGAAGCCCTATTACAACCATTTTTAAGGTATAGTTATAGTATCTACATCCTATACCGTCATGCCACACACCAAGGCGGAACTTCTCATTAATTTGTCTTAACAGGTTGCAGCTGCAGCAATTTGCAACTCTCTCCATCCTAGGAGTTCTACCAATTCTGCGGTAGAAACTAGGACAAACCCCTCAAACACAACTGAGTCTAGTGAGGAAGAAGGACATGAGAAAGGGAAGGCAGCCGCTGAGACCAAATCAGAGGACATGAAGTTCATTCGCAAAGCAAGAGCAAGCAAGGCAACCTACCCCTCACTTTACTGCACATTGAAACAAGTGGAAGAGGTGAAGATAGTCATCAAGATCTTGCCGATATTTCTATCTACTGTTATGCTCAACTGTTGCCTAGCTCAGCTTTCTACATTTTCAGTGCAACAAGCAGCAACCATGAACACAAATATTGGTGCTTTAAAAGTTCCACCAGCTTCTCTTCCAGTATTTCCAGTCATATTCATCATGATACTTGCACCAATCTATAACCATATTATAATCCCATTTGCCAGGAAGGTGACCAAGAATGAAACGGGCATTACTCATCTACAAAGAATTGGAACAGGGTTAGTCCTATCAATTATAGCCATGGCTGTTGCAGCTCTGGTGGAGATGAAACGTAAGAGAGTGGCAATGCAGTCTGGATTAATGAATTCTACAGAACCGCTTCCAATCACATTCCTTTGGGTGGCTCTGCAATACCTGTTCCTCGGATCAGCTGATCTTTTCAGCTTGGCCGGCTTGATGGAATTCTTCTTTACAGAAGCTCCCTATAGCATGAGGTCTTTGGCGACATCATTCTCTTGGGCATCACTAGCCATGGGATATTACCTCAGTTCAGTCCTCGTATCACTCGTTAATAGAATAACTGGAAGCTTTGAACAAACACCATGGCTTTCTGGCAGTAATTTGAATCATTATCACCTTGAAAGGTTTTACTGGTTAATGTGCATACTTAGTGGACTCAATTTCTTACACTATCTCCTCTGGGCCACCCGCTACAAATACAGATCAATGGAGCCAGATCAACAGAGAGATCAAGATAATACTACATGGACTGAAGCCTAATTGTAGTATGTCACATTTGTTTGACATATGAGGTTCTTCACCTGCCAAAATGGGAGTAGTTGATCTGAGAAGAGATATGCTGGCCATCAATCCATATTTTCTATAATTGTAAGCTTCCTCATATGAATTCTAGCCCTCATACTTTTTAGGTGCTTTTGTAACTTTCCAAACAAATTGAAAAATCTAGTTACAGTATATTCTCATCTGTTCTATGATATGTAGCACATATACTTAGCCTTATGTACAAGCAAGTTGACATATAATGTCATATGTATTAATCATCTTTGAATGTGATGATTAACATTGAAAATGAAACTTGATGCACCTGCTTAGCATAATAATGCAAAGAATATTACCAAAACCTTAGAACCCTGGCACTAATAGCTCAGAATTACAAGAAAGTCTATTTCGCGTGCAATTGCAAGGAAGTCCACTTAATTTCCAAATTAAGCTCACCATAAGATGGAAGTTGCATGGGGAAAGACAAATTCATAACCAACAATCCTACCATTCCAACCAAAGACGAAACTGGTTATGGGGATGGGGCAGGGTCCCTTTTTGACCAAAATGTAGATACATTAGGGAAATGCACCAAGCATTACTTGAGCTTAAGAAATTCTATAATAACCTCGGAATCCAAAATTTGTGGCACATGAAAGTAAATGCTATGCGATTTGTTGGAACATCTTGTGAGGAAGAAGTAAATGATTGGGACTGCCCAAAAAGTTGTATGATTGAAGATAGCTTTTTTAGTATTAACTTAATGCCACTAATTATCTAGTGACAAGAATTTGCTTTCTAAAGAACTCTTATATTTTATCTATCAGCATTCAGCAAAAGAATTGCAGAAGCATGTGTCAGAAGCCTAGAGCTAATGAAACACTTACTCTAAAGAATATACAAGCTTACAGAAAGAAGTTGACATTATAGTTTATACACACCCCGCAATTATATTCATCCATCTGCTAGCTTCTATGTATCAGAAAAAGCTCTCTTTTGTGAAACTAGCATCTTCAAATTGAGAATTTTCTCATAAGAGAATCCAAAAATTCTATCCAACATTGGCATAACAAAGCAACACAGTAAGATTTCATTGATCTGATACTAGTATCAGGAAACTCAGCTTGACTTTCAAGATAAGAGCAGCCTTAAAAGATCCAGATTTTCTCCACCTTTTGATAGCTGTTCATTGTATCTTTCATAATCTAGTTCTGTGTTCCCAGAGGCGGATGGAGCATGGGTTCAATTGGTTCAACTGAACCTAGCATTGTCTACATCATAAAACAGAGATATATATGTCCAAATCACTAAAATTTCAGCAAATATCAAATTCTGAAACTATAATTTGTAAGGTGCAATGAGTTCATTGGTAAGAATCTTAAAGATTGATCGAATCAAAAATCAAATTCTGGATATATGTGTTCCTTATAGCCAATCATTTCCATATTCCGACAAATCACCTGTCTACACAACCTCAATTGCTCAGCCCTCTGCCTGTAACGCTCGCAAGTAACTCAAGAAATGTTTCTTTAATTCAAATAAGTGGGCTCAATGGATGAGCTCACTGTCCCCATATGCTTCCGTGAGCATTGCAGTTTGATTATCACTCTACAACAAAGTATCAATTACAGAATACCTCTGAATGCCTCGTGAACAAATTTAAGAGTGTAATTGATTAAATACCTGTTTAACCCCAACCATGGCTTGTTCGTTTGACGTCAGCTATCAGCTTTCAGCTTAACCCTCCTCCATGATCAGGACTTGGAACTAGTAATGTGAGCTGTGAAATTAAGCCCACTTGGAGATTAACCCATTCTAGTGTAATGGAGAAGGGGTTCAAAAATTCTTGTTTGGGACTGAGGTAGTTCTTCTTACCCAAATTACCGTTAGTTCTTCCCTTTTCTCTAAGCTAATTACCAACTTGACAAACTTGGGAAGGTATAAGGCAGATATAAAATTTTAATATCACATCAATATTCTGGTGGTTAATAAAATAGGTATAATTTATACCGATGTTAATTTTAATATTGGAATAACTTATATCTTATATAAGGTGGGTTAATTAACGCCACTATAACTTATAACTTATTCTTAGAAATTATGCAATTATCATTCTTAATATAGCATATCAAACAAATAACAATCTCACCATAACTTATCCCAATATAATATATACCGGCATAACTTATACCGGTATAAATTATATTCCAACCAAACGATCCCTTTATTCCAAAAAACCAATTTTGTAAGCTGATTTTACCTGGTAAACCCTACCAAATTGATCCATAATTTTGGTATGAGGTATAAGAATGTATAATGATGATATAAAAATTTAATACTATCTTAATACTCTGTTTGGTTAGAAGATTAGGTATAAGTTATTTCGGTGTTACATTTAGGGATAATTTCACATAAGAACAATTGAGCTTCCCATTTTTTAATTTTATAACAAATATTACAATTTACAACTAATTAGCCCAAAAATAATAGGCTAAGATTCAACATCCAACTTTAATAGATTCTCAAAATTACCATTTAATTTTTAAAAAGGATTGCTCATGCTTTTAAGTTAATTTTTGAATCGGTAATTATGACCTAAATATTAGTTCAACAAACCAAATTCATTTGGATGGTAAAAATTAGATTTTTAACAACCTTAAATATGTGGGTTTAAATTCCGAATTTGATTTTGTGAGAAATTTAGAGTGAGTGTTATTTAAACTTGTTAGAAATAGTATAAGGATGGTATATAAAATTTGAAGTCATTTAATGAAGATTTGGACTGGTTTGAACAGGAATTGCAGCTGAAAATCGTGGAAGAAGTTCGTCTACATACGTTTGTATAAAAGTGTATAATAGTGTATATGTGCATTTATACACTCATATACACTATTATACAAGATTATACATAATTATACAAAAAACTCACTTCGTCTTCTTCCATGCGTTTTTTCTGAAATTTAACTCAAATCTTGCTCAAATATACTCCAAATCACTTCAAATTTAAACTTTGAACTCCTTTTGATACTTTCAATCAATTGGGACAACACCCAATCCAAACAACTAAGAATTACAAGAAATTCTATTTTCTAAAGCAAAGCTCTGAATGCCCTTTAATGGTGGACTTCTACTATTTAATTTTTTTACATTGCAACCAGGTGATATAGGGGGGAGAAGCATTAATGACGGATGGCCCATTGAAAAGATGAAAGAGTGAAAATAATAGTAGTGAGAACACATATTTAACTCCATATCTTTTAAAAGCAATGGTTATAGGAACATATATTTTGAATTTGCAAGACCTAATATTTTTAAAATATGTGCTAGATGGGGTAAAACTTAAAAAGATGGACAATTTTTTGTTATGGTGTGAAGTCATGTGTATTTTCTTGTAATTATTTCTTAATTTTAACACTGGGATAACTTATACCTTATAGAAGGTGGGGTAATTAACACTGGTATAACTTATACCTTCTTGAAAATTATACAATTATCGTTTTTAATACAACATACCAAACAATAAATAAAAAATAATCACAATATAACTTATTCCAATATAACTTATACCGATATAAATTATATTCCAACCAAACGACCTCTAACCTCCTATCATTTGCAGCATAAAAAATTGCATATTGAGATGAGTATTTGAAAGACCACTCTAACACACTAGCATCAACAGACGGGTCACGAGGAGAATGAAAAACACGACTATCATGGCGCCATTTGTTAAAAACGATAAATAACTTAATTATATAATTAGCTTAATGTAATAAATAAGCTGGGGATGTAGCTCAGATGGTAGAGCGCTCGCTTAGCATGCGAGAGGTACGGGGATCGATACCCCGCATCTCCACATTTTTACACTTTTCACGACCCATTTTCATTTCCCCTTCACATTTTTTGATACACCAATGCATTTGTGGTGCGAAAGATGCCTTTTATATTTCTTTGCCAAAACTCTGGCTGAAGTTCCTATTAGGTGAGCGAGAAAAAGTAATGATTGTTTAAATATCATTTCAATATTTTGAATATCAAACTTCAAACAAGCTGTAGATTTCTAATTTAGCCATCCATCTATGTAAATGATTTTTAGTTTTTAAAATTTTGGAGAAATATTAAATGATTATTTTTGAGTAGTGTTTTAAGTGGATAAATATTCACTCACAAATTTAAATTCTATAGACTTTTCTCTTTTAAGTGAAGTTCATGTTTACGCATAATTTCAAAGTCCAAAGCATTTTTCAACTTTAGTTTCAATTTTGTTTTCAATTTCAAGTAGATACTAGATATTGTCCAAACATTTACTAAATAAATATGACATTGTTATAAATCAAATTTTATTTATGGTGATTGTCTATATTTATAGAGATTTTAGGGTTTATTAGTTGGTGGCCTTCTGTCTCATTCTCTGCAATATTGTTCTTCTACTTTTATTGTTTCATTACACGTTATCAGCACGAGATTCTACCGTCTCAAAAAGATTTTTAGGAAGATTAAGGTATAACTTTTCTCTTCTTTTTAATTATGACTGACGTTATGAAAAGAAAGTTCGTTGCCCTTGAAATTTCGGGCAAGAACTAGATAACATGAGTGTTGGATGCTAAAATCCATTTGGATGCAATAGATTTTGGAGATGCCTTTAAAAGAAAAACTAAAGCATTCACTCAAGACTGTGTTAAGGCCTTGATTTTCTTGCGCCATCATCTTGATAAATGGTTGAAAATAGAATATCTCACAGTCAAATATCCACTTTTTTTGTGGAATGACTTAAAAGAAAAGATATGACAACTTAAAGTTGGTCACTCTTCCACAAATACGGTATGATTGGGCTCATATGAGGCTCCAAGAACTTAAGCCCGTTTCTAAATATAATTCTGCGATGTTCAGAATTACTTCTAATTAAACTCTGTAGAGATACTATCACTGATTATGATATGCTTGAAAAAATATTTACAACGTTTCATGTCTCCAATATGGTCTACAACAGCAGTACAGAGAGAAAGGTTTCAAGACGTACTCTGAGTTGATTTCTCTTCTCCTTGTGAACGAAACAATGATTTGCTCATGAGAAATCACGAAAATCGACCAACTGGGTTTACACCATTGCCTGAAGTGGATGAGGTGTATTCTCATTATGCTAAGCGTGGAAAAGGCTGTGACTCTATTCGTGCTCGTGGCCGTAGACAATGATGAAATTTTTCTGGTGTTAATCCTCCCCCAAAGAGAAATAACTACCAAAAGTAAAAAGGGAAAGATGAGAAGTCAAAAATAAATGGTTCAAAAACTGAATGCTATCGTTGCAGTGGAAAAGAGCGTTGGGAAAATATTTATCGTATAGCAAGATATTTGGTTGAGCTTTATCAAACATCTCTAAAGAATAAAGGTCATGAAGCTAATTTTGTCTATGACAATGAATTTGACATCACCCACTTAGATGCGGAATACTTCTTTGAGCGCCCTGATGGGAAAATATACCACTTGATCAGTGATGAATATGTGGTTAAAGAAGATTGAGTAGTTTGATTTTATTTTATTTTGCTTATTTTTATTAGTTAGTGAATAAACATCATGTAATCATAGCTCTTAACATGAATAGTAGTCATTAGTATCAATTCATATTATTTATTTTATGATATAGTGTTAGTATTCGTTTAAGCAATGTTTCAATTTGCTTAGTTTTCAAAGATTAATATATTTTTTATTAAAATAACGTTATGATGTGAAAAGAAAATTTAACATTTGCAAATAACCAAATTAACAGATCATGTGAAAGCTACTTAAATTTTTTCCAAGAAAATTCAAATCTTTAATATTTTGTTTCCGCAACTTACATGCTAAGTTGCTAATTGTATGAAAAACTTTCAGCATCACACAAAAGGTGTTCGAAATTTTTTGATGTTTTTTTGGACAAAAAATACATTTTAATGCTATAAAAAAATAAGTTACATAACTAGTTAAAATGCAGTACTATATTGCAAATTACTTTAACAAAAATTTCACCGTTAAAATAATTTACAATATAATAATGTGAATTGAGTATAGATTTTTGTGCCCTGGACTTCTAGTCCTATAATGCGAATTCCCAAAAACAATAATTAGCAGTGCACTCTATTTTTGACTGAAGTGATTTTCGCTCTATCATAACTCGTAGGTTCCCCCCACCCCCACTTTCCTCTATAAAATTCTACTTTTTTTACTATTTTCTAGCTTTACGTCATTTAAATTGAAGTACTGTATATAAAAATTTATTTTTTGTACAAAATTAAGTACTTACTATTTTTATAACGTCTAAATATTTTGTATAACTATAATACTACTACTATTTAGTATAACGTTTTGTATATGATTAATAAATTATTTGATTTCAGTATTAAACTTCACATAGTTTATGGTTGAGAGCTCAATTTCGAAAATCAAATATTGTATTATTGATTTTGGTATAACTAATGCAATTTATTTTATAAATAACCAAATGTGAATTTATTTTATAAGTCAAATTCAAGAATTTTTAATTTAATTCTTTAATCTAACAAATTTCATCTGTAACTGAAATTCACACGTATAATATTTAAGGATAACTTGATGCGATCGGGCCTCAAATATCGAGCCTGGAAGACCATACATAATTATTAAGTCTATACAAGAATTTTTAATTTAATTTATTAAAAAAATAAATTTCTGAAAAATATTTGAAATGATGACATTCCGTTATTTTTTGTTTTTCGGAGACTTGAGGTATATCTACCGCGTTCGCTGACCGAAGAGTCTCCCTCTCGCTCCACCTTATAGTTAGCTAGATGACATTCCGTTATTTCTTGTTATAGGCACTTTCGGATGATTAGAGCAGTATTATGTTCATTCTTAGTCTGTATTGCCTGTGGGTTTCTGGGTCTTGGAGATAGCTTTGTAACTTTTAAAGTGTTAAAGTGTATGTGTCAGGCGGCAACTGTATACATTATTCCTGTTATTTGATTTTGATTATAAATTCTGCAAATGTTATTACTTCCGCAATGTATTAGGCTTACCTGATCGTGAAGACTATGTGCCGTTATGACGTGTTCACAGTTGATGAACTAGGATCGTGACATTGGGTAATTGCTACTTACTAATACTAACTAATTAGTGATGTGTAAGAATAATAAAATAATATAATTGGTGTTATAGTGTCTTAGTTCCTAGCAAACTCAGCAAGAAATCTCCTTAAGTTTCATTACTTTTTTTATCAAAATTTCATGCGAACATCTGGAATTTCCTATCAAAAAAATTTGTTGGTAATTTACATGCGAATCTAAAACCCCAGGTAATTTTTATGCGGATTTAAAATCCCTAGGTAATGCTGCAGGAAATAATTACCTACAAAAAATTTTCCATCGAACTATTTTTGGAAGGAAAATTCGGTTTTCTGCGGATTTTCTTATATAATCCCCACTAAAATCCCCATGTAATACATGATTTTCTTGTAGTGAATTCGATTTCGAGGTTATCATCGTGGCATCGAGCTATTTTTTCGCAGGACCTCCCCTACAGTATTGTCACTGCAGTAGAGTTTAACCACCAAGTTTGGGATGGATTGGTGTGGTTCCTCTACTCCTAGGACACCCCAGCCCAGCATTCATTCGCAAATCCTGTAGTGAAATTGAGACTGCTCATCCCTCTTCCACTGCTGACTCTGAACAGTTGACAGCTAATGATTTCTTTTTTACTAAACCAATTCGGTAAGTTAAGGTCCATGCTTGAAACGAAAGCTTCCATTCAAGAAGCTATCGCTTCCCGCCTCCCTCAAGGTGAGAAGTTCCCTTCCCAAAGTCAAATCTTGGTCAACTCTTCCAGCTTAAAATTTCCGAAATTCTAAAAAATTAGACCTAACAATACGTGCAAGAGCTTAAAATCACCGATGGGTCGCTACATTGTCAATGCTACATAGTGATATTCGATATCCCAGTTAATTTAGCATCCTCCTTGTCATGATTGACATTCATATAGCCAGAAAGAATGTTTGACAAATAATCAATCTGGAAGTATAAAGCCTTCAAGTGCACCTTCATCGATCCTGCATTACTATTGCATCAGAATTCAGAAAAAGATATATGGAAGAAAGATATCTTGAAAATTTTCACCCTATAAACCCGCCCTTCTAGTTATCTTTGGCAGCTGTTAGTGAAGAAATGAGAACGGCAGTATTAACGCTCAGACCACCAATTTTTGTATTAATAAAAGGCTGACATCACTTGAAAAATATAATATGATTACATAGTAGGCTAACATCTCTTGAAGATAATATGTGTATCGGTGTATATATTATAGGATGACGTTTCTTCAAAAAAATACAAGGTAAACATCAATTCTTCTAAAAAAAATAGCCTTAAGATTTTTATAGCTCATACCTAAACAAGTTATACAAATTGACTTGTGATAGTAGGGTGACACCATTTGTGTGCAAGTAACAGCTGTTTAACCAAAAACTGAAATTTTAGTTAAAGCTAGAATTTAGAAGAACTCGAGTTACTGATAATCAAGAAAATGAATAAAAGAAGTAATTTTGGATAGCAAGATGGTGGTCAAGAGTAACAAATAAATTGAAGTCTATTCCAATAGTATTTCGTGTCCTTACATCTGATCATATATCTCCTTTTTATAGATACCGTTGGAAATATACGTTTTGCTCAAATCATAATGAAGCTATTATGAGTAATTAAAGACATTGAATGCTACGTTACACAATCATTACATTCAAAACATATTCTAATGATTAGAATGCCTCAGAGATTCAATCATAAACCACTTTGCCTCGGTTCTATGTATTCAAAATTTAATGCCCATTAAATGTCGTATCTTTACTCTTTTCTATTGTCAGATTCATTCCTTCTGATTCCCGGATAAAAATGACTTAAGTAGGTACGGGCGCCGAGTTATTTGTCTGATTGCCTGTGCCTCTTCCTCTTTCTTTGCTCGTATCTGTTGCACCTTATGACTCTTGGCTAATTGCGATTCTTTGACATTTTGACCAATTCACGTGTCTTGACACTTCACTTTTATATATAAATATAATTTTTTCCAATACAGATAGTCCCCCCACTTTTTTTTTTCATCAGTTGAATATTTAGGAAGTGGATTTCAATAAAGGAGAATTTTTGTCACCATTAACGCTTTGACAAAATTGACGCTTCAATTGTCACTTCCATTTAATGCATTTCACACGTGTCGCCCTCTTATTGGTTCTACAGTTCTGCAGCACTTCCTTTGGCTTTATTTTCGGCTTTCCTGTCACGAAGTGTCAATTATCATTATTATGGTCCTTCTATCATTGTACTTTTTCCTTTTGTCGGTTGCCTATCAGTATAAATATAACTTCTTTCCTTGTTTTTTATCACATCAAGCGTATTGAACACTTCAATTCTTCAAATCTCTATTCACTTCAATCTTCTTCGCCATGACTTCACCAAACCCTAACCCTAGGAGAACCCCTATTTTAGATAACTTCCCCAATGTCCCTATTAGGCATAGAAGAGGTGGTAGACTTTGTAGCTTAGGGTCTGCTCGTGGTGGTAGCACATCCACGCCTTCTTCTAGTTCTGGTCCCTCTTCTAGAGCTAGAGGTTCCCTTTCTCAAAGGTCTTCTTCTAGGAACAAAGAAACTTCTGAGCCCTTACATGAGCCTTTAGTTGAAGAGATAGTCTCAACAGAACTGTCTTTTCACCATGATAAGGAATCTCTTAGGAACTAAGTTGCCACTTTTGATTATGCCGATGCTTTCGCTGCTCAAATTCAAGAAATTTTAGCTCCTATAGTTCGTAAAGACTGTAACTGGAGTAGTGATTTTCCCAGTATCATTCCTAATCCAAATCAGAGGATCACTTCTTACATAGTTGGATTCTCTTTTGTTTATACATACCCTTTCACTTTAGGGTTCAAACTAGCCATTGACCATGTCATTCTAGATTCTTGCCATTTTTCCAATGTTTGTTTGGGTCAGATTGGTCCAATTGTATGGAGGGTTGTCGCCTGTTTGAGGCACCTCACCAACATGGCAGATGTTGATTTTACTTTTCCCCACCTAATTCACTTCTACTCTCCTAGGCTTTTCCGCAATGGCGTTTTTACCCTAATAGCCAGGAGCAAGAGGGTTTTAATGAGCCCTAAAGATTACAAAGATCGTGGCTGGTATGCTCGGTTTATTGCTGCCCCCCACTGCTAGCTTAGTGGGCGAAGATAACGTTCCTTTCCCTCATAAGTGAACTTTTGCACGTAAGTGTTATATCTTTCTCGTGCCTTTTTCTTTCAAGCTTATTAATTTCTCTAATGTCGCTTCTTTTCTTTTCTCAGCAACTATGGGTGTTGTAGAGAATGTACCCAACTTTCGTGGTTGGGTAGAGAAATTGTTGAAGATCGCTCTAATGGAGGGTAGGTCCTGGAAAATCCTTTCCAACCGTTACGGTTGGAAAGTAAAGACTCATGGTAAGAGCTTCTATTTTATCTTTCTCGTATATAAATATTTTCCTTTATTGTTCTAACTTTCATCCTTCTTTTTATCAGGATTTGTTATTCGAGGAGTCACTACGAAAGCAGGTGCGACCTCTCATGACTTTTCGAATACCCGTATCTCTTTAGCCCGAGAAATAGTCGTGGGGTTTTTCTTCTGCAAAAAAGAAAGGCTTCTGAAGAAGAAGAAGACTCCAAAGAAGAGGATAAAGGTGGCTCACTGGTGACGTGACCACGAGCTAGAAGACATATCGTTACTCATGACGAAGCTAAAGTCTGACCTATTCTACTTCTTACCGAGCCTATTGATATCCCAGTTATTATTCCTAATGATGACATCACTCTTCATGATACTCGTGAGTTTATCGACTAAATTGTTATCAGTGGTTTTGATAGTGGAAATTTAGGGCCTGTTTTAGATGAACTTCTCTTATCTTCATTTTCAACTCCCGTGCCTGTGATTCTTTCCTTACTTGCCTCAATTGTTTCTTTTCCTCCCTCTAGTCACTCAATCCTCATAATCGCTCGACCTCACACTCTGTAGGTACCTGCACTCACTGTTGATGTGCAGACTCCGGAAGGACAATTCTTACCCAAGCGCTATAATAATCCAACATGGCATTAATAAAATAAACATGGTGCGATGTACAACCCGATCCCATAATATCCTCACAATCAGGCCCTCAACCTTAGTCAGTTATCAATCTTTCCAGTCTTTTGGGCTCACAAGAATCATGAATACATCCCAAATAATGATGCTATAATAAATCAATAAAGGGCACCAATGACTGGGATCTAATATGCAATTAGTAGTTGTGATCGTGTACACAATTTCAATTTAAGAAAATAATTCAATATGTAACACGACCTCTATGGTTTCCAACAGTACCAACATGTAGCCAAAGAATAATTTCTAACATGATTGGCAACTAAATTTCTCTTACACACTATGAAAATTTAGACAACAACAAGATAAATCAACTATACAATTATATAGAATCGACCAAGTCATAATTCTTATGGTGCACGCCCACACGTCCGTTACCTAGTATGTGCGTCACCTCAATACCAATCACATAACACATAATTTAAAGTTTCATACTCTCATAACCAAGTTTAGAAGTGTTACATACCTCAAACTATGCAAATCTCTACTCCGCTAAGCCATTGCCTCGCGAATCAGCCTCTAAATATCTCGTATCTAGCCATAAATAATTCGATACAATCAACACGAGCTACAGGGATCAATTCCATAAGAAAATACTAAATTCTTAATCAAAACTCAAAAAGTCAACTCAAAATGTGGCCCCCGAGCCCACGTCTCGGAATCCAATAAAATTTACAAAATTCGGAAGCTCATTCAACCACAAGTCCAACCATACCAAATTTACTAAAATCCAATTGTAAATCGTCACTCAAATCCCCAAATTAAACTCTCTAAATCCGTAGCCTCAAACTCCAAAATCCTACCTAAACAATATACACACTAGGTGGGAAATTCAATAGGAAACAAGATTATTGAATAAAAATGACCACAAGTGACTTACCTCAAGAAGCCCCTCAAAATCCCTCTAAAAAATCGCCCTAATATGAGGTTGCAAAGTCCAAAATGGAAAAATCATGAAAGCCTTTGGTTGTAACATTGGCAGTACTTTCGCACCTGCGGCCAACTTAACCATATCTGCGTTCCCGCAGGTATGGACATTCCTCTACTTCTGCTGCCAAACCCTAGACATCTGCCTTCGCTTCTACGATCCCACATGCGCGGGTGAAAATCCACAACTGGGGAACCCCTCTGCATCTGTGCTCCACAACTTCCTCACTAAGCTTGCTTCTGCGCCCTTACTCCACATCTGCGATGACAAAGGTGCAGAAATACCCTCGCACCTACGACCACTGCACAATCCTCTCCAAGCTGCATTTGTGCTCCACTGCTCGCACCTGCGATCAAAACTCCGTAGCTGCGATTGCACCAGACCTGGTAAGCTTCTACGGTCTTTCAAATTCCAAACTTCATCCGTTAACCATTTGAACTCCATATGAGGTCCACGGGACCTCAAGCAATTATACCAAGAAGTCCTAAAATTTGATACGAACTTGGTCAAGCCTTCAAATCCCATCAAATAATGCAAAAACCACGAATCACACATCAATTCAAGCTTAATGAAAAATTGAACTTCTAACTTCTACATTAGATACCGAAACCTATCAAATCACGTTCGATTGACCCCAAATTTCGCACACAAGTCACAAACACAACTTAGCTACTCCAACTCCTGGAACCATAATCCGAGATTCGGTAACCACAAAGTCAACTCTAGGTCAAACTTCTAAATTTCAAACTTTTGTGTTTTTCAAGCCTAATTTAACTACTGGCCTCCAAATTACTAACCGGACACACTCCTAAGTTCAAAATCACCCAACAGATCTATTGGAAACCCTCAAAACCACATTCTATAATTTTTTACATATAAGTCAATATCCGGTCAACCTTTTCAACTTAAGTTTCCAACCTTGAGACAAATTATCTCATCGCATTCCGAAACATCCTCCGAATTGAATCAACCACCCCGGAAAGCCCCATAACATCAATTGAGGAGAAAATGAGTAGTAAATGGGGGAACGGGACTACAGCTCTCAAAATAACCAGCCGGGTCATTACAACGGTTATCGTTCTTCTTTCAATTATTCATCCACATTTTGATTGTGTTTGGTTATTCGTTGTTATCTTGGTGTTGAAATGATTGTGGTTTCTTTTGTGAGTCATGCATTCTACGTGATTTATTATATTGCTTTAGCATGCCAATTTGTGCCTCAGTTACATCTTGGTGAACTGATTGTCAATGTTAAATTAATTGTGTGGAGTCACCGTATCATATTATTTGTTGGTAACATAATGGTTTAAGTACAAGAAGTATTAATATGCTTTATTCTATGTGCCTCTTCAGATAAAACTCGTTATCTCACTCGGTGCCTTAATATTCTAAATGGTTATCGCACTTTCACTATAATTAGATTCTCAAATTATACTCATCACCCTATTAGATGTTTACCTTACTTAAAATGTTATCATGTTTTTCCTTAACAAATTCTATATTTATTTCGTTAATTTAACTAATGTTTTATTTTATTTAAAAATGATAATTTATTCAATTTTCTTGTCTCTAAACTAAACTCATCTTATACTCTGTTTTGTAAAAATTGTATTATTATTTTACTTTACTTGATTTCTAAAATAAACTTATTATTTCATTTGACATCTTACTTATTCAAGATTGTTATTATATTTTACGGTGTTTAAACATATCTTTCGTTCATCTAAATTAATATTTTATTACAGTTACAAAGTACATGATAGCACATCAGTTTTGTTGTACGAAGACAATTGTTATTGTGGGCACGAGGTGCCATATGTGTAAGATTTGAAAATTATGATCCATGATTTGTGGTTTATGAGATGCGGTGCCTCGGGATAATTCTTGTTGTAAGTCCATGCATTGGGAGATTTAATTATTTGAGTTATCATCCATTTTTCCTTATTTGAGTTAATTTACATCTTATCGGTTCTTTGATTATGTTGTATCTT
Organism: Nicotiana noctiflora; assembly: GCA_032618575.1. NCBI lineage: Eukaryota > Viridiplantae > Streptophyta > Magnoliopsida > Solanales > Solanaceae > Nicotiana > Nicotiana noctiflora. Next base: position 98,997 of record JASVEL010013675.1, on the reverse strand, counting down.
TATTACTCGCTTGCTACTTGCTGCCATTTATGTTTTTATTACTTCATTGTTGGTTGTAAATTAATAATTTTTCACCGTTGGTCTTACATTGCTATTCTTTCCATTGTTAGCTTATGTATATCTTAAACAAATTTCCATGTCTAGAAGTGTCTTGACCTGACCTCGTCACTACTATACCGAAGTTAGGCTTGATACTTACTGGATACCGTTGTGGTGTACTCATGCTACGCTTCTGCACAATTTTGTGTAGATTCGGGTATTCTGATTGTATTGTTGAGAGTTGCATCTGCTCGACGGGAGACTTCAAGGTATATCTTGCATGACGTTCATAGGTCTCGGAGTCACCATCTTACTTCATTGTGCTACTGTTCAATTGTAATTCAAAACAATGTTATGTTTAGAAATTCTAATGTGTTTCAGTACTGCTTATGGCTCCATCCTATCGGTCTTGGAAAATGTATAACTATTGGCCACTTGCAGCATGTATTTCATTTAATGGTTTGTGATAAAAGATTAAATAGTTCAATTCGGTTATTAAATCAACATGTATTAGGTTTACCTAATCATAAAAATTAGGTATTGTCACAACATCATAACGTAAAAAATTGGAATCGTGACATATACTATGTAAGACATAAGGCTTTCAAACAGAGTCTAACTAGAAACAGGAAAAGAACAATAATTTTTTAAATTAGAAAAGTTTTCAGCACAACTAAGATGCCAAGATTTGGATGCAGATGAAGCATTAGTAGTAGTGTAGTACAAATACATGGCAAATTGGTTTGTCTATTGGAATTGATTTTTGACCCAAAATTAAAAATAAAATAAAATAACGATAAAAACGAGCCAAAAAGGAAGCTTCCTTTTGGTTGGAGACGTTAACATTGAGTGATTGAGTAAGCTTCGGATAATATAGAAAATATGACTGAGCTTCCCTTAACATTCACAGGAGGTGGTATTACAAGGGAAAGTAAGTTTACAACAGCTTTTCATAATGACCCTTGATGTTAATGAAAAGGAATTGAAATGTTGAGCTTTTCATGATCAAACAATTTACTAATAAAAGAATGATGTAAATCTCTGTTTAGCAATGTCAGCAGGCTAACTTGGTAGTCCGAAACTTAAATGGCAAGTTTTTGGACTCTAAAATATGTTTACATAATTTTTAAAAAAAATAAGTTGTTTTTTTATATATTTAAAACGTAATATTATATTGCATTTTACTTTAACGGAATTATAGCCGTTAAAGTAAAACGCAGCCGTTAAAATAAAGCGCAGTATAATACTGCATTTTACTATATCACAGTATTATACTGCGTTTTGCTTATTAAACTTTAAAACTTCCCCTTCTCCCACACGACAAAAAACTCCACTCAACCTCCAATAAAAAATCCCAACAGCGGCCCCCCACCCCGATTTTAAAAAAAAATTCGAGTGGACCTCACCCGTCACACAAAAAGTGAAGATTGTAGGTCCTGCATACAACCAAGCCTTGCATTGTTGTGGTTTCCTCGTTTCGGGCAAATTTTTTGATTTTTTTAAAAAACATAAATCGAGGTATTACAATTTAGTTTATATCGAAACTCGTATATGCATATTAGTGGTCTTGAATGTGTTTTCACGTTGTTTTGTGTTTTGTTTGCGATTAAAATTGTATGTTATTTTTATCCGGATTAAATTATTAGTGTTTAGACAAATAGTTAATAGTTGAGAAATAATATTTCTTGTTAATAAAAATGTTCATAAATTTCTTTTTCTGTTTATATGTAACTTCGTGAATGTCATTTTATTAAACTATGTTTGTTGTTTCTATTTAGTTTAGATTATTTATTTGCTTATAGAATAGTACTTTCTTAGCGTAGTAAAATATAAAGACTTATAGAATAGTAAAATATATAGCATTTTAGCGTAGTAAATGTAGAGTCTTTTAGCGTAGTAAAATATAGAGTCTTTTAGCGTATAATCTCTGTAATTTAAGTATCTACTAACTACAAGCTCTATCAATTACATTTTATAATTATTAATTATTTAATTTATAAAGCAAACAGACAGAACTAACAAATTAATATATGCTGTCAAATTAAATATCGTGCGCGGAACCCATAGATATATACTCTATCCATTAAATAATTAAATATTAATTATTATAACACAAATAAAATTCTAATAATATTGAAATTGACACATATAAGAATTCAGGATAGCATGGTGCTACTGGGACGCTAATATCGAGTCTGTAACCCATAGATATTAACTCTGTCCAATTAAATATTAATTATTATTTCTGAATCAAAATTCTAAAAAAATTAAAATTAAAACACATAAGAATTCAGGATAGCTTGTTGCTACTAGGCCCCAAATATTGAGCATGAAACCCATAGATATATATTATGTTCAATTAAATAATTAAATATTAATTATTATTTTCAAATCAAAATTCTAAAAATATTGAAATTGACACACGTAAAAATTCAGGATAGCTTGGTGCTACTGGGCCTCAAATATTGAGCCTGGAACAATAGATATATACTCTGTCCAATTAAATAATTAAATATTTAATTTATAACACAAACACACAATTACTATTGTTTAATTTACAATAGACGACATGGACGTGCCGCCTGTGCATCCTAGACTTTTCTCGGATCATAGGTTCGCCTACGTACGGAAGGGAGATCTAGTGGAGCAGACTCTCCGTGCCAGGAGAGTGGATGACGTGTCGGAGTTTATGAGGGAGAGAGCTTTCCATCCCCGCATAGTCGAGTGCCTGCGTGATACGGCCTTTCATAGGATTTTTGAGATTGGGCAGCTGTAGCTCGACTGCTCTCTGATCACGGTGTTGATAGAGCTGTGGCAACCGGAGACACACACTTTTCACCTGCCCATTAGCGAGGCCACCATCACGCTTCAGGATGTTCAGGATTTATATGGGCTACCTGCTGATGGACTGGCAGTTGCACTGCCTCAGTATATGAGATCTATGATGCGGCCTAATATTTGGACTTGCTGCAGCAGTATAATGGTTTTAGGCCACAGGGCGAGGCTGCAACTTTAGGGGGCAGTCACATTTCTATGACAGATATTAGACAGTATTTGGACGTACTGCACCCCGACATCACCGGTGAGACAGATGTTATACATATTCACTGGTACACGCGGTTGTCGTTGCTCCTTCTTTTTGGGGTGTCTTTTTCCCGAACACTTCGCAAAATCTAGTGAGTATGCAATTTCTACGCCATCTTCAGCAGCTAGATGAGTTACCCCTATACAGCTGAGGTGCTGCTATTCTCGCTTACCTGTACATGAGTATGTGTCAGGCTAGACGGGTACCAAGAGAGACGTATGTGGTTTTCTGCCGCTTCTATAGGTGACAACATATTCGAATACTCTGTTCATTACCTTTAATTCTATATAGTCAAAATGACTCTTAAATTTTACGTCGACCTTGTATGTTAGGTTTGGGCCAAAGAGCGGTTCCTGCCATTGCAACCACCACTACCACCATTACTTCCGGATGAACCACCTCCATTGCTCCCTCTAGCTAGGAGGTGGATTCCCCGGCGTGGAAACTACTGAGCCATTAATGCTCATCATAATCTTCCCCTTCTCAAGGATATATTAGATATGCTAGAGGCCGTACAAGTAAATATGTACCTAAACTTACTCGTTATAAATTTACTTGTGTTGCTTGTCACACCTCCTTTTTCCGCACCCGCGAGGGCGCAAGGTATAAAAAGGAGTTTTTCCAATTAAAGGACAACCAAAACGGGATTCATTTATTGAGAGATTCGGAGTCGCCACTTGGGAGATTTATGGTGTCCCAAGTCACCGGTTTGAATCCCGAATTAAGGAAAGGTTTGACTCTATTTAATGGTCCACGAACCAGAAACCCGGATAAGGAATTCTGTTAACTCGGGAGAAGGTGTTAGGCATTCCCTAGTTCCGTGGTTCTAGCACGGTCACTCAACTGTTGTATTCGGCTTAATTATCTGATTTTATTAACATGCTTTAACGTATGTGCCCTTTATTAGTAACCCGCTTTTATTTATTTTTAATAAGAATTACAACGTCGTGAAAATGCGTCTCGAACCACGTTGCACCAGTGCACCCGTGGTCGTCAACATATTTTGACTACGTTGAGATTTGGATTTGGGTCACATAAATGTGCACCCGAATTTTTGAAAGTAAAATTATTAACTAGCGCGCCTAAAGCAATTTCGCGTTTGTAATTTGATAGGGCCAAGAATTTTAGCTAAATGGCACGCCTCGGAATCTAAGGATCAATACAGTATTACTTAAACGAGGGCCATGCAATTTTCATTTTTGTTATGTTTGGCACACCTCGATTCTCATTTGAAAGGATTGTACTCAACTAAAGCAAACTACGATATTGTTAACGAATTATTTTCCTATGTGAAATGACCAGCTAAATAAATTTACAAAGAAAGAGCCCGTGTGTAACTAATAGGCAAACCCCAATGATAGGTCTAAGCATGATTCACGACACCTGAGGCTCTTTTTTACAGAGGAATTACCAAATCAATCTATTGACAAGCAACAAATATGTATCCACTTGTTTCATAACTAATCATCAATGGATATACTAACTGAAATTAAACCAAGCTATAAATTAACACTACACATAGTGATGTACTTCACCTTATTAAAATAGATCCAACATTTAACTATAATAATGACGTGACTTTAATGACTTAAAGTGACCAAACACATAATATAAAATATTATAAAAAAAAATCATCATGATTTTAGTCAAAATTCTCAAGCAGATTAAATTAGACAAAAAATATTAAGCAAGGAGGTACATGCCTGGTAATATAGCAACAAATCTGTTGAATGAAGTTCTGTTCCTTTTTAACTCAATATAAACTCGAATCGACATTGGAGTTAGAAAACTCAAACGGAAAAACGAACTGTTTCGTCGGAATCCCAGCGAACTCGACCAAACCTCTTCGGAACAAACTCGACTTCGAAGCTCGGCGGGTTAAAGAAAGGCAGAAACGGACTGAAATGAGAATGGTTCTTCACTTTGAAGTTCTTCACGAGTTAGAGAAAAGCAGAACTCGACTTCGAAGCTCTTCACTGTTGCATTGTTGTTGGCCGCTTGGGTGAAAACTAGAAATGGCGAACTGGTTAGGGCGACGGGATGTGCAGAAAACGACTACGACTATGGTTGACGGGATGGACGGTTTCGTTGGTTGCTGGACTGGACTGGGATGGTTTGCCGGAGAAGAAGGAGATCAAAAAAAGTGTAGTCTCTTCTTCACTTCTTTTATTCTCTTCTTTCTTTTTAAAAAAATGAGCTCCCCCTTTTTTTACATTTTTTAACCGTGACAAGATTTTGCCCATCATTTGTCCGTTGGTATTTCTGCCCACGTGAGAGACCAAGAGTGATGGGTCTCCACGTGAGTTTCAAGAGTTATGGGTTCCGTCTCGTGCTCCGTCCGTGTCCCCCACGTGTGGTGGGCTCGGATTATTATGGGCTAGGTCCGAAAATTATAAAACCGGGTAGTTTGAACCCGAATATTATTCTTTGCCCGGAACCGAGAATGAGAACACGGTGGTATTAATTAATCACTACGTAAGCAAAATAACTACAAGACTCACTATGAAAACAAATCTATTTTTTATATTTTTCAAGATTAAAGTTATCACAAAATACTAATTATATTATTTTTTGTTTTATAATTTTTGTTTTTTTTATATAAAAATAAAGATATAAAGAACTGTTTTTTTATATTTTTAAGTTTAAAATGACTACAAATATTAGTAAAAATTATTTTTGTAATTTTCGTTTTTAAAAAAAAGATAAAAATATAAAGTACTATTTTTTGTATTTTTCAAGTTTAAAATGACTACGAAACATTAATAAAACTATATTTTTGTAATTTTTCATTTTAAGGTAAAAATAAAGTAAAAGAGTCAAATTTAGCTAAAATAGCTATATTAAAACTAAACTAAATATTTTACGCTATAAAAAATCTCGGGGAGGGTCAAAAATCACGCGTTTACAGCTGCCCCTCTTTGACTGAAAACACAAAGAGTTTTCGGACAAAGAACGACTAGACAAGTGTTTTTGACCCGACCCTTATTCAGAGAGACTAAACTAAGAGGAAAGGAATGTGACCGAGCCCTTGTATCTGAGCTGCCTACATATCCTTGGCTATAAAGGAATCAAGCCACGTGTAGTTCGAAAGTGAGTGAGGAAGGGGTATACCGAGGTGGAGAGCCAGTCGAGGTGTCGTTCCGTCGAGGTTCTGTTCCATCGAAGTTCCGGTCCGTGGTCCTGCTATTACATCAAAAATCAAAACATGAGAAAGACTAACTAAGCCTATCGGCTACTAGTTACAAGATTCCTATCTATAAGTCTTCTGAAGCTTGATCTTGAGTATTGGTTGGTGCTTCATGCGGACTCTAAATTTGAACTTTGATACTTGCTAGTTGTAGGTGCTAGTTCAATCTTCTTCGGCCTTCTGGATTAGGACCAGACTTGCAGTTCTTGTGTCATTGACCATGTCTTGGACAACTTTCATCAGCTTCTGCATTTTGGATTGGCTTCTTGCCCTTTTTTACATTGTGACTAACTTCTGTTGATCATCTCGGACTGTTGACTCGCATTCTGGTCGCAAGCTTCTTTTGTTGCTAACTTGTATTGCACTCCAAGGTGAATTCCCTGACTTGTGATCTTCGAGCTATTCTCCTTCGAAGTCTGAATCTATCTTTTCTGATCCTTGTTGCCTTCCTTCTGATTCATGCTGGGGCTTTCCGTTACACTCTGTCACTTTTCGATTGTTCACTATCCTTATCAAATCTTGGAAACTGAGACGGCGTTCTGCTTTTCTGGCGGGCTTCTGACTTTAACGACAAACTCTAATCATAAATTGCTATTCCCTTCTTCAGGCGGGCACCTGACTTCAACAACAAACTCCGAATATAAATTGTCATTCCATTCTTCAAGTGGGCACCTGATTACCAAAACTTGAAATGTATAGATCGAATGATTACCATCTCAGGAGAAAGATTCATCGGACTGAGATTTTGATGTCTTAGGAGAAAGATTCATCAGACTAAGACTTTGATGCTAGGAGACAATTCCTCAGACTAAGTCTAAATTGTTGTGATATCAGGAGAATGATTCATCAGACTGAGATTTTGATATCTTAGGAGAAAGATTCATCAGACTAAGATTTTGATGTCTTAGGAGAAAGATTCGTCAGACTAAGATTTTGATGTCTTAGGAGAAAGATTCATCAGACTGAGATTTTGATATCTTAGGAGAAAGATTCATCGGACTAAGATTTTGACGCTAGGAGATAATTCCTCGGACTAGGTCTAAATTGTTGTGATCTCAGGAGAAAGATTCATCAGACTGAGATTTTGATATCTTAGGAGAAAGATTCATCGGACTAAGATTTTGACGCTAGGAGATAATTCCTCAGACTAAGATTTTGACGCTAGGAGATAATTCCTCAGACTAGGTCTAAATTGATGCCTTACTTGAAATCTTCCAATTGTTGCTTCTTTCTTCTTGTTGCTTTCATCAAAAACCTCTAATTGTTGTTTTTCACTTCCTATTAAATTATCTTTAACTATAACTTCAAAAACTAAATCGCCACTCCATTCTTCAGGCGGGCTCCCTGCCTTCAACTACAAATCAAGACTAAATCGCCACTCCATTTTCCAGGCGGGCTCCCTGACTTCAACTATAACTTCAAAAACTAAATCGCCACTCCATTCTTCAGGCGGGCTCCCTGACTTCAACTACTCAAGACTAAATCGCCACTCCATTCTCCAGGCGGGCTCCCCTGACTTCAACTACTACTTCAAAATAAAATCGCCACTCCATTCTCCAGGCGGGCTCCCTGACTTCAACTATAACTTCAAAATAAAATCGCCACTCCATTCTTCAGGCGGGCTCCCTGACTTCAACTATATCGTCTAATTTCATCCAATCCCGATCGCCTTCCTTTGTTTTCTGTACCATTTTCTTCTTCCTGTATCGCCTATTGGGCCACCTTTTCTTCTGAATTACCTTGTTTCGGAATTGCTTTCCTCCTGGGTCGTGTTATTTTTCTCTTGACTGCTGGGGACATCTTTGGATTGATTACTTACCTGCCGGGGATAATGCTGCTGGGAAAATCTTCTCTATTTCCTCCTTTTCTACTCCCTTCAAAACCTTTTATTCTCTCCCGGGATCGCGGGGGATTGAAATGTCATTCATTAGCTAAGGATTGTCCTGTCGGGGGACCCCTTTTCCTTTTTCCCCTTTCCAAGCCTCGTTCGGGGCTCGCGCTTTGCTCCCTTGAAAAACTTGTAGGATATAATGCTGCCGGGGAACTCTCGAAATCAGCGTTTCATTTTTTTCGAGAACTGTTGGGGATGATACCGGCCTCTTGCCTTTCTAAACGCAAGCTTCCTCGTTTTGTCCTGTCTGCTGGGGGTAAAATTTCCTCTATCACCTCTTGTTGTTTTCTTTCTTTCAAAGCTGCTGGGGATAACCGGGTTTAAAGATCATTTCCTCGCATTATCTGGCTTCTTTCCCCAATCGGGTATTTGGTTTCGGGAAAAGTTTTACAACAGGGAGAAAATTTTCTGCCCCAGTTTGAGAATCTTCTTCGTGGCATGCTTTTCTACCAACAACCCCTCTTTTTCCTGTTTCAAATCAAAGAAAAATTGGTTAGTTTTAAAATGTGGTGGCTGATTGTGGTGCTCCTGCTGGGGATGGTTCTTCTCCTCTTTCCCTGCTCTGCGTTTCATTGTCAGACCCTGCCGGGGATGTTATCATTTGATGATATTCATGCTGGGGATAGTTTTCTCCTTTCTTGCTTCCACGCCTTCCTTGACGACTCTTTATTCGCGAACCTTTCCATGTGGTTTCCCACTGACCACCCGAATTCCTATAATAGTGACCCTTTGTGAAGACCTTGCATGTTTTACTGGTGAACCATTTTCTTTGTTCACCCTTGTCACTGAAAATACCTTTCTGCCGGGGATATCTCCCCTTCTTTGGCGGCATATCTAAGGAATGGGCATTTCCCGACCTTTGAGTCTCATTGGCCTTGGCCTCGAGGTCATTAACCTTCATTGAGATATCCTTTTCACACCGATCCACCCCTTTGTCGATTTCCTATTGTTGGGGAATATCCTTCTGGACACTGTCTTTGCGCTTAATCCCTCCTCACTTATACCACTTGGGTGTACCAATCAAATTCCGTCTTGCATAATTGGAAAGCTGATGGAAAATTTTGAAGTCATTTCTTACAAACAGACTCTATTGGGGAATTTTTTATGAAAGGAGAAAGATAAAAGGAAACAGAATAAAATAAAAAAAACGAGGATGACTCTCTAAAAAGAAAAATTATAAAGTAAACCTATCAAAAGTGGATACCAACTCTAATGGACATGACATGCACATATAGCCTATCCTCCGTCGTTAAACCGCCTTTTGTAATCTTCGCCTGGGGCTTTCCCATCTGATTTCCAATCTCCGTTCGACTTGTAGTGCCCGAGGGGTTTTCATTACCAAGCCTCTCTCATTTCGGTTTTTCTCTCAGCTTTCATCGCCTTATGGTGCCTGTGAAGGTTTTCACCGCCAAGACTCTCTCATTTGTGTTACTTTTCCGCTGGGGATTGGTGGTGTTACTGCTAAGACTCTCCTATTTTCTGCTAGAGATCGGAGTCTTTCTGCCGGGAATCAGAGTGTTATGTCCCGATGAAACTTCTCTCATTTGCCTAACTCAGCCTCTTTTGAGGATTGGTCAAAAGGTCTTTCTTTGGACAGTAATGTGGGTTTGGACAGGGCTAGAAAGAAAGGGTATTAAAGGCTCAAAATAAAACAAATTGGGTTCAAAATTACAACCTTCGGAATCTTATATTTTCCTTACATAAACAAATTTTTTTTTTTTACTGCCCCCGTTTCTGGCTTGGGGATTTTTTGGTTTTCATTTACACTATGACCGAGCTGTGAAGCGCCTACGTATCCTCTTTGAGGAATCAGGTCAAACGTAGTTCCCAATTCCTTTTTTTCAAGTTTCTTTTTTTTTTTCACACATTTTTTTTCCTTTCTTTTTGGTTGTTTTCGTTGTTTTATTTTTCTCTTTTTCTTTCTTTATCTTCCCCATTTGTGTTTCTAATTTTGGTACCGATTCCGAAGGAGGGGTATGAAAGAAATCAAAATAAGGCTCGAAGGGTTGACGATGGATAAAGTGTTTGGATAGTAGAACAAAATGCCTTCGTCATTCCAATCTTCAAAACATGCCCAGTGTAAACAACACAATTAATATTCGTCATATCTTTAAAGCACTGTTGGGTAACACTCTCATTTTCATTATTATGAACGACCCCATGTCAATTTTGGCAGCTTGCCTTTAACGGTTTTCTTTTACTTGCCCCAGTTTCTCATGACTCGGGTTTCGAATAATCTCAAACCGTTCTTACTTCATTTAAATATCTCGATCACCTCCCAATGGTTTTGTGATCAACTTTTAAGATCAGGCCAGAACTATGCGCGCACGTCATGTCACTAGAGCTAGCAGAAAAAGAACTATAGGAAGGAGATGTCTAAATAAGAGAAAATGTCTAGAAATAATATAAAATAGGTCATTGCATTAACCGATAAAACAACGACTCGAACGCCCAAAAAACAAAACTGGGATTACAACCCTTAGAACGAACCTAGACCCCTTTAGATGAGACACTATGATCAAAAGAAAAATACAAGGATAAAAGGTTTGAGCCACAAAACAACATTCGGATTACCATTCTCAAATAACTCGGACAAATAGAAATGACAACAAAATAAGCCACCATAAATGACTCTCTAATTGATAAGCCTGACATTTAGCCACGAATTTGATTATCAGAACCATTATGGCCTTCTCTCATTTCAGTCGGCAAATTTCCGAGTGGATTCTCATATTCCGTGTCACCAGGCATCATCGCCAGAGAGTGTGTATCATCAGGCGCAGGTAACGGATTCAGCGCGATATTCTGGGTGTCACTGTTATGAATCACAATCAATCTTTCTTGGATCATCCTTTCTATTTCCCTTTTCAAATCCCGACAACTTTCCATGTTGTGCCCCTGGGCATGGGAATGGTATTCACACCTTTTAGATGGGTCAAAGCTCCTTGCACGTGGGTCCACATGATTTGGAGGGATGGGTGCAATCATATCCTGTTGCTTTAACTTCTCAAATAAGCTTGCATAGGAAACTCCTATTGGTGTGAAATGTTCCTTCAACTTCGGTTCCCTTCTATACCCTTGGTTTGGAAGTGGGTTATAAGGTATTTGGAAATTTTGAAGAGGCTGGTAGAGATTTTGTGATGCTCGTGCTCGCTTTCTTGGATGATTTGATGGTTGAATAACATACTGGGGTGGATCAACTGAGTATGGTGGGTTCGGGGGTGGATAGTAATGCTCAGGGGAGTTATGGAAAACCTGTCGAGACATCGCATACCGTCGAGGTGTTCTTCTGGAACCTTTTCTTGACCCCGATATCATCATGACTTCTTCATCCCTCTCATTCGTGTCACTAGATTCAAATTGGACAGCCTGAGCTGCAGCCTTGAGAGCCGCTTGACTTATAATTCTGCCCGTCTTAAGACCGTTCTCTACCATTTCTCCCATTTTGATTACATCCAAGAAGGATTGACCAACCGCAGACATCATGTTCTGAAAATAATCCGGCTCTTGAGCCTGAAGGAAGACAATGATTAACTCATGGTCATCCATGGGTGGCTAAGCACGAGCCGCTTGCTCTCTCCATTTAAGGGCATATTCCCTGAAACTTTCACTTGATTTCTTCTTCAGATTTGAAAGGAAAATGCGGTCTGGGGCAATGTCAATGTTGTATTGGAATTGTTTGACAAAGGCCTGTGCCATGTCGTTCCAGACGTGCCAACGAGATGCATCTTGATCCCAAAACCATTCAGAGGCTACTCCTGTAAGGCTTTCCCCAAAGTAAGCTATTAACAATTCTTCATTTCTTCCCAGACTCCTTAGTTGATTGCAATACCTTTTCAAATGGGCTATGGGATGTCCATGTCCATCGTACTTTTCAAATTTGGGAATCTTGAAACCAGGTGGCAAGTGGACATCGGGAAACAAGCATAGATCTTTGAAAGCAACACTCTTTTGACTTGCCAACCCGTGCGTGTTTTTCAACCGCTGTTCTAAGCTTTTCAATCTTTGGGTTATTTCTTCCTGTACCTTCTTTCGGGTAGGCTTCTCAATGTTTGCGGGAAGGTCGTGAGAGTGGTACTGTTCTTGCTGTATAGCAAATTGTGACTCATGAGAAAGTTGTCCCTGGCCATTGGACCATGCTTGACGCATTTTGGTCATTTGTTGTTTCACTGTTCTATTTTCCTCAACCACAGCAGACCCTTGTTGAACTTTCTGACCCTGAGTCTCTTGAGCACTTGTAACAACTCCGATGTCGGTTATCATTTTCCTTGAATCTTGCTTTCCAATTTACCACAACCAACCACCTCAACTTTCTGGGATTAACAAAACGAAACCACCGGGTTAGCGTTAAGGTATTCCGCTTATTGATTTCCTTTGTTTTTCTACTATTTTCTTTTCTTTTTCCTTTTTGTGGTTTTTTCATTTTTTTCCTTTTTTTTCTTTTTATAGTTTTTTCATTTTTTTTTCTTTTTATAGTTTTTTCATTTTTTTTTTATGGATATGGTCGAATCCTATGTGGATTGCCTACGTATCATGACCCCGCATGAATCAGACCGAGCGTAGTTCTTGCAAATTAATGCAAGAAGTAAAGAGATATTTATTTGATTTTGATTTTTTGATTTTTTGATTTTTTTTTGAAGGAAAATTATAGAAGCCGATTCCAACTACAAACTTGTGTAGGAGATTTCTACAAGAAAAAGAATATTTTTTGGTGTCAATTATGACTATATCTACAAAATTGGCCACATAATGGCTTATTTGACAAAATGACTATTTTTGCAAAATTTATTTAAGAAAGATAAACTTAAAATTTTTTTTTTATATTGTGGCTCATGGGGCATCGTTCGGCATCACCATAAACCAACACAAGACTATTTTTCATATTTTGGCCATGTAATGGCTTATTTAGACAAAGTGGCTCTTTTTGCAAAATTTTATTTAAGAAGATGCAAATTCAAAATTTTATCCTGGGGCCTATGGGGCATCGTTCAGCACCGACACAGGCCAACACAAGACTGAGAAAGTTCAAATGCAAAATGTAGCTATTTCAGTAAAATTTCGGCCATGTAATGGCTTATTTGATAAAGTGGTTATTTTTGCAAACGTTGAGTGATGACTCAAAACTTGATTTTTTGCGGATACAGCCTTTCGACATTTTCGCGAGGGAATATTTCAAGGCTGTGTCCAAAATTATTTAAAAAAATCCAAAGTGGCTATTCTTGCAAAAACAGCCTTCCGGCGTCTTTTTGAGGGACGTTCGGCTTATTTTAAGCAAGAATAGCATCACCCGACTTATTTATAACAACATCAAAAATTTGACCTTTTTTTTTTTTTTGTTATTTTTGCAAATGAGGTATGAACCCGGACTTGATTTTGCGGCTATGGCCTTGCAACATTTCCACAAGGAATATTTCAAGGTCGTGCCCGCAAATTATTAAAAATGATTCAAAGTGGCTATTTTTGCAAAAAACAGCCTTCCGGCGTCCTTTCGGAACATTCGGCTATTTTCAAAAACAGCGTCACTTTGATTTATTGACAAAATTAAACACACATTTTTTTGATTTTTTAAAGGGGTGGTTGGACCCGATGAGGGTTGCCTACGTATCCCACCTAATGGGGAGAATCAAACCTGCGTAGTTCGGTCAGATTAGTTGACCAATTATTTCAACAAAATTGTTCCACCTATTTTTCAAATTTTCTTTTCAAACCTTCGACAGCGTTTCGTCGACATTTCGATATTTTCTATTCTAAAATTTCCTCTCTTTTTGTTTTTCAGGAATTTAGCTCATAATAATCTAGAACAAATAAATGCAACATATAACATGCTCGGTCTTTCGATTACCGGGTCACCTGTCCTAGACGGACCCAACCCCTGTGTTGAGTCCCCTAAGTCAGATATGATGCAAATAAACGTCCTAAATCTAGGCTCAATATCCTGATGTTTTCAATGGTACTAGACCGTGTACCCGAGCAGACAACTCGGATTGAGGAGGGGGCTACGTACCGGGGACCCGCGGGATCGTCCGGCTTTGTAACTTATCCTGTCTCTTTTCTTATTTTTGGTATTGACACTAACAGAAAGGGGAGTCTCAACCAGTAAGCACATCCCCGAGGGTAAGAAGAGACGGGTTTTCGGCACAGTTTTTATATACAGTTCACGCAATATCAAAGCGGTAAACATATAGCAGTTTGTATATACGATGCAACTAGTATCAAAGCGGTAGACATGTAGCACATTAATTAAACATATAATAAAATCGGATATAGACAAAAACAACAATTTAACTGAGCTCGAATTCTTAAACCCTGAACCGAAGTTCTGGGTGAATAGCATCATCAGAGTCGCCAAAGCTGTCACACCTCCTTTTTCCGCACCCGCGAGGGCGCAAGGTATAAAAAGGAGTTTTTCCAATTAAAGGACAACCAAAACGGGATTCATTTATTGAGAGATTCGGAGTCGCCACTTGGGAGATTTATGGTGTCCCAAGTCACCGGTTTGAATCCCGAATTGAGGAAAGGTTTGACTCTATTTAATGGTCCACGAACCAGAAATCCGGATAAGGAATTCTGTTAACTCGGGAGAAGGTGTTAGGCATTCCCTAGTTCCGTGGTTCTAGCACGGTCGCTCAACTGTCGTATTCGGCTTAATTATCTGATTTTATTAACATGCTTTAACGTATGTGCCCTTTATTAGTAACCCGCTTTTATTTATTTTTAATAAGAATTACAACGTCGTGAAAATGCGTCTCGAACCACGTTGCACCAGTGCACCCGTGGTCGTCAACATATTTTGACTACGTTGAGATTTGGATTTGGGTCACATAAATGTGCACCCGAATTTTTGAAAGTAAAATTATTAACTAGCGCGCCTAAAGCAATTTCGCGTTTGTAATTTGAGAGGGCCAAGAATTTTAGCTAAATGGCACGCCTCGGAATCTAAGCATCAATACAATATTACTTAAACGAGGGCCATGCAATTTTCATTTTTGTTAGGTTTGGCACACCTCGATTCTCATTTTAAAGGATTGTACTCAACTAAAGCAAACTACGATATTGTTAACGAATTATTTTCCTATGTGAAATGACCAGCTAAATAAATTTACAAAGAAAGAGCCCGTGTGTAACTAATAGGCAAACCCCAATGATAGGTCTAAGCATGATTCACGACACCTGAGGCTCTTTTTTACAGAGGAATTACCAAATCAATCTATTGACAAGCAACAAATATGTATCCACTTGTTTCATAACTAATCATCAATGGATATACTAACTGAAATTAAACCAAGCTATAAATTAACACTACACATAGTGATGTACTTCACCTTATTAAAATAGATCCAACATTTAACTATAATAATGACGTGACTTTAATGACTTAAAGTGACCAAACACATAATATAAAATATTATTAAAAAAATCATCATGATTTTAGTCAAAATTCTCAAGCAGATTAAATTAGACAAAAAATATTAAGCAAGGAGGTACATGCCTGGTAATATAGCAACAAATCTGTTGAATGAAGTTCTGTTCCTTTTTAACTCAATATAAACTCGAATCGACATTGGAGTTAGAAAACTCAAACGGAAAAACGAACTGTTTCGTCGGAATCCCAGCGAACTCGACCAAACCTCTTCGGAACAAACTCGACTTCGAAGCTCGGCGGGTTAAAGAAAGGCAGAAACGGACTGAAATGAGAATGGTTCTTCACTTTGAAGTTCTTCACGAGTTAGAGAAAAGCAGAACTCGACTTCGAAGCTCTTCACTGTTGCATTGTTGTTGGCCGCTTGGGTGAAAACTAGAAATGGCGAACTGGTTAGGGCGACGGGATGTGCAGATGCCTTGATTTATTATTTATGCACGAAGGTTAATGTCGTGCCTTGATTTATTATTTATGCACGAAGGTTAATGTCGTGCCTTGTTATTGATTATGCACGAAGGTTAATGCCGTGCCATGTTTTATTGATTATGCACGAAGAATCATGCCGTGTCTTGTTATTGAACCATGTACGAAGGATCATGTCGTACCATGGATGTGAGGATGCGAGTAAAAGCACGAAGGGTGATGCCGTGCACTTTATTTGCTTATTTGGTGAGGATGAGAGTAAAAGCACGAAGGGTGATGCCGTGCAACTACTTGCTATTCCTTGACTTGATATTACTTGTTTTTCCATTATACTTTGTTTTTCCTTGTGAACCTATTAACTGTTGTTAATTGTTGAGTTCTTTTGAGATATTCCTTGTTGTGTTATTACTTGGTTAATTCTTGTTATTTGTGGTATACATATATATGGAACTGCACAGGTTTATGTGGGTGTCTGGTCTTAGGCTTGTCACTACTTCGCCGGGATAGGCCAGGCACTTACCAGCACATGGGGTCGGTTGTGCTGATACTACACTTCTATGCGTTTTTGCACAGGTCCAGGTTATGATCAGCAGCAGCAGCAGTAAATCTTTTGCGTGGGAGTTGATCATATTTGAGACCGAGGTAGCTTGCGGACGTTCGCAGGCCCGGCGTCTCTCTCCTTACTTATGTTACTAGCTGTAGTCTCTTTATTCCGAGACAAACAGATTATGTTATATTTTTTCAGACTTTTATGTGTAGTATTCAGTAGTAGTTCGTGAGTTGGTGACTCCACGTCTTGGGTAGAGGATTTCAGTATGGTTTTACCTTGAAACTGCTTAATATTATTTCGATAAAGTCTTCCGCACTTATTTAATTAAAGTTATGGTTTGTTGATAAATTAATTATGAATTTTATTAAAAACAGGACAGTATGAATACAATGGCTTGCCTAGCTACCACGAGTAGGCGCCATCACGATCCCGATGTTGGGGGAAAATCCGGGTCGTGACAAGTTGGTATCAGAGCTCTAGGTTACATAGGTCTCACCACTCACGAACAAGCTTAGTAGAGTTTGAGAGGTAGGTATGGAGACGTCTGTACTTGTCCTCCA
Source organism: Nicotiana noctiflora (assembly GCA_032618575.1). Taxonomy (NCBI): domain Eukaryota; kingdom Viridiplantae; phylum Streptophyta; class Magnoliopsida; order Solanales; family Solanaceae; genus Nicotiana; species Nicotiana noctiflora. The sequence continues at coordinate 81,842 of JASVEL010013675.1, read as the reverse complement.
GAGTCTATTGAGTTAGGAAAAAGTCTCTCATTTGTTCTTTCTTGTCGTGCGACTTGTTCCTCAATTACTGATTGAATTTCTATTCTGTCCTTTCGCAGATGGTGAGGACACGCGCTTCTTCGTCCGCCGACCAGCAGCCCGAGCCCCAGGCAGCTCCCGTGAGGGGCAGGGGCCAAGGCCGTATCAGAGGCCGTGGTAGGGGTAGAACTCAGCCCCAGGCAGCTACCCCAGAGGTGGAGCCTCATATTGAGATTGACGAGGAGGTTCCGGTCCCAGCAGCTCCAGTGGGCCCAGCTCAGGTCCCATGAGAGGCTTTATTTACCCCGGATTTTCGGGAGGCTTTGGTTAGGATAGCGGGATTTATGGACAGCGTTGCCAGAGCATGCTTATTATCGGTTGCACCAGCCGCTTCTCAGGCTGGAGGAGGGGCCCAGACTCCTATTGCTCGTACTCCGGAGCCAGTAGCTCCTCAGCCTCAGGCACCAGTGGTTCAGCCAGCTGTGGCCACTCAGTCAGGTACCACGGCTCATGCCGGAGATGGAGCGGCCATGACTTCGAATTCTTTATGGAGACTTGATCGGTTCTCCAAGCTGTTTACCACTACTTTCAGCGGTACCACATCAGAGGATCCTCAGGATTTCTTATTCAGTTGCCATAAGATTCTCAAGACTATGGGGATCGTGGAGTCCAATGGGGTTGACTTCTGTACATTCAGGCTTTCAGGATCCGACAAGACTTGGTGGAGGGATTATTGCTTGACTCGACCAGCACGGTCCCCAGCTTTATCATGGGATCAGTTTGCAGAGTTATTTCTGGAGAAGTTTCTCCCTGCTACTCAGAGGGATGTACTTCGGAGGCAGTTTGAGCGCCTCCATCAGGGCACTATGATGGTCACACGGTATGAGACGAGATTTGTCGATTTGGCTCGTCATGCGGTGGTGATACTTCCCACAGAGCGGGAGAGGGTCCGCAGGTTTATAGATGGGCTTAATCAGCCAATTAGACTCCAGATGGCTATGGGCGTGGGGAGTGACATATCATTTCAGGAGGCAGCTAATGCAACACGTAGAGTTGAGATGGCTCTTGCTCGGGGAGGTGGTTATTCTTCAGACAAGAGGCCTCGTCATTTAGGCAGGTTTAGTGGTTCTTCTTCTGGTGGCAGATGTGAGCACGTGATTTTTGCCCTACATGAGAATCACTCCCAGAAAATTCAAAAAATAAAATAGTTTTGTGTTAAGCATGATTTTTGTGATTTTTGTGTTATTTTTATTTTTACATTTTTGCATTTTTGTGTGTGCGTGTTTATTTATTTAAATTAGTAAAATACAAAATATATACATCATGTTTTGCATTTTTTTTAGTGTTTAATATCAAAATTATACGGTTTATATTTAAGTGATATGTAACTATGTGGGATGATTGTAGTAAAAAATTAATGGTGTTATGAGTTAGTATATATATGTATATACATATATATGTATATATATATATATATATATACATATATATGTATATATATATATATACATATATATACACACATATGTATATGATACACCATGGAATGTAGTATGGAAATCGGAATTGGGCCGTGGCAAAACCAGGCCCAATGTAATTCAATACACCACCCAATTCCCTACCCGGCCAGCCCAACACCTCAGCCCAAAACCGGACCCAGCCCTTCTACCCGAACCGGCCCCCCCTCCTTTGAAATCCTGGCCGTCCATCACATGATCCAACGGTCAGTTTTAACCTAAAGTTCAATTGGATAAAATAAAAATTTTTAGACAAAAATTGAGGGAAACATCGAGAGGCATACATCATTTCCTTCTCTCAGCTCCAGAGACATCCCATTTCGCTCCCCAGCCGCGCCGCTAGGGTTCCGCCGCGCAGGGCGGCGGCCGGCCTCTCCTTCGGCCGAAACCAACGGCAAAATGTTCCACACCTCCTCCTCATCACATCCCTACCATCGTTAACCTCCAAACACCAACCAATCTCTTCGAATTTCAAACCCTAGTCGCGCCGCCACCCACCACTCATGGCGGCGCACCACCCAAAATCGCCCAAAATCCTCGCCCGCCACTCGTACTAACATTGTTACACGAAGAAATCGAGCCAAAGCTGTGAGTCGTCAAGAACAACTTAAACCGCCGGGAACTTCAAGAAAAGTTCAAGAATCGAAGATTCAAAGTCCGTTGAAGGAAATGATGAAGAAAACAAATAAAAAAACAAATAAAAAAAAAGAGAGACGGCTAAGCTAAGTTCTCTTTCAATTAATTTCTTTTGTTGAATATGCTTCTCCTCGTCTCCTCCTGTTAGTATTTTCTTTTCGATAGATAAGAATCTGTTAATCTTAGTTTTTTGCTATATGAATCCGTTTCCATGTTTTAGTATAAATGGCTAATTTCTGTTTTTTGTTAGTTTGTTCTAATAGTTGAATCATATTAATTGTTAGACTAATTAGGGTTGAATCATATTAATTGTTAATTTCTGTTTTGTTGTTACTTTCATTAGTGTTATTCTCGGCTATTTTCTGATTTTTGTCAAGATTGTTAGTTTCTGCAAATTTTGTGATTTTTCATTAGATTTTGGTTAGATTCATGTTAAAGATGGTTAGTTCAGTTAAGTTTTAGATAGTTACTGTTGATAATTTCGAATATGCTTGAACCTGTTTTGAAAATGCAAGTTGATTGGAATGAATACATTGTGAATACATGTTGTTTGAGTCTTAGTGAAGCTATTTGATCCTGTTTTGGAAACCTTGTTGATTAATGACCAATTTGGTATATGCTGGTAGTTATTTAATTATTCGGTTCAGTGATTTGGTTATTGATTAACAATAGGGTTGATTGGTTATAGCTGATTAATACAGAATTATTTGATAAATCTGAAATTAGGGTTCTTAGAGTATAATTGACTGATTAAATATCATAATTAATTACTGATTGATTAGTTAGCATTTGATCAATTAATATAAATTATATTAAAGGCAATAAGGGGTAATAAGACTAAGGAAGTAGGGTATGGATGTAGGGTAATGATTTCAGAGGTATTTTGGGATTCAAAGTTTAAATATGCTTAGTTGAATATTCTGTCAGGGAACACTAATGGACCATTAAACTATTCTATTTGTTACAAGACATAATGGTATGGGGGGAGCTTCAAGACAAAATGATTAAACAATTAACTCACCCATAACTTTAAATTAAAAAATAGGACAAGACATGTAGTAGTGGAGGTATAAGAGAATATCATGGGCAAAGATGATGGGGGGATTAGTTTAAGTGTTTCAAGAATGATAAAGGGTCTGTTTTAGTGATATATAAGGGGACACATATACAAGACTATAGATAGAGAAAGCTAGGGAGTATAGACCAAGAGACGGTTTCATTGGTTTTTTTTGGGTACTGTTTTCGTGTGTTTTAGTTGGGAGTGACTGAGTGTTGGTCATTTGGTTGCTTGTTGTTCCTGTGTTGGTGTTACCAATCTCCTGCTGCATGCTACTGCTGTGTTGGTTGCTGTTGGTCCATCATTTGTGGTTGATTCTGCCGGGTTCTTAGTTCTTATGCTACTGCTGTTTAGTTTATGACTGGGTGTTGATTGGCTGCTGTTGTTTTGGCTCCTATTTTCCCCTGCTATTGGTCTGTTGTTGCTGCTGTCCTGTGCATTTGGTGCTACTGGTCTTTGTTGTTGTTTGATCCAGTGTAATTGTTGTTGGTCGTGTGGTTGTTGTTGTTGTGCATTCTGCTGCTGCAACTAACTTCTCCCCATTGTAATTTCCAGGTATACATTCGAGCTTATTCCATGTAGCTCATGCTGCTGGAATTATGAACTGAAATCAAAACAAGCGAATGCTGTGGACATTGAATTAAATGAATTTGTTATTTGTTTATATAGTTTTATGTAGCTGATTATTAACTCATTACAATTAGGCTACTTTGAATTAATTGGATCGTATAATATGGACTGTATACTTTGAACTATGGATTGTCAAACCTTTGATTGTTTAGTTATAATTTAGTATAGTTTAATACTAGTCATAATGTCAAGTTTTATTGATAAGTATAAATGTCTTAGTTGGTTTGGATTCATAGTAGGATGTTAGATCAATAATATGATATCCTTGATTTCAAGTAGAAAATAATATCTCAAACAACCTTGTGTGGTGTTAATTGGTATCTAGTATATTCATTCATGACTACCCTATTAATACTTGAACTTATCATTCGATTTTACTTTTAATAGATTCCAGGAATCCAGTAATAGGTAAATAGATTAGTGATGACAGAATAAATTTTCATCCAAGTCAATCACGTTTAGATATATAATCGTTTTAAGGTCTGTTGAGATTAGTCTAAAAATGTGTCAAGTGATAATTTGAATAAATAGGAACAACTTGATTATTTGTAAGTTAATGAATCTGAATGTTGATTTTAATAGAGTTTTGAATGATTTGAAAAGTTCAATAGTTATTTCGTTCAATTTGAATTGAAGATTGTGCCTCGGTAACAATTAAAGGGTGGATAATTCATTTTGGGACGGTTTGGCCTTCATGGACAGCTCCAAATCCTGTTTTTGTCATAGGTCCATAAAATTTTGGCCCAATGCACGGCTGGTCTGCAGTTATGCACATTTGGATCTTAATTTTATCGGGTTGTGTTCAAAGCCTAAGTCGGATGAAGATTCAAAAGTTATATGAACCTATGGATCCTAAATATATTAGTTTTTTTTTAAATAATAAATAATTAAGTTTTCTTCACTCATTATTAGAGACAAACAAAAATAGAGAATCATAGTTTGCTTCAAGGTTGCCCTTTAAATAAAATGATGAGACGGGCCTCGCCGCATTACACACAGAATTGCGGGGTCCTCAATTAATTATTACAAAAACCTTAGACTTGGAGGGACCGTCTAGTGAATTTCACGGTCCTTTTCCCAAAGTAAATGGACGATAGACTCTTTAGGCACGACTTGAAATAAAATTACTTTCCTGAATACGGGTGTGCATTTATGTGACCCAAATCTTACTCTCGGCGAAACTGAAATACATTAGAGTCGCAGGCGTACTGGTTACGGTGCGGCTCGAAATGTGTTTTCGTAACGTCGCAATTCTTCTAAAAATAAGAGCGGAGCATTGAAAGCACATAGTTAAAATATATAAAAGAATCCGATAGAAACAAAAATTGCAATTGAGCGACCGTGCTAAAACCACGGAATCCGGGAATGCCTAACACCTTCTCCCGGGTTAACAGAATTCCTTATCCAGGTTTCTAGTTTCGCAGACTGTATTACAGAGCCATAAATTTCCTCGGTTCGGGATTAAACCGGTGACTTGGAACACCATTATTTTTCCAAGTGGCGACACTCTGAATTAAATAAACTAATCCCGTCTCGATTGTCCTTTAATTGGAAAAACTCCCTCGCGCCCTCGCGGGTGCGTAAAAAGGAGGTGTGACAGCTCTGGCGACTCTGCTGGGGAGGATAACCTCGAACTTCGGTTCGGGGTCTAAGAACTCGAGCTCATTTAAATTGTTATTTTGTCTATATCTGATTTTATTACATGTTTAATTAATGTGCTACATGTCTACCGCTTTGATATTCGTTGTACTGTATATACAAACTGCTATATGTTTACCGCTTTGATATTGCGTGAACTGTATATAAAACTGTGCCGAAAACCCGTCTCTTCTTACCCCGGGGATGTGCTTACTGGTTGAGACTCCCCTTTCTGTTAGTGTCAATACCAAAGTAAGAAAAGAGGCAGGATAAGTTACAAAGCCGGACGATCCCGCGGGTCCCCGGTACGTGGCTCCCTCCTCAAATCCGAGTCGTCCGCTCGGGTACACGGTCTAGTATCATTGAAAAGCATCGGGATATTGAGCCTAGATTCAGGACGTTTAGTTGCATCATCTCTGACTTAGGGGACTCAACACAGGGGTTGGGTCCGTCTAGGACAGGTAACCTGAAAGGAAAGACCATCTTGCCATATCATATTTGTTGTGAGCATTTATTTAGACTGACATGCCGACCGGGTTCCTTTAAATACCGAAGAAAAAGAAAAAACACAAAAGGAAATAGTATGGGGAAGTAAATATCTTTCAGAAAAATACAAAAATACATTTCACCAACAAGTCCACGAATTTAGTTTGCCAATAAAAGACGGCAGAAGATTGACTTTGCCGACAAAATGGGTTTTTGACAAAATGTGTTTTGACAGTCAATAAAGGAAAGATAGTTGTTTTGACGGACCGAACTACGCGAGTTTGATTCTCACCGAGTGTGAGATACGTAGGCAACCTTTAAACGGGTCCAACTCCCATATTTCAAAAATAAGTTTTAATGGCGGAACGCCAAGATATTTAATTTTGCCTTAACGACCACTTTTTTGACCAGTCAATTCCTGGGGCCCGTTTCGTTTTTCAGAAAAGATAGTTTTGGGGAAAATAAAAATTTCGCTTGCATCTAAGAATTACCTTAAATAAATGTGCAGAATGAGCACGAGTCAGAATACAACCGAAGCTATCATAAACAAGGTCCCCTTAAGTTTGCATAGGTGGTGGAGCGACTTGGGCGAGCAAGGACAAGATGCCGTTAAGGTGTACTTGGGAGATCTAGTGGGGCTGCTGAATATTCCCCCGAGAGGAGACATCATACGAGCTTTGATCTCATTCTGGGATCCGGCACACAATGTGTTCCACTTTTCAGACTTTGAACTCACACCAACACTGGAAGAATTAGCCGGATATGTCGGAAGACCAAAAGTCCCTATGAGGGATCAATACCTTATTGCACCAAGGGTAGTGACGGTACATCGGTTTTTGGATACGGTAAAGATCCGCAGAACTGTACACAACCCAGACTTATCAGAAGGGTTCTGCACTTTGGCATTTCTATATGACAGATATGGTCATTATGGGGGCTTTAACAAACACAGAAGCAAAATCTGCAGCGGAGACAATCGGGTAAAATGGGAGGAGCATAGACGCATCGCCTTCATGATAGCTTTCCTAGGTTCATTGATATTTCCTAGAAAAGATGGGAATATCAACATACAAGTGGCAGGGGTCGTCAGCACTTTGATGAAACAGAACAACAATACTTTGGCTCCCATGATAATATCGGATATCTCTCGTGCACTCACCATCTGCAAAGCTGGAGGGACTTTCTTTGAACCATGCAATGTATTGCTCCAAATGTGGATGATCGATCACTTATGCCGCCATCCGCAATTTATGAGGTATAGTTCACCGAAGAAAACTTGTATAGAAGAATTTCCTGCGAGGGTCGAGGGATATGAGTTGCCAGAGGGGATCAGCGGATGGATACGACTTTTGCGTTCGACTACAGCCGGCGGAATAGAATGGACGTTTGGTTGGCTACCCGTGGAAGAAGTCATATATGCATCGGCCCGCAGAATCATATTTATTGCTAATGGGCCTTAACAGCATCCAGCCCTACGCACCAGGTCGAGTATTGAGACAATTGGGACGATGCCAAATAATCCCAAAAGAAGAAGACCTCAGCCCACATGTAGTTGAAATTGGACCAGGAGGACAGTTCCCTGAAGCATTGGTCCGAAAGATTTGGAGTGAGTGTCAGACATTAAAAATAGACACTCGGGTGCGAGATCGAGCCCGGGGCGAAGTATCGTCGGAATACCCTGCATGGTATAGTAGAGATCCGGAGCATCAAAGGCCCGCAAAAAGGCCTCACCTCAGGGAGTTTGCTGGAGCGTCACGAGAACAATGGGACTGGTTGGCTAGAGAAGAAGCCTATAGAACAAAGATCAGCAGGATAGAACAACGGACCCAAGAACTCCAATTTGAAATAGATGTGCAAGCTGCCGCCAACGAAGGAGATAAAAAGAAGTTGGCACAAGAAAATGACTTCTTGAGAGCTCAAATCCAGCAAATGAAAAGGGATGCTGACAGACAGTTGAGGAGTCGGGCAGACGAAAAACTGATAAAGGGTTTGAAAAGCCAGGTTGCCGATGTCCAAAGAGAATTGGAAGAGTCTAAGGCCCAAACAATGAGGATCCGAGCTAGCTGGAGAAAGGAGGCACATCAACATGCACTTCACCTACAACGAGTGGAAGAGGATTACACTGATATCGTCACCAGTTTCAGGGAAGCAAATGTTGTCCTCAGAGAACGGGTTTTCAAGCAAGCCCAAGATGCCAGAGCGGACCTCGACCGTTGCTACAATCTGATGGCTCGACTGCAAGAACAAATAGACAGGCTCTTAGACCAAGTCACCAACAACGCTCAACGATTGGGGGCGAAAAACCAGCAGATAGAGCGGCTACTCGGAGAAAGGGACATGATCAAGGACCGAATCGGGGAAATCGGGCACTACGTCACCATGAAGTGCCTAGCTTGTGAACAAATGCCCCGCACCGACCTTTTTGCTTCAATTATGGGCTATGTTCATCGGATCATGGAAGAATTAAGGGGACTACACAAGGACCTCACACCCGGGCCCGCGGCAAGGCCGAATGATGCCTCGCGGGCCCCCAGGAATTTTAGAGCAGTAGACCTTTGATTAAAAATGTATTTTTGAAATATTGGGTCAAGCCAGTTGGCATGTTATTTTACGTTTTCGAGTCAAGCATTTTCTTTTGTTTTGTTGATTGTTGTAAGACGTGTTTTGTAACTACACGGTTTTATTTGATATAAAAGTTACTGAATTTTGCCACAATCCTGTTAACAGAACTACGCTCGGTCTGATTCACGCGAGAACGTGATACGTAGGCAATCCGCATAAGATTCGACCACCACTAAAAAGAAAGAAAAAGAATCCAAAGGCTAAATAACAATAAGGCTTGCAAAGATAGTCGAAAAAGAAAAAAGGAAAAAAAAAAAAAAGAGGAAAAAGAAAAGAAAAAGAAAAAGAAAAAGGGCCGGAATGACGCATGTTAAAAAGTACACGTAGAAAGGGTTATTTGGTTAGGTGCATTGCATCCAACGTGCTATAACATATCTGTCAAACTCGGTGAACTAACAAGTTTGTTGCGTATTCCGGAAAGTTTAGCAGTTGGTTTGACAGAATATACTGGCCGGCCATCACTACCGTACTAGATCCAAAGGACCGGTTACAGTAAGCATGTCTAGTTCTGGCAAGAGTCTCGAGGAAGAAAAATCCGAGCTACAAATCATGAAAGAAGAGGTAGACCGGTTAAAACAACGGATAACAGAGATGCACCTGGCCTGGGCCAGGGAACAGTCTTCACCAAACCGCCCTACTCTCGCCTCGGCTCCGGAACATCCGCCCATCGATCCTTCGACAAGCGCCCCGATCTATCCATACTTTCAGGGGGAAAACCCATATGCCACCCACATTCCACCAGCCAAACCAAATCCTCCTCCAGTCGCCCCTGTTTTTGTAGCACCTCCACCTGCTCCTCTGCAAAGGCCGGCCAGCGAGCCATATGTTCGGATCCATGACAACTCTTACTATCCTCCAGAGCCTACTTTCAGGGCTCCTGAACCACAATCACATACACCTCACCGGGATAATCCGGCAGAACCGGAAAAACACTTCCAAAGTTCGGAACACGAGGAAGTTGTCAGAAAAGTTAAAAGCCTGGAGCAGTCCCTCAGGAACATGCACGGTTTAGGCAACCAGGTCAGCGTCGCCTATAAGGATCTGTGTCCATTTCCGGACGTCCAGTTGCCAGCAGGATTTAAAATGCCTAAATTCGACCTATACGAGGGGCATGGTGACCCGGTGGCCCACCTGCGGGGGTTTTGCAGTAAAATGAGAGGGGCCGGAGGACGGGACGAGCTTCTGATAGCCTACTTCGGCCAGAGTCTGGGAGGATCGGCGTTGGAGTGGTACACTAGACAGGATCCCAGTAGATGGTTTACGTGGGATGATTTGGCTCAAGCTTTTATCGGCCAGTTCCAGTACAATCTTGAGATAATCCCCGACCGCCTATCATTGCTAAAATTAGAGAAGAAGCTTGCTGAAAGCTTCAGGGAATTTGGTTTCCGATGGAGGGAACAGGCGGCCAGGGTAGATCCGCCGATGAGAGAGAGCGAGATGGTGGACTACTTCTTGCAGACATTAGAGCCCACCTACTTCGGACATCTGGTAACGTCCGTAGGCAAATCATTCACTGAGGTGATAAAAATGGGGGGTATGATCGAGGAGGGTTTGAAGGCCAACAAGATCATGAGCTACTCGGCACTGAAAGCCACCACTCAGGCTATCCAAAGCGGTACTGGAGGAGTACTGGGGAAGAAGAGGAGAGAGGAAGTTGCGGCCGTCGAGTCCGGGGCATGGTTCAAAAATAGAGGCCCCGCACCCCAATATAGCCCACCCCAACCTCACCACCAAAATTACTCCCACAACCCATATAGCTACCCGCAACATTACTATCCCGCACCTGATCCTCATTTTACTGTCCACCATGCACAGTCTTATTCTGCACCTCCCGCTCATGCACCGTGGCGTGCACCAAACCCCCAGAACAATCATCCACCCCCAAGAGCTTACAGAAACCCCTCGGGCGCGAGTTTCCGTCCGAACCAGGCATTCAGGGGCGACAGGGCGCCGAGGCCAAAGACTTTCACTCCCTTAGGAGAGTCTTACACCAGTCTGTTCCACCGGTTGAAGCAAGTAGGTTTGCTAAATCCGGTTGAAGCTAAGCTACCAAACCCCTTCCCGAAGAACCTGGACCATTCAGTAAATTGTGCTTACTGCTCGGGATGTCCGGGACACGATACAGAAAAGTGTTGGAGGCTGAAGACGGCCATCCAGGAGCTTATTGACACCCGCAGGATCGAGGTCCAGACTCCAACAGAGCCCAACATCAACCAAAACCCGCTTCCGACTCATCATGAGACCAATATGATCGAGTTGGTACGGGCGGAGGAAGGAAAGGAGAAAGCCTCTCAGACTGTAATGATGATTAAGTCTAGCGGGGCAGGAACGAGAAAAGGGCCAAGCCTTGATGAGCCGCCCAGTTGCAAGAAGGACATACCACGAGAGTCGGAAGCAGGAAAGGAAAGTGTGAACGCAGTACCGGTGAAGCCGGCCAAGATAGTTGTACCGGGGGCAGCAATCAAGCCCATCTTGACAGTAGCAGGCGTTCGAATGGATCCTTTCATCATCCAGCCGGCAACACAGTTGCCAGTAACTGATAGCCGGGCTGTCCCATGGAATTATGCTCGGATTACAACGACCTACAGAGGAAAGGAGGTGAAAGAGGAAGTTTGTGAAGCCCGAGGGTTGACCCGCTCGGGGAGATGTTTTGCCCCTGCGGAATTGAGGAAGACCACTCCGGCAGTATTGAAAAAGCCGGTCACCGATGAAGAGGCGGAAGAATTCTTGAAAAAGATGAAGCTGCATGACTACTCTGTCTTAGAGCAGTTAAAGAAGACTCCGGCGCAAATATCATTGCTGTCCTTGCTGATACATTCTGAAGAACATCGGCAAGCATTGATGAAAGTCCTGAATGAGGCACATGTACCGGATAAAATCTCAGTGAGCCATTTGGAGAAGATCACCAATCGGATCTTCGAAGCAAATCGGATCACCTTCACCGATGACGAGTTGCTTGAGGAAGGCACCGAGCACAACAGGGCTTTATATCTTACGGTGAAGTGTGAAGAGGCGGTGGTTACCAAAGTCTTGGTCGATAATGGGTCCGGTGCTAACATTTGTCCTCTCTCTACACTGGGCAAATTAAAAGTAGACATCGGCAGGGTACGCGAGAACAGGGTATGTGTTCGAGGGTTCGACGGAGGAGGCAAAGCGTCGGTTGGTGACATAGTGCTAGTCTTGACAATTGGGCCAGTGGAGTTCACCATGGAATTCCAGGTGCTGGACATGGTGGTGTCATATAACCTCCTGATAGGGCGACCATGGATTCATGCCGCAAGAGCAGTTCCATCCAGCTTACACCAGCTCGTCAAGTTTGAATGGGACCAGCAGGAGATCGTCGTCCATGGAGAGAACGATCCACAATCGGGCACCATCATTCCCTTTGTTGAAACAGAAGAAGATGTTGGGCCGTGGGTATATCAGGTCTGCGATGTGGTGTCCGCCCACCGAGTTCCGGAAGGGGAATGTATTCCCGGCGACAGAACAATTACTGCGGATGTCATGGTGGCGCATGAAATGTTGCGACATGGTTTCGTACCCGGTAAAGGGCTAGGTGCATCTCTGCAAGGAATCATACAACCGGTATCGGTGGTCGAGAACTTGGGAACCTTCGGCTTGGGATTCCAGCCAACCCCAGAGGACATCCGGCGAGCAAAGAGGAGTAAACAGAAGACATGGGTGCTCTCAAAGCCTGTTCCACGCCTTTCCCAATCTTTTGTCAGGTCCGGAGAAAGAGGATATCCCGCGACAAAGATTCCCGGTCCTACGATCAAGCCAGACGAAGAGTTCTTCAGGAAGTTCGAGGACCTATTCACGGATGTATGTATGCTCGAGGACGGTGAAGGATCTAGTCACGCCGAGATACAATTTGTGGGACCAAAGGCAAAACTGAATAACTGGAAGGCTACTCCTCTCCCTGTCCGGAAGGAGTCTTGGTAGTTTGTCTTGGATTGTTTTTCTTTCGAAATGTTGTGTTGGGGGTTTGTCCCCGGAGTAAAATCCCGTTGTTTTGTTCATTTCTGATTTAAGTTTGCAGTTTGTTTTCCCTTTGTACAATTCCCATCAACGAAATTTGGTTCCTTCGTGTCTAATTTTGTTTATCTTTTCTTCTTTTTACTTTTCTGAACAGCCTTCTTGCAACTGATCTTAATGATATGGCGTGCTTAAAGATTAATCAACCCAGTCTAGAAAGTCAATCGGGTTTGGAAATAATAACACATGAAATAAGAAGTGACGAGAGTGAGTCGGAGTACGGCGATGATGAAGCCGTAGAAGAAATCGGTGAAGAATTAAGTCACTTCGAGGAAAAACCCAAACCAAATTTAAATGATACTGAGGCCGTTAATCTAGGGAATGCTGATGACGTCAAAGAAACCCGGATAAGTGTCCATATTGAACCCAATCCGAGAGAAGAATTGATCAAAACACTCATGGAGTTTAAAGATATTTTCGCATGGTCGTACGACGACATGCCAGGACTCAGCACTGATCTAGTGGTTCATAGATTACCCACCGATCCGGCATATCCTCCCGTCAAGCAAAAGCTGCGGAAATTCAAGACGGAGATGAGTGTGAAGATTAAGGAGGAGGTAACCAAGCAGGTTGCAGGCGAAAGTCATTCGTGTCACTCGATACCCTGAATGGTTGGCTAACGTAGTACCGGTGCCAAAGAAAGACGGAAAGATCAGGGTATGCGTGGATTATCGCAATCTCAACAAGGCAAGTCCTAAGGATAATTTCCCACTTCCCAATATCCATATCCTGATTGATAATTGCGCCGGGCGTGAAATCGGATCCTTTGTGGACTGTTATGCGGGGTATCATCAGATCTTGATGGATGAAGAGGACGCGAAAAAGACGGCTTTTATCACACCGTGGGGGACTTATTGCTACCGGGTGATGCCATTCGGTTTGAAGAATGCAGGAGCAACATATATGAGGGCGATGACTACGGTATTCCATGACATGATACACAAGGAAATTGAGGTGTACGTGGATGATGTGATCATAAAATCTAGGCGTCAAGAAGACCATGTTGCTGACCTCGGGAAGTTCTTTCAAAGACTCCGAAGGTACGACATCAAGCTTAATCCGGCCAAATACGCATTCGGAGTTCCATCAGGAAAGCTGCTAGGATTCATCGTCAGCCGACGGGGCATTGAGTTGGACCCCTCCAAAATCAAGTCCATTCGGGAGTTACCCCCGCCGAAGAATAAAACAGAGGTAATGAGTCTGTTGGGAAGGTTGAATTACATCAGTAGGTTTATTGCCCAGCTTACGGCAATTTGTGAACCCATATTCCGCCTATTGAAGAAAGACGCTGCGATAGAATGGACGGCAGAATGTCAGGAAGCGTTTGACCGGATCAAAGGGTATCTGTCAAATCCACCCGTACTAGTTCCGCCTGAGCGAGGTAGGCCCCTGATTCTTTATCTGACGGTCTTGGAGAATTCGTTTGGCTGCGTACTGGGGCAGCATGATCTTACTGGCAGGAAGGAACGGGCCATTTACTACCTCAGTAAGAAGTTTACAGTCCACGAGGTCAAGTACACTCATCTGGAAAAGACATGTTGCGCCCTGACTTGGGTGGCCCAAAAGCTGAAACACTACTTGTCTTCTTACACCACGTACCTCATTTCGCGGTTGGATCCGTTGAAGTATATTTTCCAGGAAACCCATGCCTACGGGGAGGTTAGCAAAGTGGCAAATATTACTTACGGAATTCGACATCATATACGTGACAAGGACGGCTATGAAAGCTCAAGCCCTGGCCGATCACTTAGCTGAAAATCCCGTTGATGACGAATACGAACCTTTGAGGACGTATTTTCCAGATGAGGAAGTATTGCAAATTGATGGGTTAGAACTAACCGAGGAGCCAGGGTGGAAGCTTTTCTTCGACGGAGCGGCGAACGCAAAAGGAGTCGGAGTAGGGGCGTGCTTATCTCTGAAACAGGACATCATTATCCTGTTACTGCTCAACTGCGTTTTCATTGTACCAATAATATGGCTGAGTACGAGGCATGTATCTTGGGGTTGCGATTAGCGGTGGACATGGATGTACGGGACGTCTTGGTCTTGGGGGACTCGGACCTTCTAGTACATCAGATTCAGGGAGAATGGGAAACCAGAGATTTAAAGCTTATCCCATATCGTCAGTGTTTGCATGATTTGACCAAACGCTTTCGATCGGTAGAATTCAGGCACATCCCGAGGATGCATAATGAGGTTGCCGACGCGTTGGCTACTTTAGCGTCAATGCTACATCACCCGGACAAGGTTCGTGTCGATCCGTTACATATCCAGGTCCGGAATCAACATGCTTATTGTAATGTGATAGAGGAAGAGGTGGATGGTGAGCCGTGGTTTCATGATGTCAAGGAATACCTCAGGTTAGGAGTATACCCAGAGCAAGCAACTGGAGATCAAAAGCGAGCTATTCGGCGGTTGGCGAACGGATTTTTCCTTAGTGGAGGGGTGCTGTACAAAAGAACCCCGGATTTGGGATTGTTGAGATGTATAGATGCAAGTCAAGCCACAACAGGTTATGACGGATATACACTCGGGAGTTTGCGGACCACACATGAGCGGATACGTATTGGCAAAGAAGATCCTTCGAGCAGGATATTATTGGCTCACTATGGAGCGGGATTGTATAAGTTTCGTGCGAAGATGCCATCAGTGTCAGATACACGGAGATTTGATTCATTCTCCGCCGACCGAATTGCATACAATGTCCGCACCATGGCCGTTTGTCGCATGGGGTATGGATGTTATTGGACCTATTGAGCCTGCAGCTTCCAACGGTCACAGGTTCATTCTGGTAACGATTGATTATTTTACCAAGTGGGTGGAGGCCAAAACATTCAAATCGGTGACCAAGAAGGCGGTAGTGGACTTCGTACACTCCCACATCATTTGTAGGTTTGGAATTCCAAAGATGATCATTACAGATAACGGTGCAAATCTTAACAGTGGATTGATGAAAGAGGTATGTCAACAGTTCAAGATTACACACCGAAATTCCACACCGTATCGCCCAAAAGCAAATGGTGCGGTCGAGGCAACAAACAAGAACATAAAGAAGATATTGAGGAAAATGGTAGAAGGATCTAGGCAATGGCATGAAAAGCTACCATTCGCGCTGCTGTTGGGTTATCGCACTACCGTCCGGACTTCGGTAGGTGCAACTCCTTACTTGTTGGTATACGGGACCGAAGCAGTAATACCCGCAGAAGTTGAGATTCCATCCCTCCGAATCGTCGCTGAAGCTGAGATTGATGACGACGAGTGGGTCAAAATCCGATTAGAGCAATTGAGCTTGATCGATGAAAAGAGATTGACAGCAGTATGTCACGGCCAATTGTATCAAAAGAGAATGGCGAGAGCATATAACAAGAAGGTACGTCCCGGGAGATTTGAAGTGGGACAGCATGTGCTGAAGAGAGTTCTACCACATCAGGCCGAGGCGAAAGGCAAGTTCGCTCCAAATTGGCGGGGACCATTTGTGGTGACTAGAGTATTATCCAACGGCGCTCTATGTTTGACTGATGTCGAGGGAAGATGCACCGATATGGCTATCAACTCTGATGCAGTCAAGAGATATTATGTGTGATTCTTTAATGCATTTGTCAACGTTTGGTTTCGTTTGCGTGTATTTGGCATTTTTCGGAGAATGAAATGACAGAGGCAATTTTTCTACTACCCAAACACTTTAACCTTTGTTTCCCCATTTGAGCCCAATTATTCTCTCATATACCCTCTTTCGGAATCATCAAGGAAGATGTGTAACAGAATAGAAAAGAAACAAAAAAGTAATACAAGAAAAAGTGAACTACGTTCGACCTGATTCCTCAAGAAGGATACGTAGGCGCCACACGGCTCGGTCATAATAAAATAAAAATCAAAAATCCCCCAAGCAACAAAACTGGGGCGGAAGTCATTGTTTCGTTCGAAAGATAGTGTGGATTCCGAAAGTTGTAATAAGTTAACCGTTGAGGCTAAACCCCTTTCTTCAGCCTCACGCGCAGAAACCATATTAAGAACCAGAAAGACCTCTCGATCAGTATTTGAGAAGTGCCAAGTCATGTGAACAAAAGCCAAGAGTGACATCCCGACCCTCGATTGAATCCGGGATGCACAAGCCGAAAGGGGATAACGCTCTAGAAGGAATCTCAGGGGGTGATACCCCGCCGCACGGAAAGAAAGCGCAAATGAGAGAGTCTTAACGGTGAAAACCCTCGTGGGCACCTTAAGGCGAAGGAAGTTGAGAGAAGTAAAATGAGAGAGTCTTACGGTGAAAACCTTCACGGGCACCTTAAGGCGACGGGAGATAGAGAGAAATGAGAGAATCTCATTAGTGAAAACCCTTTGAAGGGCACTGTGAGGTGACAGGACGAGATGGTTACAAGATGTCCGCATGAGACAAGGTTTGGACATCCGTTTACCTCTAGCAGAACGCGGCATCAGAAAGTGATTGATATGAATAGACTGGGTAGTTTAATCTCAAAGGCGCGGCATAACCATTGGATCGGGCACACATTCAGATAAGTTTTCCTATTTTTGAGTTCAGAAAAGTTTTTCTCTTCTTTTGTCATTTGCGGTCAGTAGTCTTTTCTTTTCTTTTCATTTTCGAAAATTGATTCTTCAAAGCTTACTACCAAGTCTCCCAAAGCAGTATATAGGCGTGGAACGAGGCAATAAGACAGAAGTCGTTACGATAGTAAGATTGGGATGACAGGCTGAGTGGAAGGTTCGCAAGAGTTATGGAGTATGATGGACACATGTGGCATGTCCGAAAGATGATTTCACGCAACAGATCACCGGCTAAAAAGAGTCGGATCAAACCAAAGAGTGGAATAAAAGGAAAGATGAGAGGTCGTTCGTGGAAAAAGCATCGTCCCAAGCAAGCATCAACGTCGCCCGCAAAGTTCGAGAGAGGCCAAGCGGCTGAAAGAGAAAAGAAAATGGCCCCAACAAGAGTGGCACGACCACTCACCGCATTTTGAAACTAACAATTTTTTTTTGATTTAAAAGCAGGAAAAGAGGGTTCGTTGGCAGAAAAGCATACCGTCCAGAAGTTTATCAAACTGGGGCAGAAAATTTTCTCCTGTTGCGAAAATTTTCTGGAAAGCAAGACTCAAAGGATGAGGATAGAAAGCAACACAAGATTTCGGGGAGTACCAGCTCCGAGCGGAATAGTTTGAGAAAGGCCAGACGACACGATGGGGTAATATTTGAGCTTGGTATCACCCCCCAGCAGTTATTGGAAAAAGAAAAATGGCTTCGAGATTCCCCCAGCAGTATTACATTCTATAATTTGCTCGAGGAGGCAAAAGCGTGAGTCCCAGAGGAGGTAGGGGAAGAAGGAAGAGAATGAGGGGTGAAGGAAACAAAGAATACTTCCTCGGCAGCATCATCCCCAGCAGGCGAGTAAACAGTTCCAAAAAGTATCCCCAGCAGCCAGAAGAAAAGTAATACGACCGGGGGAAAGCAATTCCAAGACAGGATAATTCAGAAGAGAAGGTGGTCCGAGAGGTAATGCAGGAACAAGGATATGGTACAAAAGGCAAAGGAAGGTAATCGAGATAGGATGAAATCAGTGAAGTAGTAGTTGAAGTCAGGGAGCCCGCCTGGAGAATGGAGTGGCGATTTAATTTTGAAGTAGTAGTTGAAGTCGGGGAGCCCGCCTGGAGAATGGAGTGGCGATTTAATTTTGAAGTAGTAGCTGAAGTCGGGGAGCCCGCCCGGAGAATGGAGTGGCGATTTTATTTTGAAGTAGTAGTTGAAGTCGGGGAGCCCGCCCTGGAGAATGGAGTGGCGATTTAATTTTGAAGTAGTAGCTGAAGTCGGGGAGCCCGCCCGGAGAATGGAGTGGCGATTTTATTTTGAAGTAGTAGTTGAAGTCGGGGAGCCCGCTTGGAGAATGGAGTGGCGATTTAATTTTGAAGTAGTAGTTGAAGTCGGGGAGCCCGCCCTGGAGAATGGAGTGGCGATTTAATTTTGAAGTAGTAGTTGAAGTCGGGGAGCCCGCCCTGGAGAATGGAGTGGCGATTTAATTTTGAAGTAGTAGTCGAAGTCGGGGAGCCCGCCCGGAGAATGGAGTGGCGATTTTATTTTGAAGTAGTAGTTGAAGTCGGGGAGCCCGCCCGGAGAATGGAGTGGCGATTTAATTTTGAAGTAGTAGTTGAAGTCGGGGAGCCCGCCCGGAGAATGGAGTGGCGATTTAATTTTGAAGTAGTAGTTGAAGTCGGGGAGCCCGCCCGGAGAATGGAGTGGCGATTTAATTTTGAAGTAGTAGTTGAAGTCGGGGAGCCCGCCCGGAGAATGGAGTGGCGATTTTATTTTGAAGTAGTAGTTGAAGTCGGGGAGCCCGCCCGGAGAATGGAGTGGCGATTTAATTTTGAAGTAGTAGTTGAAGTCAGGGAGCCGCCTGGAGAATGGAGTGGCGATTTAATTTTGAAGTTGTAGTTGAAGTCGGGGAGCCCGCCTGGAGAATGGAGTGGCGATTTAATTTTGAAGTTGTAGTTGAAGTCAGGGAGCCCGCCCGGAGAATGGAGTGGCGATTTAATTTTGAAGTAGTAGTTGAAGTCAGGGAGCCCGCCTGGAGAATGGAGTGGCGATTTAATTTTGAAGTTGTAGTTGAAGTCGGGAAGCCCGCCTGGAGAATGGAGTGGCGATTAATTTTGAAGCTGTAGTTGAAGTCAGGGAGCCCACCTGGAGAATGGAGTGGCGATCGGTTTTAATTTGGTAGAGGAAAGCGGTAGAATGGAACAGAAATCTCCGGCATGAATCCAAGTTCGTAAGCAGAGGGAGGCAACAAGGATCAGAACAGATAGACTCAGATTGCGAAGGAGAATAGTTCAAAGATCATAAAGAAGGAAACAATGGTCGGAGTTCGGAAATCAAGATAGGCCGAAATAACAATCGGCAGGAGAGAAGAAGCGTCAGAAGGAACACCAAGTCAGACAGGATGGCAAGGAGTGCGACAAGATCAAGTTAAAAAGGATAGATAAGAACTTGTAGTACTGTAACTTAGTCTAGCTTCTTGTTTTGTTGCTTAGTACGGTGTAACAAGGAGATCAGCTAAGCAGTGGAAACAGCAGTAACAGCAGTAACAGCAGTAACAGCGAGATCGCAACAGTCATGGTAGTCCCAGCTACCAGAACTTCCCGAACTACATTGACCTGATTCCCTTTTAGCCAGGGATATGTAGGAGACCTTTGAAGCGAAGGTTCGGTCAAACTTTTCCAAAAAATGCTTCACACGGGGTGCTCGAACAGGCAAAAATCGCTCGTATCCGCTCACTTATCTTTGCACGAAAACTCTTCATGTTTACGCGCAAAGAAGGGCAGCTGTGAGCACGTGATTTTTGCCCTACATGAGAATCACTCCCAGAAAATTCAAAAAATAAAATAGTTTTGTGTTAAGCATGATTTTTGTGATTTTTGTGTTATTTTTATTTTTACATTTTTGCATTTTTGTGTGTGCGTGTTTATTTATTTAAATTAGTAAAATACAAAATATATACATCATGTTTTGCATTTTTTTTAGTGTTTAATATCAAAATTATACGGTTTATATTTAAGTGATATGTAACTATGTGGGATGATTGTAGTAAAAAATTAATGGTGTTATGAGTTAGTATATATATGTATATACATATATATGTATATATATATATATATATATATATATACATATATATGTATATATATATATACATATATATACACACATATGTATATGATACACCATGGAATGTAGTATGGAAATCGGAATTGGGCCGTGGCAAAACCAGGCCCAATGTAATTCAATACACCACCCAATTCCCTACCCGGCCAGCCCAACACCTCAGCCCAAAACCGGACCCAGCCCTTCTACCCGAACCGGCCCCCCCTCCTTTGAAATCCTGGCCGTCCATCACATGATCCAACGGTCAGTTTTAACCTAAAGTTCAATTGGATAAAATAAAAATTTTTAGACAAAAATTGAGGGAAACATCGAGAGGCATACATCATTTCCTTCTCTCAGCTCCAGAGACATCCCATTTCGCTCCCCAGCCGCGCCGCTAGGGTTCCGCCGCGCAGGGCGGCGGCCGGCCTCTCCTTCGGCCGAAAGCAACGGCAAAATGTTCCACACCTCCTCCTCATCACATCCCTACCATCGTTAACCTCCAAACACCAACCAATCTCTTCGAATTTCAAACCCTAGTCGCGCCGCCACCCACCACTCATGGCGGCGCACCACCCAAAATCGCCCAAAATCCTCGCCCGCCACTCGTACTAACATTGTTACACGAAGAAATCGAGCCAAAGCTGTGAGTCGTCAAGAACAACTTAAACCGCCGGGAACTTCAAGAAAAGTTCAAGAATCGAAGATTCAAAGTCCGTTGAAGGAAATGATGAAGAAAACAAATAAAAAAACAAATAAAAAAAAGAGAGACGGCTAAGCTAAGTTCTCTTTCAATTAATTTCTTTTGTTGAATATGCTTCTCCTCGTCTCCTCCTGTTAGTATTTTCTTTTCGATAGATAAGAATCTGTTAATCTTAGTTTTTTGCTATATGAATCCGTTTCCATGTTTTAGTATAAATGGCTAATTTCTGTTTTTTGTTAGTTTGTTCTAATAGTTGAATCATATTAATTGTTAGACTAATTAGGGTTGAATCATATTAATTGTTAATTTCTGTTTTGTTGTTACTTTCATTAGTGTTATTCTCGGCTATTTTCTGATTTTTGTCAAGATTGTTAGTTTCTGCAAATTTTGTGATTTTTCATTAGATTTTGGTTAGATTCATGTTAAAGATGGTTAGTTCAGTTAAGTTTTAGATAGTTACTGTTGATAATTTCGAATATGCTTGAACCTGTTTTGAAAATGCAAGTTGATTGGAATGAATACATTGTGAATACATGTTGTTTGAGTCTTAGTGAAGCTATTTGATCCTGTTTTGGAAACCTTGTTGATTAATGATCGATTTGGTATATGCTGGTAGTTATTTAATTATTCGGTTCAGTGATTTGGTTATTGATTAACAATAGGGTTGATTGGTTATAGCTGATTAATACAGAATTATTTGATAAATCTGAAATTAGGGTTCTTAGAGTATAATTGACTGATTAAATATCATAATTAATTACTGATTGATTAGTTAGCATTTGATCAATTAATATAAATTATATTAAAGGCAATAAGGGGTAATAAGACTAAGGAAGTAGGGTATGGATGTAGGATAATGATTTCAGAGGTATTTTGGGATTCAAAGTTTAAATATGCTTAGTTGAATATTCTGTCAGGGAACACTAATGGACCATTAAACTATTCTATTTGTTACAAGACATAATGGTATGGGGGGAGCTTCAAGACAAAATGATTAAACAATTAACTCACCCATAACTTTAAATTAAAAAATAGGACAAGACATGTAGTAGTGGAGGTATAAGAGAATATCATGGGCAAAGATGATGGGGGGATTAGTTTAAGTGTTTCAAGAATGATAAAGGGTCTGTTTTAGTGATATATAAGGGGACACATATACAAGACTATAGATAGAGAAAGCTAGGGAGTATAGACCAAGAGACGGTTTCATTGGTTTTTTTGGGTACTGTTTTCGTGTGTTTTAGTTGGGAGTGGCTGAGTGTTGGTCATTTGGTTGCTTGTTGTTCCTGTGTTGGTGTTACCGATCTCCTGCTGCATTGCTACTGCTGTGATTGAGTTTGTTGCTGCCTGGGGTTGTTGTGTGGATGCTGTTGGTCCATCATTTGTGGTTGATTCTGCCGGGTTCTTAGTTCTTCTGCTACTGCTGTTTAGTTTATGACTGGGTGTTGATTGGCTGCTGTTGTTTTGGCTCCTGTTTTCCCCTGCTATTGGTCTGTTGTTGCTGCTGTCCTGTGCATTTGGTGCTACTGGTCTATTGTTGCTGTTTGATCCAGTGTGATTGCTGTTGGTCGTGTGGTTGTTGTTGTTGTGCATTCTGCTGCTGCAACTAACTTCTCTCCATTGTAATTTCCAGGTACTCATTCTAAGCTTGCTAATGTATGCTCATGCTGCTGGAATTATGAACTGAAATCAAAACAAGCGAATGCTGTGGACATTGAATTAAATGAATTTGTTATTTGTTTATATAGTTTTATGTAGTTGATTATTAACTCATTACAATTAGGCTACTTTGAATTAATTGGATCGTATAATATGGACTGTATACTTTGAACTATGGATTGTCAAACCTTTGATTGTTTAGTTATAATTTAGTATAGTTTAATACTAGTCATAATGTCAAGTTTTATTGATAAGTATAAATGTCTTAGTTGGTTTGGATTCATAGTAGGATGTTAGATCAATAATATGATATCCTTGATTTCAAGTAGAAAATAATATCTCAAACAACCTTGTGTGGTGTTAATTGGTATCTAGTATATTCATTCATGACTACCCTATTAATACTTGAACTTATCATTCGATTTTACTTTTAATAGATTCCAGGAATCCAGTAATAGGTAAATAGATTAGTGATGACAGAATAAATTTTCATCCAAGTCAATCACGTTTAGATATATAATCGTTTTAAGGTTTGTTGAGATTAGTCTAAAAATGTGTCAAGTGATAATTTGAATAAATAGGAACAACTTGATTATTTGCAAGTTAATGAATCTGAATGTTGATTTTAATAGAGTTTTGAATGATTTGAAAAGTTCAATAGTTATTTCGTTCAATTTGAATTGAAGATTGTGCCTCGGTAACAATTAAAGGGTGGATAATTCATTTTGGGACGGTTTGGCCTTCATGGACAGCTCCAAATCCTGTTTTTGTCATAGGTCCATAAAATTTTGGCCCAATGCACGGCTGGTCTGCAGTTATGCACATTTGGATCTTAATTTTATCGGGTTGTGTTCAAAGCCTAAGTCGGATGAAGATTCAAAAGTTATATGAACCTATGGATCCTAAATATATTAGTTTTTTTTAAATAATAAATAATTAAGTTTTCTTCACTCATTATTAGAGACAAACAAAAATAGAGAATCATAGTTTGCTTCAAGGTTGCCCTTTAAATAAAATGATGAGACGGGCCTCGCCGCATTACACACAGAATTGCGGGGTCCTCAATTAATTATTACAAAAACCTTAGACTTGGAGGGACCGTCTAGTGAATTTCACGGTCCTTTTCCCAAAGTAAATGGACGATAGACTCTTTAGGCACGACTTGAAATAAAATTACTTTCCTGAATACGGGTGTGCATTTATGTGACCCAAATCTTACTCTCGGCGAAACCGAAATACATTAGAGTCGCAGGCGTACTGGTTACGGTGCGGCTCGAAATGTGTTTTCGTAACGTCGCAATTCTTCTAAAAAATAAGAGCGGAGCATTAAAAGCACATAATTAAAATATATAAAAGAATCAGATAGAAACAAAAATTGCAATTGAGCGACCGTGCTAAAACCACGGAATCCGGGAGTGCCTAACACCTTCTCCCGGGTTAACGGAATTCCTTATCCAGGTTTCTAGTTTCGCAGACTGTATTATAGAGTCATAAATTTCCTCGGTTCGGGATTAAACCGGTGACTTGGAACACCATTATTTTTCCAAGTGGCGACTCTGAATTAAATAAACTAATCCCGTCTCGATTGTCCTTTAATTGGAAAAACTCCCTCGCGCCCTCGCGGGTGCGTAAAAAGGAGGTGTGACAGCAGAGAATCTTTTGACAGAGGCCGGTCTTCCAGGCCTTTCCATTCCGCCCTTCAGGCTTCACAGGGTGGACCAGGTGATCATGGGTTTCGTGGGCAGTAATCAGATCAGCCTCCTATTAATGCTCAGCCTCTTCAAAGTATTCGTAGAGGCCATTCAGGTCGTCAGGGCCAGCAGCCCTCTCAGTCTAAGAGTTTCTACGGTTGTGGTGACCCGGGTCATTTTATCAGGTACTGCCCTCGAGCAACGGGCAACTCTCAGCAGCGAGGCCCTCGTCCTATGATTCAGGCCCCAGCTGACCCTCAACCTGCCCAGCCAGCCAGAGGCGGGGGTAGAGATTATAGAGGTGGAGACCGTCCAGCCAGAGGTAGAGGTCAGCCAGTTGATGGTCGTCCTAGAGACGCAACTCAGAGGGGAGGTACAGATCCCCGATTCTATGCTTTTCCAGCCAGGCTAGAGGCAGAGGCATCAGATGTCGTGATTACAGGTACCATTCTTGTGTGTGGCAGAGGTGCTTCAGTATTATTTGACCCTAGATCTACATATTCATATGTGTTTTCCTACTTTGCACCGTATTTGGCCGTGCCCAGCTATGCTCTGGATATTCCAGTTTATGTGTCTACACCGGTAGGTGACTCCATTGTAGTCGACCGAGTGCATCGTTCGTGTGTAGTTATATTTGGGGGTCTTGAGACCAGTGTTGATCTGTTGCTTTTGGATATGGTGGATTTTGATGTCATATTGGGGATGGATCGGTTGTCCCCATACCATGCTATTCTGGATTGTCATGCTAAGGCTGTGACCTTGACCTTGCCAAAAACACCCCGACTAGAGTGGAAAGGTACCTCGAGCCACTCCGTTCGCACTCGTTATTTCCTATGTTAAGGCTCGACGCATGGTCGAAGGGGTGTCTAGCTTATCCGGCTTATGTTCGTGATTCCGGCGTAGAGGTTCCTTCCATTGAGTCGGTCCCTATTGTACGGGAGTTTCCGGAGGTTTTCCTTCAGAACTGCCGGGCATGCCACCCGACAGGGATATTGATTTCGGTATTGATCTGGCACCGGGCACTCGGCCCATCTCTATTCCACCCTATCGTATGGCCCCGCCGGAATTAAAAGAGTTGAAAGATCGGTTGCAAGACTTTCTTGAGAAAGGCTTTATCAGGCCCAGTGTTTCCCCCTGGGGAGCACCCGTATTATTTGTAAAGAAGAAAGATGGCTCGATGCGGATGTGTATTGATTACCGGCAATTGAACAAAGTGACCATAAAGAATAAGTATCCACTGCCGAGGATTGATGATTTGTTTGACCAGCTCCAGGGAGCGAGGGTATTCTCAAAGATAGACTTGAGGACAGGCTACCATCAGCTGAAGATCAGGGCGGCTGACATTCCTAAAATAGCCTTTTGCAATAGATATGGGCATTATGAGTTCTTGGTCATGTCCTTCGGGTTGACCAATGCCCCAACAGCCTTCATAGAGATGATGAATCGGGTATTCAGGCCTTACTTAGATCTGTTCGTGATAGTCTTTATAGATGACATCCTGGTGTACTCCCGCAGCCAGGAAGAGCACGAGCAGCACCTCGGAGTGGTTCTTCAGACTCTGAAAGATTACCAGCTATATGCCAAATTTTCTAAATGTGAGTTCTAGCTGAGTTCGGTAGCATTTCTGGGTCACATTGTATCGGTGGAAGGTATTCGGGTAGACCCAAAGAAGATTGAGGCAGTCCAGAATTGGCCTCGACCAGCTTCAGTGACTGAGATTCGGAGTTTCTTGGGGTTAGCAGGTTACTACCGTCGATTTGTAGAGGGTTTTCTTTTATTGCAGCCCCGATGACCAGGTTGACCCAGAAGGGTTCCCTGTTCCAGTGGTCAGATGAGTGTGAGGGGAGCTTTCAGAAGCTCAAGACAGCTTTGACTACAGCACCCGTGCTGATACTACCTACGGGTGCAGGGCCTTATACAGTTTATTGTGATGCTTCCCGCACAGGACTTGGAGCGGTATTGATGCGGGATGGTAAGGTTATTGCTTATGCTTCGAGGCAGTTGAATATACATGAGAAGAATTATCCAGTTCATGATCTTGAGTTGGCAGCAGTGGTTCATGCCTTAAAGATCTGGAGACATTATCTATATGGTGTGACATGTGAGGTGTACACCGATCACAAAAGCCTACAGTACTTGTTCAAACAAAAGGAGTTGAATCTACGACAGCGGAGATGGTTAGAGTTGCTAAAAGACTATGATGTTACTATCTTATATCACCCGGGTAAGGCCAACGTGGTGGCCGATGCATTGAGTAGAAAGTATGCCAGCATGGGTAGTCTTGCATACATTCCGGTCAGTCAGAGACCATTAGCTCTAGATGTCCAGGGCCTTAGCCAACCGGTTCGTGAGATTAGACATTTCTGAGCCTAGCAGGGTGTTAGCCTGCACGGTCGCTCGTTCTTCTTTATTAGAGCGTATCCATGAGAGGCAATTTGATGATCCTCATTTGCGTGAGTTGAGAGATACAGTACAGCGGGGAGGTGCCACACAGGTAAATCTAGATGATGATGGGGTATTGAAATTGCAGGGTCGAGTTTGTGTGCCCAATGTCGAAGGGATTCGAGAGTTAATCTTAGCGGAGGCCCACAGTTTGCGGTATTCTATTCACCCAGGCGCCGCGAAGATGTACCAGGACTTACGGCAGCACTATTGGTGGCGCGGAATGAAGAAAGATATCATTGCGTATGTCGCTCGGTGTCTAAATTATCAGCAGGTGAAATATGAGCACCAGAGACCTGGTGGTGTATTCCAGAGGATTGAGATTCCCGGGTGGAAATGGGAGCGGATCACTATGGATTTCGTTACTGGACTTCCTTTGACTCGGAAGAAATTTAATGCTATTTGGGTCATTGTTGATAGACTGACCAAGTCAACATACTTCATTCCAGTATCTGTCTCCTACTCGTCAGAGAGGTTAGCGGAGATTTTCATTAGGGAGATTGTTCGTCTTCATGGGGTGCCAGTATCTATTATTTCTGATAGGGGTACGCAGTTTACCTCGTGGTTCTGGAGAGCGGTCCAGCAGGAGTTAGGTACCCAGGTTCAGTTGAGTACAACATTTCATCCTCAGACGGATGGCCAGTCCGAGAGGACTATTCAGATTCTATAGGACATGCTTCGAGCCCGTGTTATTGATTTCGGAGGCTCGTGGGACCAGTTTCTGCCATTAGTAGAGTTTGCCTACAACAACAGCTACTAGTCTAGTATCCAGATGGCCCCGTATGAGGCATTGTATGGTAGGCGATGTCGATCTCTAGTTGGATGGTTTAAACCGGGGGAGGCTCGGTTGTTGGGTACAGACTTAGTTAAGGAGGCCTTGAATAAGGTCAAGACTATTCAGGAGAAATTGCGTTCAACTCAGTCCAGGCAGAAGACTTATGCGGATCGTAAGGTTCGAGATGTAGATTTCATGGTTGGTGAATGAGTATTGCTCTGAGTGTCGCCTATGAAGGGCGTGATGAGGTTCGGGAAGAAGGGAAAGCTCGGCCCTAGGTATATTGGTCCATTTGAGATTCTA
Source organism: Nicotiana noctiflora (assembly GCA_032618575.1). Classification (NCBI taxonomy): domain Eukaryota; kingdom Viridiplantae; phylum Streptophyta; class Magnoliopsida; order Solanales; family Solanaceae; genus Nicotiana; species Nicotiana noctiflora. The sequence continues at coordinate 53,989 of JASVEL010013675.1, read as the reverse complement.
GACAGAGTAGGAGGGGTGGCTTACAGACTAGCTTTGCCGCCTAGCTTATCAGCCGTGCATCCAGTTTTTCATGTATCTATGCTTCGGAGATACCACGACAATCCCACACATGTGTTAGACTTCAGTACTGTCCAATTGGACAATGATCAATCTTACGAGGAGGAGCCGGTGGCCATTCTAGACCGACAGGTTCGACAGTTGAGGTCGAAGAGTTATCCTTCTGTGCGTGTTCAGTGGAGAGGTCAGCCTCCTGAGGCATCGACCTGGGAGTCCGAGTCTAATATGCGGAGCCGCTACTCACATTTGTTTCCTGACTACGGTACTTCTTTCTTTTGTCCGTTCGAGGACGAACGGTTATTTTAGAGGTGGAGATTGTGACGACCCAAAGGGTCATCACTTATTTTATTAATCATTTCGAGCTTTTGAGGCCTTGAAAACCTCATTCTATGTTGCCTCGATTTACGTGCACGATCCGGGCATGTGGTCGGAAAGTTTTGTGATAGAAAATATGAATTCTATGAGAAATTTGGAGAAAAATGATATTAATATTGATATGGTTGACTTCAGACAATATTTTTGGTAAACGGACCTGGACCCGAGATTGGATGGTCTCGAAAGGTCCGTAGGAAAATATGGGACTTGGACATGCGTCCGGAGTTGAATTCTGAGGCCTAGAGCCCAAGTTATGAATTTTTATGTGAAATTGTTTTTGATGTAATTGTTAAAGGAAAATGAATTAATTGACCTTGGTATCAGGCTCGTATTTTGGTTCCGACGCCCGGTACAAGTCTTGAATATTATATATGTGCTTTCTGCAAAGTTTGGTGACATTCGGATGTCGTTTGATATGTTTTGGACCTTGAGTTCCAAGTTTGAAAGTTTTGAAAACCAAAAGTATGAAAATCATGAACATGAGGCTTGATTTGATGAAAACGATGTGATATTGGCGATGTGATCGCACGAACAAATTCGTAATGTGTTTTTTATGTTGTGTACATGTGTGGTTTAGAGCCCGGGGGGCTCGGGTAAAGATTTGATAGGCCGTTGGATTAAATTCTGAATTTTTGCACTGCTGGTTTTTCACCTAGCTGTTGGCCTCGCAATTGCGAAGCATTTCTGCAATTGCGAAGGTGACAGATCAAATGCGAACCCTTGGTCGCAAATGTGAAGGGTGCCCGGGACCGTTTGGGTTCGCAAATGCGAACCAAACCTCGCAAATGCGAGGCCTTCAGTGTAAAGGTATTCTTCGCAAATGCGAAGCATTCTTCGCAAATGCGAAGGCCCCTCAGCCCAGCCTTGTTCGCAAATGCGAACATATGTTCGCAAATGCGAAGGCCCCAAAATTTGCCTTGGCTTCGCAAATGCGAACAAAAGTTCGCAACTGCAAACTTACCAGCCTTAGCTTATTTTTCAAACTCCAGAAATTGGTCGGGGTTCGCAATTGCGAACCCATGTTCGCAAATGCGAACACAGAGACCTGTAAATCACGATTTCGAGCTTCATTCTTCACATTTCACAACCCAAAAACACCCATTTGCGATTCTTCACGAGCTCCCTCTTCTTCAAAACAATTGTAAGTCACTTTTTACTTAATTCTTTCAATTCCTAACAACATTAAATATGTTTTTCAATAGAAATCAAAGGTTTTCATGGTAGAATTTCTTGTTTTTGGTAAAATATAGGGTTTTTCATAAATTGGGAAATTGGACCTCGAATTGAGGTCCGATTTTGAAACAAATCATATACTTGAACTCGTGGGGGGATGGGTAACCGGATTTTGGTCCGAACCCCGAGTTCCGACCATGTGGGCCCGGGGTCGAAATTCACTATTCGGGGCAGAATGTTGTAAAAGTTGTAATTGACCTTATGAATTAGTTTGTTGAGTAGTATTGATGATATTAAATCAATTGTGTATAGATACAATTGGATTGGAGCCAAATTTGAAAGGAAAAGGCATTGCCACGGATTGAATTGTTCATAAACATTCGAGGTAAGTGTTTGTTCTATCCTAGCTTGAGGGAATAGGATTATGTGCTATGTGTTATGTGATCGAGTGCGGTGTATGGGTTGTGGTGACGAGCATCCATACTCTGGCGTCTAGCATGACCGTGAGTCGTTGTTAATACTTGTTGTGGGACATACTTGAATATAAATTGTTGAACCTTTGCCGGGTTGTAGAAGTGTTATTGTTCTCCCTTGTCGAGACTTGTTGTGAAGATGATTGTTGATTGCCCTTGTTGGGACGGTTTATGATTTACTGTTTCATTCTTTGCCCTTAACTGTGATTGTTATTTGGGTGAGGAAGAGTGATAATGCACGAAGGGTGATGTCGTGCCTTGATTTATTATTTATGCACGAAGGTTAATGCCGTGCCTTGATTTATTATTTATGCACGAAGGTTAATGTCGTGCCTTGTTATTGATTATGCACGAAGGTTAATGTCGTGCCATGTTTTATTGATTATGCACGAAGGATCATGCCGTGCCTTGTTATTGAACCATGTACGAAGGATCATGTCGTACCATGGATGTGAGGATGAGAGTAAAAGCACGAAGGGTGATGCCGTGCACTTTATTTGCTTATTTGGTGAGGATGAGAGTAAAAGCACGAAGGGTGATGCCGTGCAACTACTTGCTATTCCTTGACTTGATATTACTTGTTTTTCCATTATACTTTGTTTTTCCTTGTGAACCTATTAACTGTTGTTAATTGTTGAGTTCTTTTGAGATATTCCTTGTTGTGTTATTACTTGATTAATTCTTGTTATTTGTGGTATACATATATATGGAACTACACAGGTTTATGTGGGTGTCTGGTCCTAGGCTTGTCACTACTTCGCCGGGATAGGCCAGGCACTTACCAGCACATGGGGTCGGTTGTGCTGATACTACACTTCTGTGCGTTTTTGCACAGGTCCAGGTTACGATCAGGAGCAGCAGCAATAAATCTATTGCGTGGGAGTTGATCATATTCGAGACTGAGGTAGCTTGCAAACGTCCGCAGGCCCGGCGTCTCTCTCTTTACTCATGTTACTAGCTGTAGTCTCTTTGTTCCAAGACAAACAGATTATGTTATATTTCTTTCAGACTTTTATGTGTAGTATTCAGTAGTAGTTCGTGAGTTGGTGACTCCACGTCTTGGGTAGAGGATTTCAGTATGGTTTTACCTTGAAACTGCTTAATATTATTTCGATAAAGTCTTCCGCACTTATTTAATTAAAGTTATGGTTTGTTGATAAATTAATTATGAATTTTATTAAAAACAGGACAGTATGAATACAGTAGCTTGCCTAGCTACCACGAGTAGGCGCCATCACGATCCCGATGTTGGGGGAAAATGCGGGTCGTGACATTGTTTGATTGAGAATTTAGATATATTCTAGATCTTTAAGTCTAGTTTTCAAGAAATCAAACGGTTCGGAATTTTGACGCTCCTACACCAAGATATAATTTTTTTTGTGAGACTGCGCAAATCTAAAATTGATAGCGTGGTGCAATATAAAGTTGATCAAAATATTATCTGAGACGATTCTAAAGTTGTTTGATTGAGAATTTTGGATATGTTCTAGATATTAAAGTCTAATTTTCAAGAAATCAAATGGTTTGCAATTTTGATATTTCTACACCAAAATATGATTTTTTTTGTGAGACTGTGCAAATCTAAAATTTTCAACGTAGTGAAATCTAGAGTTGGCTTCAAAATATTATCTAGAGCGATTCGGAAGGTGTTTGATTCTAAGTTTTGGATATATTTTACAGATTGGAGTCTAATTTTTGAGAAATCAAAGCGGTTCATTATTTGAACTCTCCCACGATAAGACATGAATCTTTGTTACAAGCGCGTAAAGCTGAAAATTATACGACTAAGATAAAAGTTGGACAATGTAAAGCAAAAGAGAAGCTGAAATATTTAAGCCCTCGAAGTCTCCCATTTGAAGTCTTCAAGTCCTTCGGTATTCAAGATGTAATCTCCAAGTTGAAATCTTCAACTCCCTCGGTCTTCAAGTTTCAGTCTTCAAATTCGCCGATCGTCAAGATGAAATATTTAAGCCCTCCAAGCCCTCCAAGTTGAAGTCTTCAAGTTTTCGGTCTTCAAGTTTCAGTCTTCAAATTCGCCGATCGTAAAGTTGAATTGTTCAAGCCCTCTGAATCATCGAGTTGAAGTCTGCAAACCGCCAAATCTTCAAAATTTTCAAAGTGTTCAAGTCGATGTCGTCTTCAAGTTGAAGCTTTACAACTTACCAATCTTAAGGTGGACATATAAGTCCCTTTGCACCTTAAGTTGGCATCTTCATGGGTTTGTCCTTAAAAGGAACTATAACTTTTCAATCTTAAGGCGGATAAGTCCCTTTGCACCTTAAGTTGGCCTCGCCGATAGTCGAGCCATTTTGAGAGTAATCTCTTCGGTAGTCGGGCCACATTGAGTGTAATCTCGCCGATAGTTGAGCCATTTTGAGAGTAATCTTTCGGGTAGTCGGGCCACATTGAGAGTAATCTCTCCGGTAGTCAGGCCATTTTGATAGTAATCTCTCCGATAATTGGGCCACATTGAGAGTAATCTCATCGGTAGTCGGGCCATTTTGAGAGTAATCTCTCCGGTAGTCGGGCCACATTGAGAGTAATCTCTCCAATAGTCGGGCCATATTGAGAGTAATTTCTCCGATAGTCGAGCCACATTAAGAGTAATCTCTCTTGTAGTCGGGCCATGAGAGTAATCTCTCTGATATCCGGGCAAGAATGAGTACTCATCCCCTTACACCCTAAGATTGTCTTCTTCATGTGTGGATAATCTTGTTGAACAGGTACATATCTTTCTCGCTTGACCTACAAAAGAAAAAGACAGCAAAACAAGAATCGGAAAAAGGTCAAAAATATCCCTTTACTATGTGAAAAGGATCACATAGACCCTCTGTTATGCTATTGGTCTACTACAACCCCTGACGTTATAAAATTGGTGCAAAAATATCCTTAGTCCGTTAAATCATCCACCATGTCCAACATTATCATACATCGCCTCACTTTTTAATGATGTAGATGCCACGTGGCAGTACCACTTCACCACCCAACCCCATTTTACCTCCTCCTACCACTTCTTTCTCTCGATAATTGCATAAACCCTTAAGGATCTATAACCAAAAAAAAAAATTCCAGAAAATAAATTAGCTAAACATGAATACCAATTTTCTTTGTGTTTTTAATTAAATAATTAAAAGATATTTAAGGGAAATTTAGATAAGTAAATTTTGATAAACAATGCCCCCTATGGAGTAGGGGCATTGTTTGAGTTGTTTGCGTATTTTCGTTGGCGACGGAGATTGATTACAAGACAGAGTGGCGAACAGCTGAGACGCATCATTACAGAGAAAGATGAGGTCTGGTCATTTTGGCATTCTTGTGTTTGCCAAAATTCCCATGTTAAAAAGTTTTATAATCGGTTTTACCTACATTATTGAGTTTATAATTCTTGCTTGTGTTTCTTGTGCAGAGGATGAATCAACTTCTAAGTCAAATAGCAGAGATGAATCAAGTATTGGTGGCTATGCACAAAGGTACTATGTCCAAGAATTAGCTGAAAATAGTAGCATGTAGCTAGTGATGACAAGCACATACTCGTCATGCTCAAAATGGACTGCATTTTCTGTGGAATGATGACTGGCATTTATGAGGATGCCCGAAATCCATTGACATATACTGTACTGTAGTTTGGAGCGCACTTGTTACAAATTATCTATAAAATGGTCGAATAGAAGCTTCATTCTTTGTCCACATACTTCTGTTCGCTTTCATTTAAGATCTTTGAATCTCCCAAGTTTACAGAATATGCAAATGACCAATCATGTGATACTCCGTACTAATTAGGCTTAAGGGGTCCTATTATGCAGAGATATAAAATAATACCTAGGACCAACAAGGTTGCATCTTTGTATTTTTTAAGGGAAGTTTAGATAAGTAAAGAAAATTGGTATTCATGTCTAGCTACTTTATTTTCTGAAATTCTTTTGTTATAGATCCTTAAGGGTTTATGCAATTATGGAGAGGAAGAAGGTGTAGGAGGAGGTGAAATGGGGTTGGGGTGGTGAAATGGCATTGGCATGTGGCATCTACATCATCAAAAAGTCCGGCCATGTGTGATAATGTTGGACATGGGGTATGATTTAATAAAAAAGCAGCTTGTAGTTGCTGCTTGTAGTAGCAGCTTACACAGCAGCTTGTAGTAGCAGCTTACACAACAACTTGTAGTAATAGCTTCCATTCTTCTATAAATAAAAGAGATTTCAGTTCATTATGTATATCAGTTTGAATTCCAATAATATATCAGTCTCTCCCTATATTTGTCTTAACTATACAATCTTTATTTTATAACACGATATCAGTACGGGACTCTGCCATCTCGAGCAAATATTTTGAAAGTATCTGAGATAAGAACTTTCTTTTCCTAAATAATGTCAAATCTTTCTAAACTTGAAAATGTAGGCCTGGATATATCAGGCAAAAGTTATATGTCCTGGGTGCTTGATGCTGAAATTCATCTTGATGCGATGGGTCTGGCAGACACCATCAGTGATAAAAATCAGGCATCAAATCAAGACCATGCCAATGCAATGATATTTTTGCGCCATCACCTTGATGAAGGCCTAAAAATGGAATATCTTACTGTTAAAGATCCAGTCATACTGTGGAATAATTTGAAAGATAGATATGACTATCTGAAGATGGTCGTTCTTCCACAGGCACGATATGATTGGACTCATCTAAGGCTACAAGATTGTAAATCTATCAGTGAGTATAATTCTGTTATGTTCAGAATTATTTCCCAATTAAAATTATGTGGTGACAACATTACTGATTATGATATGTTGGAAAAACCTTTCACCACTTTGCATGCCTCGAATATGCTCCTACAGCAGCAATATCGAGAGATCGGATTTAAAAGGTATTCTGAACTTATCTCACATCTTCTTATAGCCGAGCAACATAATGGGCTATTAATGAAAAACCATGAAAGCCGGCTTACTGGTTCTTGTCCATTCCCTAAAGTGAATGAGACAAACTTCCACCAAGCTAAACGTGGAAGAGGTCGTGGTCCCAATCGTGGTCATAGCCGTGGTCGGGGAAGAAATCCCAATCATGGTAACAATAATGTACCAAAGAACCCTCCTCGCCACCAGTAGTGGAAAAGGAAGGAACAAAAGCATGAAGCGGTGCAAGCACAAAATGCAGAAAGTGCATGCTACAGATGTGGAGGAAAAGGGCACTTGTCACATTCCTATCATACGTCAAAGCAACTGGTTGAACTTTATCAAGCCTCCTTGAAAAAGACAGAGAAAAATGCTGAAGCAAATTTTATCTCTAAAGATAATTTTGACTTCATGCATTTAGATGCGAAGAAAATCGAGGACGACGGCTTTCAAAAGATGAGTAAGGGACGGGGAGAGGGAGGCTCTTGAAACCAAACGAGACTAGAAAGAACATGGGAATTAGCACCATTCATATGAGTGCTTTTGTCTCTTCGAGACAACAAAAGGACAACCCTCTCTATATCTCGGTTTCGGTTTAGCATCATATATCACGCTGGAGAGCATTTTTCTTGGTTGTAGTGCGGATGTAGCTGATTACTTTGCACTCCCAAAATGAGAAATAAGTCATGTAATCGGTAGTGAATCTGTAGAAATTTAAATATTTTAATTTTTGTTATTTGTAATAGATAGTATGGCTATGTAATTGTTGTACATAAATAAAAATTATATTTTGATAATGATATTTATTATAATATATTTATTTATGTCATTTTGAAGAATATGGATAATCCTCAAATTATGTTTGAATCAAAGATAAATCATGAAGATATTTGTATTATTGATAGTGGAACAACTCATGCTATATTGAGGGATCAGAAATACTTTTCTTATTTGCATAAGAAAAAAGCAAATATTTCAATAATTTCTGGTAATATAAGTTTGATTGAAGGCTCCATAAGAGCCATTATCTTTTTGTCTAAGAGAACAAAACTTATTATAGACAATGCATTATTCTCCTCCAAGTTTCGAAGAAACTTGTTGAATTTTATAGATATCCGCCGAAATGGGTATCATGTTGAGATAATAAATAAAATGACCATGGAATATCTTTGTATTATAAAGAATATTTCTGGCTAAAAATGCATTGTAGAAAAGTTATCAACTTTATCTTTTGGCTTATACTATTCAAAAATTAGTATAGTTGAAGCACACTCTATCGTAAACCAGAAGTTTACGGATTCAAATACTTTTGTGCTTTGGCATGGCCATTTGGGCCATCCTGGATCAATAATGATGAGACGAATTACTGAAAATTCGAGTGGGAATCCATTAAAGAACCTGAAGATTCTTACAAATTACTAGTTTTCTTGTGATATTTGTTATCAAGGCAAACTGATCACTAGACCATCACCAATGAAGATTGGCATTGAATCCCCTGCCTTTTTAGAGCGTATATATGGGGATATATGTGGACCTATTCACCCACCAAGTGGGTTGTTTAGATATTTTATGGTCCTAATAGATGCATCTTCAAGATGGTCTCATGTGTGCCTACTATCATCTTGCAACCTGGCGTTTGCAAAGCTATTAGCCTAAATAATTCGATTAAGGGCACAATTTACACATTATCCTATAAAGGCTATTCGCCTTAATAGTGCTGGAGAATTCTCATCTCAAGCTTTTGATGATTATTGTTTATCAATTGGAATAAAAGTTGAACATCGTGAAGTTTATATTCATACTCAAAATGGCCTTGCTAAGTCATTTAATAAATGCCTGCAATTGATAGTAAGACAACTACTTACGAAAATAAAATTGCCCATTATTGTTTGCGGCCATGCTATCTTGCATGCAACATCACTTATCCGTCTCAGACCGACACATTATAATAAATATTCTCCGTCACAATTAGTTTTTGGTCAGGAACCAAATATTGCCCATTTACGAATTTACGGATGTGCAGTATATGTAAGATGGGACCATAGAGAAGGATAGGAATATATAGTGGGTTTGAACCACCCTCTATTATTCGCTATCTTGAACCATTGACATGAGATTTATTTACTGCTCGATTTGCAAATTGTCGGTTTGGTGAAACAAATTTTCCACAATTAGGGGGAGATAAAAAGGAAATCAAAAAAAAAATTATGTGGAAAGTTTCATCATTATCTCACTTTGACCCACGTACCCTTATATGTAATCAGGAGGTCCAGAAGATCATCCATTTGCAGAATATAGCAAATCAAATGCCAGACGCATTTACTGATTTGAAAAGGATAACTAAGTCACATATCCCTGCAGAGAATGTGCCTATCCAAATTGATGTTCCAGTAGGACCATCTACTAGCATGAGAGCTAGTGAACCTAAAGCATACCTGAAGCGTGGTAGGCCTTTGGGTTCAAAGGATCAAAATCCTCGAAAAGGAAAATCGACAAATGATCAAAATGATACCATGAAGGGATCTCTTGAAGAGACCCAAGATCTAATTAGTTCTGAGATTCCTGAAGAAATCAATGAACCTGAAGCTCATATAAGTGAAGAAATTTTAATAAATTCGACCGGTGATGGGACTAATTTAAATCGTTCTGAAATAGTGGTGGATAATATTTTTGCATATAATGTCGCACTTAATATTATGCAAGATAGTGAGGATCTTGAACCTCGATCTATCGAAGAATATAGACAAAGATCTGATTGGCCAAAATGGCAAGAGGCAATTCAAACGGAATTGAAGTCACTTGCTAAAAGAGAGGAATTTGGACCAGTAGTCCAAACACCTACTGGTATAAAACCTATTGTTCATAAATGGGGTTTTGTGCGAAAAATGAATGATAAAAATGAAGTTGAAAGATATAAAGCTCGCCTTATTGCACAAGGATTCTCACAACGACCTAGAGTCAATTTTGATGAAATATATTCACCTGTTATGGATGCCATAACATTTCGATATCTCATCAGTTTATCACTACATGAAAAGCTTGAAATATATGTAATGGATGTAGTTACAACTTATCTATACGGTTCACTTGATAATGAAACTTATATGAAAATCCCTGAAGCAAAATCTCAGGAAATATATTCAACCAGATTATAAAGCTCTTTGTACGATTTAAAGCAATCTGGGCGCACGTGGTATAATCGCCTTAGTGAATATTTGCTGAAAGAAGGTTACATAAATGATGTTGTTTGTCCATGTATTTTTATAAAGAAAATGGCATCAGAATTTGTTATACTTGCTGTTTATGTTGATGACATAAATCTTGTTGGAACTCCAAAAGAGCTCCAAAAGGCAATTGAATATCTTAAGAAAGAATTTGATATGAAAGATCATGGAAAGACGACACTTTGTCTTGATCTGAAAATTGAACATTTAGCAGACGAGATCTTTATCCATCAATCTGCCTATATAGAAAGGGTCTTAAAACGCTTTTACATGGACAAAGCACACCAATTGAGTACACCAATGGTTGTTCGATCACTTGAAGTGAATAAGGATGTGTTCCGACCTCCAGAAGAGGACGGGGAACTCCTTGGTCCCGAAGTACCCTATCTCAGTGCAATTGGTGCACTAATGTATCTTGCTAATGCTACAAGACTTGACATAGTATTTTCGGTTAATTTACTAGCAAGATATAGTTCTTCCCCTACACGATGACATTGGAACGTGATTAAGCATATATTGCAATATTTAAAGGGAACTCTTGATATGGGTTTGTTTTATGATAACAAAGATAGTGCAGATATTGTTTGTTATGAAGATGCACGTTATTTATCTGATCCCCATAAAGCTCGATCTCAAACCGGATATTTATTTACATATGGTACTGTCATATCATGGCGCTCCACAAAGCAATCTATTGTTGCTACTTCTTCAAATCATGCTGAGATAATAGCTATTCATGAAGCAAGTAGGGAATGCATATGGTTGAGATCAATAATTCATTTTATTCGAGAAAAATGTGGTTTGGAATGTGAGAAAAGATCCATAATTTTATACGAAGACAATGCTGCATGCATGGCCCAATTGAAGGGAGGATTTATAAAAGGAGATAGAATGAAGCACATTTCACCAAAATTGTTCTACACACATGACCTTCAGAAAAATGGTGACATTGATGTGCTAACAAATTCGTTCAAGTGATAATCCAGCAGATTTATTCACTAAATCTTTGTCAACTTCAACTTTTGAGAAGATGGTATATAAGATTGGAATGCAGGGACTCAAATATTTAAAATAAGGTTTCCATCAGGAGGAGTAAAATACGCGATGCACTCTTTTTTTCTTACTAAGGTTTTTTTCCCATAGGGTTTTTCTTATAAGGTCTTTAATAAGGCACCTACCAATGCGTATTACTAAATATATGTATTCTTTTTCCTTCACTAGGATTTTTCCCACGTGATTTTTCCTAGTAAGGTTTTAATGAGGCACATTATATTTTAATGAACATCCAAGGGGGAGTGTTATAAATATATTATATTATGGATGTTCATTTAGTACTCCGTTGTAAATAAGCTTCCTGAAGAAGCTTATCCAAATGGGACTCCACTATAAATATGTTTATCTATTTAGTACTCTATTAGAAATAAGCTTCCTGAAGAAGCTTATCACTTCGGTACCTGGTAAATATGTTTTAAATAGACTTGTCTTAATGTGGTTAAGAGACTTGTCTTAATGTAATGATTTTGCTTCTCCTATGTGAAAATAAAGAGAAAAGGATGTTGCTCCATAATACTTAAGCCTAGTCTTAAAGCTTATACCTGACAAGTCTTGAAGTAGGGGCATTGTAGGCATGTAAATTTTATTAAAATTAAAATCCATGAAATAATTTGGAAATATATTTTAAATTCAAGATATATTGGTCCGAATAAATATATGAGCTAATATAATTGAATTAATTATATATGTCTAATATAAATGGATAAAATAAAGAAATTTTTACCTTCTTATACCATATATGAAAACTTATATCTTCAATGTTTAAGGTTTGTGTTAATTATATTTCAGCATACCAAATTACCATTTATATACCATAATTCAAATTAGGGGTATAATTAATGCTTCATTTATATTAGGCGTTAATTTAGGAGAGGATATTCTCACACTTTCCTTTACCCGCCTCTCTCTCCTCCCACCTTTCTCCCCCCCCCCCCCCCCCCCCCCACACCCTCCACATTTTACCTTCACTATCTCCAGCTTCCCTCCCCCTCGCCAATTTTCTGCTCGCATCTCTCTCATCTTAATCCTTAACGTAAATCTACATCACCAATAGTCTTCAAACTATCTACATTGTGTGAAGACTCAATATAGTTATTGTATATAAATTTTGTAGCTTATCATAATTTTTAGATGTTTACCTCCAAGTTCTATGTAATATTTGTATATAACTATCAGTTGAATATACATTACATAACAAAAAATATTTTATGTAATATTTGCATATAACTGTCAGTTGAATATAAATTACACAACAAAAAATAAGAAATAAATACTCCAATCGTAGAAATATGTTATCCATAATTAATCTGCAAATTGTCTACAAAACTTTACAAAAATACAAATTAACTACATTAAACATACATTATAACTACAATCTGGAAACAATTTACACATAGAAGTTCTTCAAGTTGAATTGGCCATAACTACATTTCTTGTTTTCTAAACATACAATGTATCGCTTCACACCATCCAACACAGTATGTATATGATCTATTGAAGTCGTCACCTGCATTTTCACAACAAACACAAAGAAAAAATTTACAATATTAAAAATATAGTATCTACAATATATCTACATTTTATCTATAATTTTTTTATAAATTAACTACAAACTACAAGTAAACTACAATTTGCCTACAATTTATCTACAATCTGGAGACACTATATATTAAAATATTTTTTTCCAGCACCAAATAAAAAATTTGTAGTCAAATTGTAGATATATGTAGTGAATTTGTAGATAATATCATAAAACTAAAATTCTAAGCATTTTAGAACTACACAAACTTGCATTCTCATTTACCACAATTGCAACATTCTCATCTTCCACAATTGCATCAACTTCAAAATCTTTAAATCTGCCGTAGTTGTCCCAATTGCCATTAATTTGTACCATAATTGTGATTTTGGACATGATTTGTTGTTGTTGTTGATATTTTTTTGGATCTCTAGATTGAAAAAAGAAAAAATGAAGAAGAGATATATACGACCGACAATTTGATAGAAGAAACGATGAAAAACAGATTTTTATTTCTACAATTTGATTTCAAATCTTCGAAGCTGTTAGTAGTTGAATCTATTTGTAGTTTTAGTAGATGTTCGTTTATTTTTTGTTCCGAGAATTTGAATTGTAGTTTTGGAGAAAATTACGCACATGAGAAATCTCATTTCCCTTTTTAAAATTAAATTTAATGTAGAATCAATTAACACCAAGATTCTCTCCTTAATTTTAGGAAATATTCTACCATTTTAATGTCTAATAGTCGAATGATACAAAATTTGTAGGCAAAATGTGGATTGTGCGGGTAATTAACAAACAATGCACATTTTTTGTAATAAGATTTTATATATGGTATAGGTAGGAAAAAAATCCTATAAATAAATAAATAAATAAGTCTTAATACATTGGGCTAGCCCGTTTAATTGGGCTAAAGTGAAGAGCTCACTTCATTAAGCCCGAGATGACGTCTTCCTAGAGGACTAGTTTGGTGTCACGTGTCAAATGAGGTGGCGCGCCAAGTCAAGCGAAAGAGCCAATAGGACCATGTCATGTATCAAAATGACAAGGCATACCAAGTCACACTAAAAGGCCAATGAAATCGCTCTACATGTGCAAGTGACATGTTTTGGCCAATCAAATGTGGCCATGTCACACTTCAATTTGATTGGTCCGAAAGAGTTTGTTCTTTATAATGACTCATCCCTTCCACAACTATAAATAGGGGTCTTTATAACCCAGAAAAGGACCAGAAACTATAACAAGAAGCAAAAGAGAGCTCGTGGATCAAACATTGCAAATTTCTCTAGAAGTTTCAAAGAAATCAAGTTCAACATCAAGAACAAAGTCAAATAAAATTACAACGCATTCAAGATCAAGGCTACTTGTTCGTGACAAAATTCGTGGCAACAATCAAAGTGTTCGCAAAGGATAAATCAAATTCAAATTCAAGATCAAGCTCAAAGGCCCTTGAATTTATACTGGAGAAGTAGAATCAAAGGAATCATAGAGATTGTAACATTCAAATATTCAAAATAAAATACTACGATTGTTGCGATATTTTTCGATCTTGATTTTATTTTCTCGATGCAAATTTATTGTCCACGTATAAAGGGGCTAACCAATCTATGGAAAATGGGCAAAAGAACGAAAGAATATGTATTAACACTAGTAATTCCAAGTTCAAACTAGAATTCTGTAGTGCACTACGATATACCAAAAAATGAGCAATAAAGTAGAGACAAAGAATTGCAATTATACAAGTGTTGTCGTGATATCTTGAGGCTATCAAGGCAAATTCTATTGATTTTGTCTGATGATTCCAGTAGATCTTCCTTTCATGGGCAATTTCATACAGCTGCGAATTCCTTCCAATGCTCAGAAGCTAAAATGTTGCTACAAGTAATCAAACTTAAAACAGACTTCCTCCGTGGTAGATCAAATAAAAAGACATTTTGCCCTCATCATGCGATGCTTCGCTATCGCAGTAAGAGAGGCAGAAGAAGCAAGAGCACCTTATTCCAAGAGTGCCATTCTCTTCGAGACAGATCAAATCCTTTTTTTTTTTTTTTTTGATTGGTGCAAGAGATCAAGCCTTTCATCAGCACCTCCCAAGGAAGACCCAGAAAAACTGCCAATATTGGAGAAAAGTCACCACACTTTTGCAGATTTTAGAGGCTATTATGATATCAAATCCTTGGTTCTGACACACAATGCTTTGCTCAAACATACAGTAAAGAAAAAGTCTCCACACTAGCTGAAGCTCGAACAAGCTTCAATAATTGATGCAATTTGCATTATTTTCTGCAGATTTGCATGTCATCGAAAGTATAGAGATTCGAAATCGCATTATTGCAACCAATTGTGGTTATATAATGTCTCAAAATGGCACCCAAGGTTGTGGCTTGGTCAATGAAGTAGGTAGAGAACCTGATGTCTCGGGTTCGAATACCAGTGGAGACAAAAATACTAGGTGATTTCTTCTCATCTGTCCAAACTTTGTGGATAGAGTTACCTGGTACTTGTTGCTGGTGGAGGTACCAATTACCCCGTGAAATTTATCGAGGTGCGCTATCGGCCCGGACACCACGGTTATAAGAAAAAATAATGTCTTAAAATTGCAGAAATGGAAAATGATGCTTGCACGTCATCGAAAGTATATCCATTCAAAATAGCATCACTGCAACCAACTGTGGCTATGTAGCGTCTTAAAATCGCGTCATTGAAACCAACTGTGGTTATACCTATTCTTCATTCAATATGAGCATGTATGAAGAGTTGACACACTGGACTAGACCAATCTGCTAAATGAATCAATAGATTCCTATAATCCATATGACACTTCTCCACATTCATATAGTAAGTAGTCAATACTTCAATCAGCACATAATGAATCCATATGAACATTCACGGCAATACCTCAATCAGCACAGAATTATAATGACTACTGACTAGCATTAGGTGAATTGGAGGAAAGAGCTAGAAAAAGCCAAGAGCCGAGTTAGCAAATAAATGAAGAAATATTATTAGATATAAAAAAAGCACAAAGCTTGTTGTTCAAAGGCTCTATCTCTTCAATCATTCATATCCATGTAAACCTCTTTCACACAGATCAGTAACTGATAGTGGCAAAGTTAATGTTTGGCACTTAACAAACTAGGTCTAGTCGACACAACCAATAAAATTGATGTTTGAAAGAATCTATACATTAAACAAAAAGAAAGTGAATATCTCTTATACCTGCAGATTATTTCCTGCGAAAGACAATGTACTCCCTAGCTATCAGTTCATGTGCTCTTGTGCTTTGCACGTCGAACATCTAACTGATCTACGTACTGCAGCGGGTGATCAGATTCATTCCTAATCCTTTTGATGTTAGGACTCAACAATCCTTTATGCCTAAACCCGTATAAGTTAAGCACTTGATTATCTGCAAAATTGAAAGCCCTCTCCATGCTTTTCAAGCATCTCTCAACAGGGTAATCTCCATAACTCCCACAAGGCTTGCATCCTACAAAATGAGTAACAAATGGCCATCTCTCATCGCCTAAACCGGGATGGTACTTCTCAATCATCTCTTCATACCTATCAACTAACCCCGCCCAATACCCGTGTAGATAATAAGAATTCTCAACAAACACTCTCTGCATCCATTTATCCTTCTGTGATACGAACAAGTATATAAGCGCAGACTGATCATCCGCTTCAAATGCTGGTCTACCCTTTAAGTTAGCTGTCAATATCTTCCCAGCTTCATCTCGAATAGGACCTTTAGGTCCCATTGGTGCCCAAGCATCCAACAAATCAAGAGACCACTGGCAATTCCTAAAGAGAAAACTACCGGTGTTCACTGCAATCCATGATTTCTGATCAAACAACAAATCCGGGTACCCGTGAATAACAAGATTATGACGATTATACTTGGATAAAGGGATCTCGAAAACCATATCAGTAAACAATGCATCACTGTCCATCCACCAAATCCATTCTACTTCAGGGTGAGATAACATGAGCCTACGAATCAATGGCAGTTTGGACCAATAACCAGCCATTTCCTTATCCAAATGAGCTAAATTATACAGAATTTCAATACCATGAATCCGACAATAATCAATCTTGTTCTTTATTGCTTTCAACAAATAATGATCTCCAATTGCATTATCACAAGGATTTGGAGGAGAACCAGTTACAAGTAAAATCCGAGGCTTCCCATTAACCAAATTCGGAAATTCTGGATTCTTCTGGAGCCACATTTTCCGGTCTTTATCCCAATTAACAATCTTCGGACCTAAACTATAAGTCTCATTTAGGCTCATGAAAGTCTCGGGTTGATCAACTGGGTCGTCCGGGTCCTTATCGGATCGCATTTCGGCGAGGATCCGATTAGTTTCTTCTATGAGATTCTGAGTCTCGGTGTCGGAGGATGAGAGGTTGCCAATGCCGATGGTGCCACGTAGGACGAGGATAGTGACGAAGCCGCAGAGGATGGTGATTTTGACGTTATTGAATGTACGTTGTATCTGACGGCCTCGTGGTAAGGCGGAAGAATTGGTGGCGGAGCGGCTGCGGACGCCGCCGTTGGCGGTGGCGGTTGTTACAGGGAGTGCACCAGCGCGCTTCTGGGCTGTGAATGTGCTTTCTTGGCCCATGCTTCTGTCGTGTGTAACGTAATTTCTTCAGCTGAAAACAACGGGGGAGCTTTGTGTGAGCTGAGTAAAACAAATGCTCTCTGTCCGATTTAGAAGCTTACTGTTTGGATAACATTATTCTAGTACTGTACTATTTTAATACCCTTCAAGATTTTTATAAATTTAACTAATTGTTTGAAGTATAAATATTTTTATTGTAATATTTTCTCTATTATCTTATTATTTTTTCCATTATGCGGTCGATGGATAGAGACGGCAAACTTCGATTTGTCTGATATCTCTTGTTTGAATGTACACAATTTTTCAGGTACGTCATTTGATTTTTTGCAAGAACCGCTAATTGACAAGGTTATTCATTTATAAAGGAATAAAGGTAAGACCAAATTACAAAGGGAAAATGGTCTGATTTATCTCTCTATTTTAGAAAATAATATTATATCGTCCCGGTTATACTATCAGCATATTTAAGTCCCTACCGTTAGAAAAGTAGTCACATTTACTCCTATTTTTAACAGAAATTTCCACACCAGCTATAAAAGGGGCAACGTAATCGTTTGTAACGACACGAAATATCATCGAAATATACTGATTTACTTCGCTCTCTTCTGTTCATCTTATTATTAGCAAATTCAATTTTCTTTATTCATTTTATTTTTTGATTATCAGTAACCCGAGTTCTTCTAAAATAATAGAATAGAGCTGCTATCTCTAAAGTGTGTTGGGATGTGGAAGCTAAGCAAGATAGATTGTGGATCCACTCCTACTACATCAAAAGGCATCGATTTATAAAAATTCCAGCTTCCAAAGCCTGCTGGATGATAAGACAAAACTTCAATGCTAGAACGATCGTAGTCTAATACAGAGGAACAAACATGGCACTAGTATAATAGACACATATATCTTCAGCTGTCGGGACAACAAACTCGAGTGCCATGGAAATGTCTAATGTTTCAGAATTGTGCAAGGTCAAAAGCACAATATACTATGTGGATGTTATTACATGAAAGACTCCCAACCACAGATAGCAGTGGATAAATGCACCCTATGCCACAACCATGAGGAAGATAGAGACTATCTGTTTGTCAAGTGTGAGTATACTAGAAATCTATGGATGAAGCTTATGCAGTGGATGCAACATGATTATACCAGGGCACAGAACTGGGAGCAGCATCTGGACTGGAGTGTGAAGCATGCTAAAGTCAAGACCATAAGAGCAAAAATATTTTGACTGGTATATGCAGAAATAACACATGCTATTTGGATTGAGAGGAATCTGAGAATTTTTTAGAAAAGGACACGTGATTGGAATATTATAGCTCGTGAGATAGCATACACATGTAATATTAGAGCTACTGCTAGTCTTCAAAGTTTAGTTCATAGCTATATTTTCCTTTGAGTGTATAGAGGAGTTTAGAACATATCAAATAGAGCTTTTGATGAGATAGCTAGTTGTGTAAACGGTGTTACGGTTTTGTACAGTTTACGGGCGATTAATATAAAAAGTGATTAATTACCAAAAAGAAGGGGAAAACAACAAAGTTGTTTCCATGTGACCTATAGACATGGATTCGAGCAATAAATGTAGCCACTAATGCTTGCATTAAGATAAGTTATCTTTATCACACCCGTTGAGTGTGGCCCTTCTTCGGAATAGGTCTGAATGATTAAGATCTATAACAAAGACTTAATGTCATTAAGATGCTATCATTCACCACTAACCACCGGCATCACTCACTATTATTACCTACGGCATGCACTAACCACCTCCATCGTACTCAACCACCACCACCATCAACTTTTACCAAACTTAACTACTACGACCACCATCCTTAATCATAGATGCCACCGCTATCATTATCAACTATCATCGCCCATCACCCCACCATTATCAAAGACCATCACCCGTCATCCCCACCATTATCAACTAACACCACTACCTTCATCTTCAATCATAATCACGCATCCACCCACCTTAACTACTACAACTAACCAGCCCTACTACCATCTTCAATCATTGCCGCCACTGTCGATCATTATAAACTACCATCACCACCCAACACTACCATTAGCCATCACTAACTACGAGGGGTGTGCATTCGATTTATCGATTTAATTTTGATCATTATTGATAATTGCTTATTGATTACCGATTTGTACTTATGCTTATCGTTATCGTTTCTATAAGGTTTTAATTTTTTCGATTTTGATTTATCAATTTTTTAGGGCTTATCGATTCAGTTATCGATTACACCAATAAGAACGATAAAGGAAAAATAAAATTTTTAGTTAAGTATGTACTGCGATTCAAACCACAATTTTCTAAGATGCATATCTCAATCACCAAAACAGAAGTGAAAAAAGAAAAAAAGGTAATCTTCAAGACCCACAAGTGAAAAATGGAATCTTTAGTAACTGTGTAATGTAAAATTGACCAAAAATGAAAATGCAGGCAAAAGAATTGTAATTCTTCAAGACACAATAAGGAAAAATGGAATTTTTAGTAGAGTAAAATTAAGACCTGACCAAAATTTTGAGAGATGGCATCAAAGCCATTGCCGATTCGTAAATCTACATGGAAGGGTAGAAAATGAGGAATGGCTCTTAGTAGAGGCTTAGGAGGAGGGTTGGTGTGGTATGTGAAGGCTAATGAGAGAGCATACAGAAGATTATTTTGGATGGCCGTGAACTTTTTTAGAGTTTTAATATTTTCTTGTCTGCTGGGTTTGCAGTTCGCGGGAGAGAGGTAAAAGTTGCTTTGAAGGATGGGTAGAAGAAATATAGGGTTAGAGACTTATAGGGTAAAGGAAAGGATATTAAAGAATAAGGGAATATTTATTTTTTTAGAATATCTTCTCAGTTTATCGATAAATCGATAATCGAAGAGAACAAAATCGAAATCGAAATCGATAACTCGATAAGGAAAATTTCGAAATCAAAATGGAAATTGATAAATCGATAAACCGATATCGATAAATCGATAACAAATAATCGATTCAATTTATCGATAAACCAATTTGAATGCACATCCCTATCAACTACTTTTTTAAAAAATATTTTGTTAATAAAATATTAAATTAATCAATGTCTTATTTGAGTTTTTATTTATTTATTTTTACATAAAGATAAATTTTACGGAAAAGGGCATGATATATCCCTCTACTTTATTTTATTGTTCAATCCTGTCCCCCGTTATATTTTACGTTCGAATTTACCCTTGCCGTCAATCAAAGTTCTATATTTGTCCCTATTTTAACGGCCGGGACATGTGACACATTCTGAATACGGAAAAGGGCCTGATATATTTCTATACTTTATTTTATTGTTCAATCTTGTCCCTCGTTATACTTTCCGTCCAAGTTTACCCATGCCCTCCATCAAAGTTCTATATTTGCTCCTATTTTAATGGCCGGGACACGTGGCATATTTTAGGAGAAAGAACCAGTACAGAAACAAAAAAAAAACTCAAAACCGACTTAGAACCCATGACACTCATGCTCGTTTTTTCTCTCTTAATTTTTTTCCAAACTTATCTTAAATAAATACTTTTAATCTGTGTAAGAGATTATCTTAGTTTGACAAAGAAATGAGGTTCAAGACATAAGGTTCTGTCATCTCTTTGCTTGTTGCCAATATTTTTTTCTTTACTTCTATTTTCTTATTCCTCACTCCCTTACATTTTTTTCTTCCTCTTCTTATCACTGAATGAAACTCCACCTTGACAATAAAACTACTCGAAGTCGCCCACAATCTTTGCATATGTATATTTTCAATCTCATTGATTTAAGAAAAAATTGAAATAGGTGTGGCAGAAAATTTGAAACTTCAGACGAGCTTGATGGAATTCTTTCTCCGGCGATCTCAAAACAACGATAGGAGGTTGATTCCAATTTCGAACAATTATATGAAGTTGGGAAAGTAATTTCTACGACTAAAACAAATATAGTAAGATTTCGTACATGACCAAGTACTCAAGACCATTCATAAAGTCACGCTGGTGCCGAAAATTATGTTTTTGAACCTTATCTCTTTGTCAGACTAAGATAATCTCTTACACATATTAAAAAGTTTTTATTTAAGAGAAGTTTGAAAAAAAATTAAGAGAGAAAAAACGGAGCATGCAGGTCATGGGTTCTAGGGCGGTTTGGAGTTCTTTTATTTTTGTACTGATTCTTTCTCCTAAAATATGCTACATGTCCCTACTGTTAAAATAAGAAGAGGAAGAAAAAAATGTAAGGGAGTGAGGAATAAGAAAATAGAAGTAAAGAAAAAAATATTGGCAACAAGCAAAGAAATGACAGAACCTTATGTCTTGAACCTCGTCTCTTTGTCAAACTAAGATAATCTCTTACACAGATTAAAAATATTTATTTAAAAGAAGTTTGGGAAAAAAGTAAGAGAGGAAAAACGTGCATGGGGTCAGGGGTTCTAAGTCGGTTTTGAGTTTTTTCTTTCTGTACTGGTTCTTTCTCCTAAAATATGCCACGTGTCCCGGCCATTAAAATAGGAGCAAATATAGAACTTTGATGGAAGGCATGGGTAAACTTGGACGGAAAGTATAACGAGGGATAAGATTGAACAATAAAATAAAGTATAGGGATATATCATGCCCTTTTCCGTATTCAGAATGTGCCACGTGTCCCGGCCGTTAAAATAGGGGCAAATATAGAACTTTGATTGACGGCAAGGGTTGAACGGAAAGTATAACGGGGGACAAGATTGAACAATAAAATAAAGTGGAGGGATATATCAGGCCATTTTTCGTAAATTTTATACATTCAGATTGTTAAAATAATTAACAGTGTTATAATTTAATATTCATATATTAATGCACATCTCAATATTCATATGCGTCTTTAGAATCAAATGTTTTAATCTTAATGCACATCTTAATATTTAAATGTGCATTCAAATTTAGATGTCCTAATCTTTAGAAAACACATGGGGACTTAAGTATATCAGTGTTTAGGGACAAAGCTATTGATATATATTTTCTTAATAAAGTATTTTTCTTTCATTATCTCAGTTTACATTTATAAATATTATAAATGAACAATTTCCGGTAGAAATCACCTTTTAAGATCTAATTTGGTTGCAGTTAATGGAGGTCCGAATCTTAATCTGATCTCAATCATTAAGTGTGTTTGTTTTTTAGATCAGAATATTAACAATTCGGATCTTAATCACTAAGTTTGGTTTTTTTTTTCTTTCAATTTTACAATTGCTTAATGAGTCTAAGTAGATTTTAATGATTAAAATCTATACTACAGTCTTAATTTTATTAATATATTATACATTCAAGAATTTATGTAAAAATAATATTTCACTATTTCTATACTTTCACTAGTAATCATAATCACCATTACTATCAATCCCCCACCCACTATCTATTACCACCATCCTCAGCCACAACCACCAACCATAACGCTGCTAAGCACGAATATCAGTTGTCATTACCACTAGCCATTATTTACAATAATCACCACCAACCATCATTATCACAAAAATTACCAGTCACCACTATCAACCACTACTATATATCGCCCATCACTATTATTAGTTCCACTACCATCAATCACGACTGTTTACTACTATTATCATCCACCAATTATTATTTCTAATCACCGCTATTAACCAGCACACCACCAACCACTACCTACTCGGTAACACAACTAGTGTTCGCCGTTATCATCACCTACCACTATATAATTTTTTAAAATATTTCATTAATATTGTAAAGATTAATTAGTACTATTTAATTTGAATTAACACTTATTAATTTTTAAATAAAAATAAGTGCTACCTATTTAGATGTAGAGAAAATAAATAGTTTTAATTATTTAGTATTCAGATTTTAACACAATATTATATGGATATATATTTAGATTGAAACGTTAAAAATAATTATGGCCTAATAAGTAGGCATATTTAGTGCAATGAATAATTCATGTTGAATGTTTAAAGAAAAAAATGCAGTAAGCGAAAAACGGGAGGGTCAGGTCGGATGTGGTCCGAGTTAAAAATGAATCAATTATCCGACATGGCCCGTATTTAATACGAATTAAAACGGGTTAACCGCCGGATAATATGGGTATATGATCACATTTGAAAGAATTCTTTAGTCTCTCTAACTTGAGAAAACTCCAATTTAAGGCTTTATCAATGTAAAAGTTAGACCCATTAATTATACATTGGTTACTCATTGATTATCTATTTTCTAAATGGATAATATGATTCTTATCCATATTTAACCTATTTTAAAAAAAATTATTAGTCAATTTGTTTTTTAATGAATAATATGTATAGTTAAATAATTTCTTTGAACCATTTTAGCGTCCTCGTACTTTAGCCAAAAAAATAAAAATAAAATAATAATAAAGCAATAGCACAAAGCTGCAAGGGGCAATAGAGTATTTAGAACGTGAAATGTGGTCCACCTGGTCTCCGTGGGTGTGGGGTAGCAACACATATTCAGTTCTGCAAATAGCCAAAGGCCGAAAGACCATTTCTCGTTCATCATTCTAGATCCTTCGAGGCGACCAAGCAAAGTCATTTCTCTATCTCCGAACGATATCCGATCGGCCGGCGATCAAGGTGCAAAATTTTGTTGCTTTGAAAATTATCTCTGTTTGCTATAATATCACTCATGTATATTTTCAGATTTAATTTCCAAAATTCTTGTTAGGATGAAGTGATAATTTGGTAATTGCTACTCGATTAGGTCTATATCTAACCTAATCTGGAGAAAATGTACTCAGTATGTTGAAATTACTTTTTTGTTGCGATATTAAGGTAAATTTGTGAACAAAATGTGTAAAAGCAAACAGCTCTTACCCGATTAGGTTTATTTCGAATCGAATATGGACACACTATCCTTTCTGTGAATCTTAGGCAATTCGTGAATATGGTAACAATTAGTCAATTTATTTTCAATTAGGTTTATACTATTTGGAGAAAAGGTGCTTAATTTGTTGAATTTACGGTTTTTGGGCTATATGAAGGTGATTTGTGGACAGAATGAGTAAACAGTTTACAATTTCCTGAGTAGATGAATCGAGTAGGTGCATAATTCATTGAATTTAATGTGTCCTTTTTGTGACTATTAGGTAATTCGTGAACAGATTGACTATAAAATTTAAACAAATTGTATTCGGTTAGGTTTATTTTGAATCTATTGTGGAGAAAAGTTGTTTAATTTGTTGAATTTACCATTATTTTTATTATGTGAAGGTAATTTGTGAACAAGATGAGTCAGGTGTTTGAAGGATATGAGCGACAATACTGCGAGCTTTCAGCTAATTTAACGAAGAAGTGCACCTCGGCTAGTATCCTCGATGGAGGTGCGTAACAATAATGGCTCCTTTCTCCTCATTTCTTCTCAAATATCTGTGATTGATTGTCTTCAATCTTGACATAAAAAAGTATATGGAAAGATCTTGAGCAGCGTGGATGCAGTGGATTCCTGTTACTCAAACCTACTGATTTGGGATTGAGACAAAAAGGATATCGGAAAATATTGAGTTGAATGGACGCATAGGACCCATATAGCCGAACCCACATAGTTTGAGATCGATACATAAAGAATACAACAACAGTAACCACTAAGCTAGCCCAAGCTTGTTGGGGTCGACTGTATTTATCCTCAATATCAGAAGAAAAGAAACAATTGAGTGGCTTTGCCCTCTCTTTGCTGGAATACATGATGTGTTTGTACAACCAACTTTTAATTAACAAGGAAACGTTCAGTTGTTGGCTAAAACTTGAGCTAAATTGTGGGTGGTGCGTTGTATAGTGAATTTGCTTCTTGATTAACTTTCTCATGGAATTACTTAGCAAATTCCGATATATTTTACTTTTACAAAATGCATGCATTTTGAATTATTAGTTGTGTGCACTTCGATTGTTATAAGAGGAAAAAATGTAATCTTTATTTCGGATTCCGTCCAAAATGCTTTGACTCTATCACATAGAACAGGAAACAAGATAGTATGAAAGGAGATAGCCAGAACAAGAAGGAGATGTTATATGTATGACCTTAAGCTTTTATACACATAATCCTTTTTTCTTCTAAGTTTTTTTTACTTATTTCTTGAAAAGCTATTTTATATAACTTTGTTAGAATTAGGTCAGAGATCTTCAAATTATGGCATTAATCTGATTAACTATTAGCCAGATAACTTCAGAGTATATACTGGCACTTTCTTTGTGATGATCACCATGTTGTTATACTTCTGATGTATTTTACTTGTTCTTCTATGCATCATTGGTTAAGGTTTTTGTATGGAAGTAACTCATAGGTTATAACAGTTCAAAAGAAAGTTTGAGAAGGAAGTCAAAATCCAAGAACTGGAATGGATAAGGCAGGGGAGAACATTCTAGTGGATGCCATGGTTCTGAATTTACAATGTCAAATGAACTAAACAATTACTTGCTTTTTAGATTTATTTTCCTTGATATTTTTTCAATGCATGAGCTGTCTGCTAAGTTACTAGGCTGCTTAATCCAAGATTATCCCTTTTCTTAATAAGAAAATGGATTTTGGTCTAACTCAAGCTCAAAAGAGCTAACTCATGAGGGAAAGATTGCCTCCTCAACCAATGTGAGACAATCTAACCCCCCCCCCCCCCCCCGCATGTATGCCTGGATGATTGGAGCATGGACAAGATAACACGGGGCTCAACATAGGGTAAACCAAAAATAAGAATAGGTCTTACTTTGATACCATGATAAGGAAAATGGATCTTGTCACAAAAAAGTTTAGATCATGAGGTGAGGATTTTCCAAGACCACATGAAAGACGACATCCCATTTTTTCAACCAATGTGGGACCATCTAGCATATTTTGGAATTTACTTTTTCAGATATCTTTTGCTGCTTAATGCATTTTAACAACTACATAATTTTGTTTCCTCTTAATTGCTTATCTGTCGTCTGTTCTTCATGCAGAACAGAAGAAACAAAAAGTGTCTGAAATAAAAGCTGGTCTGGATGATGCTGAGGCATTGGTAATTCAGAGAAAAGTTCCGTCAGCTAAATGTTTTACTTGTCTGTTTGTTGACTCTGTTTATCCACGTTTCAGATTCGGAAAATGGACCTAGAGGCTCGGAGCTTACCACCTAATGTGAAGGCCACACTTCTTGCCAAGTTAAGAGAATACAAAAGTGATCTGAACAATTTGAAAACTGAAGTTAAAAGAATCACATCAGCGAATGCTAACCTAGCTGCAAGGGATGAGTTACTGGAATCTGGAATGTCAGATACCATGATGGTAATCAGCTCTCTTCTTGCATTCTCTAAACACTTTTTATTTTTATTTTTTATCAAGGAACAATAAGTTGATTTTAACCCTTGAGAGGATTGCGTAAGTAGATTCACTCTTACTTTGATTCCTCCTTAAAAATGCTGCTACTTTCTTCCTCTTGTTTACTGATTGGAAAAAACAAAAGCTGCTACTTTTCAGTCTCCAGCCGTACAACTATGATACCTTTGAGTTCTCCATCCTATATCATTTTTAGGTTGTCTTTTCTGTCATTTGAGTAGAGGAAAAAAGTAGGTTTAATAGTTTTCTATAATTAGCCCATCTCTTAGGCCTTTTTTTTCTTCCAAGAAGCCGTTTCTTGTATTTAAGAATATCTTTGTTTCGGTCAGTTCATATTTGACAGTAAAAGATTATTGCTCTTCTTTATTATGATCCACAAGCCTCGTTGAGCTATCTATGATTTTCTTTTCCTTCGAATTGCTCTTTGAGCCATGGTGCTATCTCCGTTTGCCACTTCCTCCGTTTCAATTTATATGACAGTGTTTCTTATCAAAAAAATTCTTATCAACAATTTATATGACGGTTTTTGACTGTGTACGGAGTTCAGAAAAAAAAAAAAAAAAAAGTAAGACTTTTCAAACTTGTGGTCTAAATAAGCCATAAACATTTATGTGACAAAATCATCTTATTAAGGGTAAAATGAGAAGTTTAAAGTTAAATTATTTCTAAGCGAAAGAAGTTTGACATTCTTTTTGAGAGAAACTAAAAAGGAAAGTATGACATATAAATTGGGACAGAGAGGGAGTAATATTCTACTTCTATTGATGCTTTCATCAGAGATTAAGCAATTGCTCAATCAGATGTTGATGCATTGCGATATAGGTCTCTGCTGATCAAAGACAAAGGTTGATGATGTCAACAGAGAGACTAAACCAGTCAAGTGACAGGATCAGGCAAGGTCGAAAAATGATGCTCGAAACGGAGGAGCTTGGGGTCTCAATTCTTCAAGATTTGCATGGGCAACGTCAGTCTCTCCTGCATGCACATGACACAGTATGTCTTTTATCTGTTAGTCTCCTCTGCTAGAATGAAGAACTAAGAAGAAAAAGACATACTCAGAAAAAGAGATCCTCCAATTTTAATATGCTGTTTTTCTAAAGATTCTATATGATGTGAACTAAAATTAAGTTATTGTTTTCATGTGAAGAAGGTAAATGGTAAAGTAAGGTCGAGCTTAGAGTATCTAAATATGCAAATGTGATGATCAAACAAGTTTCTTTGTTTCACAGCTTCATGGAGTAGATGATAACATTAGTAGGAGCAAGAAGATACTGACAACCATGTCAAGGAGGATGAGCAGGAATAAATGGATCATTGGTTCGATTGTTGCTGTGTTGGTCCTCGCAATCCTCTTAATTCTTTATTTTAAGCTGTCCCATTAGCTCAATGGACGGCTTTCAGTACAGAAAAACATGTATTATTTTGATGCGTCAATTTGAATTCATCGTATGGTCGTGAGGTCAGTTTGGGTTTTTTTGCTGCTTGTGTTTTGCAAAACCTTAAGCATGCTTCTCATCCTAAGTAATTCTCCGTGCTGTCAATTAACATGTCTGGATATTGTGATCCCTGACGGATTACGAGTAGCTTGTATTTAAGTCTATGCAACTAAGTAATTTCTTTGCTTTACCTTACCCCAAGACGCCCTCCCTTGCATTGGTCCTTATATTGCTCCTATTTGTCCTTTCAATTGATGTAAGAATTCGTAGACTTACATTGGATCTCTTTCCAGATAATGGAATAGATAAACTCCAAGAAGTTTTAGAAATTTTCATCTGTTAGGAGTTCATCTAGCTCGAGTGATTGTCTTAAGTTATATGGTAGATGGTTGTCCTTGAACATTGTGCCTGTCTTCTAAGTAATTACAAAATGTTGGATTTCTCATTTAATCTTCTTCTCCAGGGTATGCCATGTCAAAAATGTACCCTGCAATTGCCCTTCACATTTAAACCTTTTTTATCTGTGTAGACAGGTAAGCTGGTTATTGTTTCTGCCACTTCAATCTACAAAGGCTATTTATTATAGGGATGAAGTTGTATACTTTTATCAAATATTTGCGTAATGGAACAGTTAGGCTAAGGTGCTGAATTTGAAGTGGCTTGAGCTCATGAATACCTTTTCCTAGTTCTTTTTATAGCAAAATTATTTCCTCTTTTGGGTACTATTAAGGCTTATTTATTAGAAGTAGGCGAGAGATTAGGGGATTATTGCCAAGTCTTGATGACTATGAATTTAACGTCTTGTAGAATGTAAAGTGTCGACTAAATGGGCGGGGAAAAGGACTGAAGAGTTTGCTATATTACTGTGCTGAAGGGGACTAAAGTTGCAATTATCTCTTCTTTTTGCTTCATACTTTGAGACCAATGCTTTTGAAGATGAACTCCAGAATATGTTAGTATGTTGTTTTCTGAAGCACAACTTGTTTAAAAGGGAAACGGCGACTCCAGGTTAATAGGTCTTCCCACAATAGCACCAACTCTTCCCACAACTGAGCCATTATCGAGAAGGTTATATCATAATTCATATAGATCGGATTCCGCAGAAATATGAGCAAAGCCAAGCACGCTCATTTCACTCACTGAGTTGCATCCACGCCTGTATTGTCAGGCTATGGTACCCAGATCTCTGAGTTGCATCCACGCCTGTATCATCATCAGGCTATGGAACACAGAATCATAAGTGAATGCGAGTCGAAATGAAATGCAGAGAAGAATGACCTTTTCATTTCCAAGCCAGGACAGAAAGTGACCAAGTGTAACTACTTGATAGCAGAGTATCCAACTAGGAATGGCAAACGGTGCGGTGAGGTTTTTCAGCATTCGCGTGGTGGGGCATAATTTTTTAAAAAAAAATTAACGCGGGGCAGTGCGGGTCGTGGGTTGCCAGGAGTTGTTCAATTGATTATTTTCTTAGTATATAAATTTTTATATCATCATACTAAAATTATCTATATATAATAACAGATAACATAAAAATACAATAAATAAATATGGTATAATTGATTAAAATGCACCGATAATGTGATAATATTTACACCGTCAATGTACACAATCCTTACAAAATTAGTACAAGAATTAAATAAGAAAATGGAAATTTGCACATACGCTAACATGCGTGAACTTACAAATGGATGTTAACTGAATTGCTATGCAGTTAAACTTAATGCAAACGTGTATATTTTCAAATCAATTTCGTTTGGGTGAGATATATACTTTTGAATTATAATATTATAATAATTATTCTACAAATTTATCACCCAAAACATACACCCTCGTTATACCAATTCACTAGGCAACTTATGATGAACAGACGATAAAATATTACCTAACAATATCTAATACAAATATAAAAAAATTACTTGGTTTACTAGATCGGATTAAAAAAATTAAAAAAATATATATGCGGGGCGGGGCGGTTAAAGTTAGGGCGGTGCGGGGCGGGTTGGAGTCTTCACGGGTGTGCGCGGGTGTGCCCCGCAACCGCCCCCCGCACCGTTTGCCATCCATCCAACGCAAAAACACTTTACTATCCCATTGCTCTAACACTACGGGGACCTTGCATCACCTTAAGTTGTTTATGATAGAAAACTAACAGGATCATCTACTTTCCTTCCGGAAGGACGACTCCCTTTTGGATCTGATACAAATTTTATCCCTACTTGTGATCAAAACATTATATACGATGACATGACCTTCTCCTTGTTGTAAAGCTTGTCAGAGAAAAGTTTAATAAAAAATTACGTGTATCTTGACATTTTTATTCTGTAGAGCTACATCTACTGCTGCATGGATGTCAAGACAAACAACATAGGGATGTGAATAAAGGTCATTCATACTCGTAATTAAGTTGAAAAATCACCCAATTTATTAGATTAGAGGAAGCAATGTCATTGTTGTCAGACAGTACAGGCCACTCCCTCATTAGAGAACTACATAGCCATCAGAAGCAAATTGTAAAGACACTTAAGTTATCGTGTCAATGCCTCATCTATCAGGAGGAATGCACAACTAACTTTTTTGCCACCAAGCGGATGCCTGCAGTCTGTTGATAGTCGTATGAATCCACTGAGAAATATGCATCCAAAAGAGTTCCTGGTGTAATCAAGGAATCCAGTTCTGCCACATCAAACCTACTGAACATGAGCTTCTGTGTTGTGGAAGACTCTTTCTGGTATATCTCTGTGACCCAGCGGGAGATATTATCATCCACCACAGTTGGTAAACTGCACACATACAGTATAATTTAAGTTTGAAGCGCGAGAGGGATATTGATTCAGTAAAAGGGATCGAGTAAAAGGGATCGTTGTCCTGGTAAGTGGAGCTGTGAACGACAGGAAAAAAAAATATCATAATACTTTCAGTAGAAATTAGGGAAGCCTGGATTAGCCATGCATTAAAAGCTCATCTATTACTTGTGCATCAGGTTGGAAAATCTTAAGGAAGACTAGCATATGCACTAGCAGAAATGTCTGATCTTACATTAGAAAGCATAACGGAAAAGGAAAATTTGATCTCATATGCATCAAGGGCATACCAGGAAAATACAGTAGAAGTAAAAGCTCTCCTGGTCTCTAATAACAGGAAAAATTGGCAGATTCACTTGTCTAGGAAGAAAGAAAGGAAGTTCTGAACTTACTTTAAACGAATGGTAGGACAGTTCATAAAGCCAGGCTTTCTGTTTACCACAGGCCTCCATTCTGACATGCTACCTTTATCCTCATTTAATTTCTGCGCAAGATTATCAATTGCATCCAAAAGTTGGCATAGGTCTGATGATGCATCCACCACAAAACTCAACCGTGGCCGACCAGCATAATCAACAAACCTAGTACTAATTCCAAACCGCACCTTCAGGCATCTAGAGCAAACTTGCAATTCCGCATTGTTGTGCAAGATTTGTATCTTCTGAGTCCCACGATAAAAGGGCGCTAGAATTACGGAGACAGAAGAAATTGAAATATTATTTGGTTCTAAGAAGTCAGTGCAGCCAACGTAACCTCCTGTTGCAGTTGATACAGAAGATTGTCGAGAATCTGCTGAACCAGGTTCTTCTTCCATGTCATCTAACTGAATGGATTCCCTTACTTCGGCGCTCAATTGGACCAAGTTAAAAGCGTCGGGCCTAGAGAAGTTTGTTTCAAGAAGCTGTGGCATCTCCACATTTCTGCTTACAAGTGGAAATATTGGATGATCTGATTCTATGTTGTCTTCTGCAACAGATTTCATAAGACTTTCTATCTTGACACTCGATGAAGGTGTATCTGTACTGGAGCCCATCCCCTCCAGAGAAGCATTTCCATTAGTGCGACTTCTTATAGCAGTATTTGGAGACACCCAACTGTTCTCAGTTAATATCTCAGGCAGGCTGGATTCCTGCAGGTACAACAATTTAGCTATTCAACCCACGGCAAAGTTCAATTGTCTATTCAGCTCAGAACATAAGTTCTGGAAATGAGAGAAAAATATCAATATATATCCTCGTAAGATACGGTAGCATGGCCATGCAGTTAGAATGTACAGTGTCAACTGCCGTATCTAAAAGCTTGTCTGTAAGAGAAATGATTTTTTGTAGAGGAAGAGAAGTGACATTTTTATAATTTGTTTTAGATCGCTGAAGAATTGTCTTAAAGATTTGAGCTCCAGATCTGATGTCATTTTGAACCATATGACTCAACAAAAGTTTAAGCTGTTAGTGAGTTGACACTTCTATGTTTACTTAAGATTTACAGCAATTCACTTAAACTTTTCTTGGGTTTATCTTTGATCAGTTATTGAGCTTCAACTTTGATTCAACATTTTAATTTTATCAACAAATATGCAACAATGCTCTAAAGCCCTTTGCAAGTCCAAATTGGGCAGCCTGTCAAAGGGTGGCCCCAATAATCAAAATCAGAGGCTCAGCATCCGCACTGCATAGCTTAAACTGAAAGGCTTGCAGTAATCTTGTTCCAGTAATGGAACAGTTCCTCTTTCTCACATATTTTCATGCAACCATTAAACATAATAACAGATTTTTTCATCATACTTGATGCTGAATTCTAGCCTGTCACAGTTGTCAGTTTCAAAAGCCAATTCACACCTCAGTTAAGGCAGGCAGAAGGAATATTGCCTTAATTTACAAAAGAGATTTGCGAGAAGAAATCAGAAGAGAACGGATGAGAATTTTTCCAGCTGCAAACCATACTTGCTTTGGGTGTCAGGTTTTCTTTTAACTTTTCCCTCTTCATCTATTGAAGTTGAGGCATTGGGGTAGAGGGTGTAGGAGGGGCTAACCAAGGATGAAGTTACACAAAGGGAAGGTATAACAATCTAATGCATGTAGTCTACAGTTATGACATTGCGGCAATAGGCCCTAAGATATGAAAGAAAGAAAACCAGTACACTTCTTTTAGACCTGTTGACTGTACTTCTAACACATATGGCTAGCCGTATGGCCAAATCGGAAAAAGGAAAATAATGCGACGAAAAGACAAAAACAAAAGCTTGTAAAATTAGACTTCCAAGTATCTTTTTTCGAACTTAACTTCAAATACTACTTTTTTCCAAATATCAATCAATTCATATCCAAACGCTTAAGATTCTCCAAGTTTGAGAATCATTGTTAATATTAGCAACCTAGACTGGGTGAGAAAAAAACAGAAGTACGGTCGAGGAACAGCTTACCAAAAACAAGACAGTTGCACAGTATTTTAGTACTTCAAAATTCATTCGAACATCATCCAAACTCCTGAAAAGTAGAACATCAAGGTTGAGAAAGTGAGAAAAGATACCCCAACAAGCTTGCAGTTCACACTGCACGGAGAAAACCATCTAAATCACCTTCAAAAGCATAAATTGTGTTTCCTATTGGAAAAAAATAGCAAGACACTTTTGGGTTATTTGACAATTATCTAACATCAAAATCTGCTGAAAGTAGCAAAGTGAATGTCTCATATACAACAGGGACTTAAAGCAAAATTAACTAAACAAAAGCTAAAGTCAGGGAAGTTATGTCGAAAAACAAACTAGAGGAGAACGACATGAACCAAACAACAAAAACATATTCAATTTTGCCTATCAGGTCATACTGAGAAAGACACCACTAGCTGAAAAGATCCAACTAAATACAATAACACCCTATCCCGTTTCTTCGGTCCAGTCCACAAGTTAATAAGATAATATGTGCCTGGTCCACAGGGATGACTTATTTCATTCTGACACCAAAAAATAAAAAATCCAATAGCAGAATCCTAATCGCTAGTCCACTTATTACGCTACATTAAGGAACTACTTAATTATAAGCTGAAATGGGATTATTAATCCCATAAAAGAGTCTCGGCCAATCAGAATTTTATTTTGATAAGTTCTTATTGATGAAATACCAAGATGGTACAGGATAGTACAAGACTCAACAACATATACAACGGACTATCATGTTTCCCTCCAAACAAACTCAAAAAGTCCATATGCTGATCCAAGCTTTCTGTAAAGGTACTTCTTACGAATCTGGCTAAGCCCTTTCTTCACTTTATACAAAGTGCTTCTATTGTATATAATATAGTTGGAACACCTTAGATTCTCTTGCTCTAGTTTGATTGTTATTTTATTTTTATAATGGGTGTTAACATAATTATGTCGATAAAAATGCATTACTTATACCCTGCAGCTTATTTTAAAAAGTGTTTTTCTCAAAAGTACTTTTCAAGAAAGTGCTCTTTGTGAAAAGAGGTTTGTGTTTGACTACTTAATTTGAAAAGCACTTTTATGCAGCAATTCGTGTTTGACCAAACTTTTAGAAATGTATTTTTCTTAAAAGTGCTTTAGGATATAAGCTACTTTTCTACTTCTCAAAAACTGCTTCTATTTTTAGTCAAAGGCACTTATTTTCCAAAAAAGAAGCTTGGCCGAACACGCTATTAGAATTGAGATTATATGAATGTCTATTTTATTAGATAAATTTAATTATTCCCAAGAGTAGTCGCCTTAGTCAATATTCTCAAAACCAAATGCAATATAGAGTAATATTATATCATATTCCTTTTGTTACATAGAAGAATTTAGTCGATTTAATCTTACACTTTATAAGACACTAACCAAGTACAAGAGAAGTTCAATAAAAGGATGATGGCTTTATCAAGTGTTTGTTCTCTATTAACCCAACACATAACGTACTACTTTGACTCATTCATGCATACTTGATGTCCTTATATTTTATCCACAGACGAAATATGCCCATGAAGAGGATAGCCAAAGAGCATTATGCTAATGATTTTAAGAAAGGAGAAAAACTCTACCTATGTGTTTGCTGTCCAAGGCCAAAATAAGTAGCAAGAGAGGCCATCTGCAAACAAAATGAAACCAATTCCGTATTCAAACATTTGAAAAGATATCACTTCACTTATAGCCAGTGACATTTCTTGGCGGTACACAAAACCTCCCTAGCTGTACAAAGGATTGCATTAACCTCTACTATTAGCAAAATTGGCCTATTTACTCCCTCACTAATACTCTCCAATGCTTATGTATGGAAATATCAACATATTAAAAAGCGAACAAATTTGAAAGGAAAAACAGTTAATACACTTTTCCTCACAGCAAACCAGAAATTTTGTCATATAGGTGGTTTGATTCTATGCAAAAGGAAGATTTTCTATTTTGTTTTAGTTTATTACCTTCCCAATGAAGTCAAACATTAAAAAGAAAAAAGAAAAAAGCATACAAAAACAAAGTGCAGAAAATTGCATTCCTGGGAGTTCATTTTCTAATTTTGACATAAGAACCCACCGACCAACGAAAAGTCATCTGTACAAGTATAGTGAAACAAAAAAGGCAATGCTACAGCTCGAACAGCAGTATAACAGAATGCTGATTTTAAAGATCTTTACAAGCAATTATTCATGTCAAAATGTGTTGCTTAGCATTTCCACTCTAGCACGTACATAATTAACTTGAATTTGGCAAAAACCATAATCTCCAGAATTCCAGAAGGCCCATAAGTGTTTTCCAAATGAAGGCAAAAAAAAAAAAACACTTCTCGAACAATTGAGAATTCTTTAAGCCAACTGTCTCCGAGTCAAATTATCTAATTTCCCTACTTTTTCATGAAGAAGGCAGATAAATTTCTATACCTTCATGTTACCAGCTCTCCTTCCAAATCTTTGTGTCAACAAAGCAAGTGTATCAATTGTTCCCTTGGGTTCTGGCGCAGGCCTATTAATTCCAGCAAACGCCTCCCGAATCCTTGGACAATCGAATTTCAGAATATTGTGGCCCGCCCATATCCTCCCTACACAAACAACATAACAAGCACAGAGCAAAAGCAAAATCAGCCAATTCCACATAAAAGATAACAACATCATACTCAACATACAACAACAACTACCCAGTATAATCCCACAAAGAACATCATACTCAACATATGTCCAATAAATTAGATCCAAAAGTACCTTTACCAAAAGCAGCTGTTAAAAATATATGTTTATAAAAAATATATCTGTATAAAATATGTGTAGTAAGTTTGCACGCACTACCACAGATTTTTAGATCGGATTATGGTACTCCATATCAACTAACTTAAAATTCTGAATCCCTACCTCCATAGGAAGGTAAGGGAAGGAAACTTAAAACGGTCTATTTACCGAGCATCTGGTACAACCCACTAGCAAAGGTGCCAAGTAAACATGCCCATCGAGACTTGTCGCATCAGGCACTAATAAATATTTAACGTCTAATTAGATCGTGAATCATTCAAATTGAGAACATAAGCTTGTTGCTTTTTCTTTCCCTATAATTTAATTCCAACTTTGCCGAATCACTTATGTTATGATCTTCTACATCCTAGGTCTCCTTGTTCCGTCATCTGGCTTATGTCATGGACTGTGAGATTTATTCCTTTCGATCTTCATCTTTTTACCCGTAATAGATAATTTGGATGACTGATCACCTTGATTCAATCATATATCTTGGAATCAGCTTAAGTATTCCTTTTTTCTTATTTTTTTAACCCATTTTATCTGATTTCTACCGCAGGAAAAAAATACAGCAAAATTTGACGTAAGCATGCCCATCAAGATTGGCGCATATAGACTCGTACAGAGTGTTACAGCTAAATTTCGAACCTGAGATTGTTACTCCTATAGTTCAACGACTTAACAATTCCCTTGAGAGCAAAAATCAAAATGGTTTTATCTTGTGTTCAATTAAAAAATTTCAGTCATTTCAAAACAGGAAGAATCTTACTCCTCTATAAAGCAGTAAATGCACATGTGAAAGAGATAAAAGAGAAGGGTATAGGGGTTAGAAACTGACCATGGAGAATGTCAAAAACTTTGTCGGCGATATCAGCGAAGGTAGGGGCAGAAGTGACAGCATCTCTGGTAATACCATTGCACCGAACGGAAAGCTGGGAAATGAGAGAGAGGTCGTCAGGTCGTACAAGGGTGGAGTAATTCTCTTGCTCGACAAGCTTCCTCGGGCAAACGAGAATTGCCCCAAATTCCAAGAGTGCATATCCCTGTCCGGTTCGTGTCGGAATTGTTGTCTCTACGTCGAAAAATACTATCTCCGACCTATCTTCGCCGGTTCCCATGGTTTCTTAATATCAAAGAATTAAGAAAGGAAATGGAAGAAATAGTTGTGGCAGTGTGTTTGGATTTGAATATGTATAAACGTGGACGCCTATATATGTTTTACAGGTAGATGTGCTAAAAAGGGATGAGTATTGTAATTGGAGAGGATTGCTTGCGGTGGAGGATTTTGAAGTGGGGGTATGACCGGGGGGGGGGAGGGTTGTGCTTTGCAGGCGGAAGAAGGAACTGCCGTAAAAAGTTCCACCTCACACGCAAGGAAGGAATACCAAAAGCAGATTTTATGATTTTGAGCATGTTAGGGTTAAGAGCGGATGATAAGTATTAGGTGGTTAAAAATATTTTTAGGTGATTGAAGTTGATTTTAAAAATAAGTAATTATGTATTTAGATAAATGTGTTTGAAATTAATAATATGAAGTTGAAAAATTAATTTTTAAAAAAGAAGTATTTTAAAGATAAAATAGTTAATATTTTGGTCAAACTTAAAATATTTATAAGTTGAAATTTGATAAGTTGAGAGAGACCAATAGGGTGTTTGCTAAGCGTATAAGCTGGTCAAACTAGCTTATAAGCACCTTTTGGCTTATTTATGCATTTGGTTAAATCAATAGTGCTTATAAGTTAAGTTCTTATAAGCCAAAAATAAGTCAAAAGACACAACTTGGTCCCCAACTTATCAAATTTCGACTTATAAGCACGTTAGATTTGACAAAAATATTTACTATTATATCCATAAAATACTTCTTTTTAAAACAAAACCCTATGTATACCCAATTTTAAGCTGTTTATTATTAATTTCAGTACTTTTATCCAAACACGTAACTGCTTATTTTCTAAATCAGCTTCAGCACTTAAAGTGTTTTTCAGCACCTATGCTTATTAGCTACTCTAAATCAACTAAGCCAAACGGGCTCCAAATATGGCTTTTGGCTCATTATTGACTTATAAGCACTTTTAATTTTACCAAACGCGTAGATAAGCTAAAAAGTGCTTATAAGCCAGTTTGACCAGCTTATATAAGCTTGGCCAAACACTCTCTTTATTCTTTTTTTAATTTTAATGCTCTGTTTGAATCATTGTTTCCCTTCGTTTTATAATATATTATCGTACCGTTTTATGAATATATTATTTGGATAGATTGTATTATTTGTTATTGTTAAATAATGTATTTTGTTATTTGGTTTGACTTTATCGTACTGTAACTGATAAGTTTACTAAAATACTCTCAATTATTTAAATATTAAAGTTATAAAAAATATGCATAAAAATAATTTTAGAAAAACAAAACAGAAGAAAGCAAACTACCATAAAATTGAGTTAAAAACAAATTAGGAGAAACCAAATAAAGAGTAGGCGGCAAAATATCTTTAACGTTAGCGGCAAAAATTCTGAAAAGAAAAAAATAATGTAGGTTATATGTTGGAGATTTGGAGTTTAAATAGAAAAAGGTAAATAATAAATAGAATAATGGAGTAATAAGTTAAGGCATAATTAGAAAGAAATTAATAACAATCCCAGTACATCAAATCGGTTGTATTAAAAAAGAAGACTTTTCATTGTTCAATAATAATAAATTTAACAATAAAACAATTAATATAAATATTATTTTGGAATAACAATACAATACTATAGGACCACCATCCAAACAAATTGTTAGTTGAGCATTCACGCTGTATAAAGCGGGAGAAGTGTTTTCTATCGCATTTTGTAATTATTTTGTATTCTCTCTTTGTATGTTATTTTTGCAAATGGATTTCGTTTATCAGAACAGAAGGTTTTATCCAAATAGATAATTGATAGAATTATTATACGTAGGAGGACGTTTACTACAACGCAGAAAAAGCATGACTATCATATTCTTTGTCTAACTTGGGGAATATGCTAAAATGATGTGATTGAAAACCCATAATTTGAAGCCAATTGAATCATCAGTGCAGTACTAATGTATTTTTCCAGCAGCTGTCCACATTATAATTACACAAGTTGTCATTGAGATAATGTATGTATGTTTCCTGTAGCACTTGTTACGTACTACAAAATAAATCATGAAGACAATTAACCAATAAAAAAAGACAGAAGAAAAGGAAGAAGTTATTTCCGAATTAGTACCAAAAATTATTTTGAACGTTATTAATTGCCAATTTCCGACACCAACACCAATATATGACGACCGAATATATTTAAAACTCGTTAATTAAAAATAATATAGAAAATTATCATCTTCATAAGGACTAGATTAAATAATATTTGAGTAGTTTTCGGCTTAAGATCTATTCATGATAATCGACATTTTAATTGAGATGATTGAAATACACAAGTAACAAACTAAAATTGTAAACTAATAAAATCGATCATAGAAGACTCGAGAATTGAGCTAAAACAAATTATTCTCAATATGAGAAATAAGGGATGAGACATGATAGGTTCAAGATGATTATTACTTATTCGAGATCTAACTTTGTTTAAGTTCATGTTCTAATGATTCTCACGAATTCGTTAGATAATTAGCTTACTCGAAAGGTCAAGATCCATCTCTCGATTAAATCTAAGCTCTACTAGATAAATTAACTACAGCCCTGCAGCAAAATTGTCTACACGTTGAGTAACTACAGCTGCATCTAATTGCAAATTCATCCACCTGCACTTGTTTTTCTTTCATCCTACGTGCATCAGCTTGATAAAAGGGCCGACCCAGTTCAATACCCACTTCGTGGGTGTCTGGGGAAGGGAATACTCTAGGCAGCCTTCCCCCTGCTTTGCAGAGAGGCTGATTCGAACCCGCGACTTGACACACCACGGCAAGCAAGCTTACCGCTGAGCCAAGCCGGCCTTTCGTGCATCAGCTTGATAAAGACCGGAGAATTTGAATTTTCTGCATTACAGTTGAAGTTGCACCACCATCTACTCTTTCTTCACTGCTATGCAAAGTGAATACACATGCAGCCTCACCTCCAAATACGCCGATGGATGGGCTGATTCTTGGTGCGTGTGAATTCCATCAGCCATTATAATTCTATGCTGGGCTGATTGTGAAAGATATATAAAAACTTGAAAAGCTGAGATATAATAAAATAACATTCATATAGTATTATTCCATCATTGCACTCCCATGTATGTTTTTGGACTTGAGGAGTAACATATGATATGCAAACAATTCAAGCCATGCCAAAGAAGAAAAGAGATTATACAAGAACAACAATTTGAAAGAACAAATGCTGGAGTATATTTACGTTTACCCACAAAATAAAGAAAAGAAGAACGGAAATTCTTGGAGAATGCATTAGAAAAGGTCTGAGGATGCATTCCTTACATGTGTTCAGCAAAAGAAAATTCCACTGCCCAAACTCTGCCATATAATGAAAATGAGGAGGTAATAAATTCGTCTCTGCCAAAAACGCCGATAAACGACGAATCACTCGAAGGTTGTAAAACTCCCTTGAATTTTTATGTGCAGAAGAAGAAGATAATCAAAAAATTAGTAAGTAAAAAT
The DNA here is from genome assembly GCA_032618575.1 of Nicotiana noctiflora. NCBI lineage: Eukaryota > Viridiplantae > Streptophyta > Magnoliopsida > Solanales > Solanaceae > Nicotiana > Nicotiana noctiflora. Next base: position 13,238 of record JASVEL010013675.1, on the reverse strand, counting down.
TCTGGGATTCAAGGCATATTTATAGACCATCTGACATTGATTCTGAAAAGGTTTGCAATCTTTCAGAACAGCCATAACTGTTGGAACAGGTTTGACACTATTTTTGAAAAGATTTACAATCTTTCAGAACAACATAGATGTTCGAACATATGGGGAAAAATCGCTGGAAAAACAAACGCATATAAAATAATCCTAGAGAAAGAAAACGGACCCAACCGGACCAGGTCGCGGGTCATGGATTATTCCGGATTGAATTTTTGTTCAATTAATTAATTAAATAATTAAAAAAAATTCAAAAAGATTAATCAATCAATCGTTACCAAATCCAAATCCAAATTTGAAGCCGAGTGATGATGACGATGGCGCGAGGTTTGCCTTCTTCTTAACTCATTAAGAGCTAAAATATGAGCTTCTCTAAATATACACATAGATTTTCTTTCATTCTAACAATGAGAGACAAAGTGCATTAGTAAAGTGAACTAATTCAAATTTTCACTTCCTTCCATTTTTTTCCCCACCATTTTTCATTCACACTTCTTTTGTTATTAATAGCAAAACCTAACAATGACCTATTTACTAGCTATCATTTTTGCTTTGCTTTACATCTTTCTTCTGAATTTCATGTTGTTCCTATTTTACCTATAATTTCTATGGTGATACTAATATTGTCTCCTTTGTCTTTTTTGTTTTCTTGAGCCGAGAGTCTTTCGGAATCAGCTTCTCTACCCCTTCGGGGTAGGGGTAAGGTCTACGTATGCACTACCCGCCAGATTTCATTAGTGGAATTTTACTGGGTTGTTGTTGTTGTACATTGTGAAAATACGTAAGAACACACTAGTGGACTAGTCTTTAGGAAAACGTCTCTCGAATATTCTCTTAACTTGGTTTAATCAACAATTCAAAAAGATGCCATGATTACTTAGAACCACTAAATTAAACTAAATAAAATAAGACAAAGATACCAAAACATTCCTCTTTCGATTACATAATTCGGTGAGTAAATTCACATTCAATTTGAAGCTCCATACACGAATTCATGTAATAAAATAGAAGTTAAATCCATAAATATTGCTCAAAATAAAATATCCGTCAAAACCCTAGGGAAGAACTACATCATAAATAGGAGACGTTCATCATAATTAAGTTTGAAGAATTAGAAAATATCAAAAATAATTCAATGAACTCTTGTGTTTTCACACCTTAATCGCTCTCCAAACTCTCCTAGGTGGAATTCCCACTAAAAAGGAATATCTAAAGTATTTATATATGCTGTATAGAAATAGTCTATATTTAATGGGGTGGAATAAAATTAGACAGGGCCAACAAATAGCTTGCTACGCTGTAATGCATGTCGCATGGCACGACGTAACCGTGCAAATTTTTAATAGAGTGCAAACTTGATACATGACAACCAAAGTAGTTTTCCGGCGGGAAATCCAAATGCACACTTTGCGGAATTCAGCTCCAGATTGTTCCTTCTCAGTCTATTGAAGAATTTTCTCAAATCCCCCATGTCATCAGCAACTTTCTTGGATTTGATGATGACGTCGTCTACATATACACTTCGATCTCCTTGTGTATCATGTCACGAAAAATTGTGATCATGGCCCTCATATAGGTGGCCCATACATTGTTTTAACCCAAACGACATTATTTTGTAACAATACATCCCCCACGGCGTGATGAAAGCCGTTTTCTCAACACCCTCTTCATCCATCCATATCTGATGGTACCCAGCAAAACAATCAACGAATGACTGCAACTCGTGCATAGTTATCAATCAATATGTGTATATTTAGCAAGGGAAAGTCGTCTTTTGGACTAGCCCGGTTGAGATCCCGCTAGTCAAAACAGACCCTGACCATCCCATCCTTCTTCGGTACTAGGCACAATATTGGCTAACCATGTCGGATACTCCACTACCCTGAGAACCTTAGCTTTGACCTGCTTAGTGACTTCTTCCTTGATTTTCAAACTAATGTCTAGCTTGAACTTTTTGAGTTTTTGTTTAACTGGTGGACATGCCGGATCATTCAGTAATTTGTGAGCCACGATGGACGTGCTTACATCGGTCATGTCATCATATGACCATGCAAATACGTCCTCATACACTCTTAGAAATTTCGTATATTTTTCCTTCTCTGATGGTGACAACTGAACGCTGACTCGTGTTTCTTTGATGTTCTCTGCATCTCCTAGATTGGCAATCTCAGTTTCCTCCAAGTTGGACTTAGGCATATTCTCAAAATTCTCAACTTCCTTAATAATTTCTTTCGGTATATCATCTACCTTTGAATCTATGTCCGTTTGTCGTGTTGCCTCGTTGCATGTCACAGTCGTTGGTTCATCAAGATAAGTAATAGTAATGTTATTTAAATAAAGTAATGAGAGAAAATAATAAGAGAGAGATTTGTAAGAAAATTGAAATACTTTAATAAATTCCATAATTATTTTGAATATTGGAGCTCTTTCTTGCGAAAAAAGAAAAATGCGAAAAGAAAATAAACTTAATAAAGCAAATAGTGCATAGTGCTTTGTTCAGCCTTGCTACCCCGAGGCACATCGGGCTCTGGTGGTTCTAACAGTCCAGTTATTGAGGCGTGCTCCTCCGCTCACAACCTGTATGGAAGGGCCTTCCTCCCCGTCCTCCTCGAAAATGAAACAACAACCCATATCATCCTCTTCTAGGAACAAATTCCTCATCGCTACTAATTCTGACCCATAGATGACTTCACCAGGTTCAAAAGTCTGCTCTAGACGGGGTATCGGTTGCTCCAATGGATAATAGGGGTCGTGCCATGGTGGCAACCAATCCTTGAATTCTTCCCAGGTATACTCATACCCCAACCCGAAGGTGGTTCCATGTTTCTTGAGCTTGATAGGCTTAGCGACTGCTTTGAGGTTTTTGCCAAATCTTTTGACAGGTTCATATCTGTAAGCACGTAATTTTTGACCCGCGCAATTTTTAAAGGTAGTATTTTTAAAATATTTAGTTATTTTAATTTCAATAGGATTCTAGTAGTATTTTGCAAGACTTTAAGCCCAAATTTTAAAGCCCAAAATACCTTACCCATAACACTTGTGACCCAACCCATGACCCTTTCTTCTATAATAACATAACATTGAATAAAAAAACCCTAGCACATAAAGAACCCTTCAGCCACACACCCCTAACCCTAGTATCCCTTCTCTTCTTCATAACACACAAAAGAACAAAAACCCTAGAGCTGAAAATATACTACAGCCGCCAGCTACCCTTTCTTCTACAACATAACACACAACAAGAACCCTAGCAGAACCCTATACCCAGCCTACCCCCACCCTTTCTTCTTCAATCAATACACAAAAAAAACCCTAGAAAGCTAACTGAAGAAGAAGGGACAGCCGCCAGCCTCCAGCAGTGGAGAGACCAGCGGCGCAGCTAGCAAACGAACACATCCGCCGATTCCCTCATCCCCAAGACCCCATCTCCTCCTTCATCATAGAAACAACGGCAGAACCAAGAGCTAAAAGTGATACTACAGCCGCCCACCCATCTCCTTCATAACCCGAAGAACACAAAAAGATACCCCAGCCGCCACTTCTTCTTCATCATCTAACCAACAACAAGATACAAGAAAAACCCTAGCTGAACAAAGAGAAGCCGCCAGCCAACTGAAGAAAACCAGCCAGAACCAACGGCCACCCCCAATCCCTCAACAGCGGCGAAATAGCCGTCGCACTCCGCCAGAGACACCTTCAGCCTGCCGCCCGTACTCCTCTCACGTCACAGTAGCTCGCCAAATCGACCAGCTCCCGAGAACACGAGCCAATAGCTGTTTCCATCCATAGTTGCAATAAAAACTTGTCTTCTTCTCCATAAGAGGCTACAGCCGATGACTCCTCTGACTCTTATGCTGGCAATGACTTTCAGTCAAAAAACGAGAGAAACATAGGCTAAAAATAGTAAAGAGAAATGAAAAAGACAAAGCTGAAAGAAGTAAAGAATCCAAAAGCTCATTTAGTATCCCTTTACGGTAAGTCTCGAATTTCCGATTGAGTTCAGTGACTGTGTCTATTGCTCCCCAATCGAAGTCCGTTCGAGGTTGGTCTGTTGATTTTGCTCGAGTCCGAGTTCGTTGTTCTGAGTTCGTCGAGGTCCGGTCAAGGTTCAGCCGCGTTCTGCTATTGTTTTCCATCTGAGTATTGTTGCTGGTTCGCGGTACCGGTTCGGTTTCTGTTGCTGCTGTATTTTTGCAATTGGATTCGATAGATTCGAGGTGTTATTCTTGCGCTCTCTCGATTAATCAAAAGTTTCGCGCGATAAGGTTCAATACCTCCATCCTTTACTCATTCTATTGTTAATTATCTGCTTGTTGGTTCGATTTTGTGACTCGTTGTTTATGATTTTGAATGTGCCCGCTCATATGTTTGCTTGAATTGATTGGAGTGAATTGAAATCGCGCGTTTAGTTATACAAATTGTATGATTACTTTGAATTGGAAAATGAAACTGTCGGTGTTGAATTTAAAAGAATGGTTTGGGACGAAGTGATTTAAAATAACAATTGGAGCTAAAAGTTGTGGAATGAGGCAAAAATAGAAATTGTTTAATGTTCTTAATTTCTCATTTAGGTAGATTTGTCACCAATTTAACGCTAGTGGCATGCTTTAGGCCGACCACACTCGGGTAGGCAAGCATTAGGATTTTCTTAGTTTCGAGGCAAGAGGTTGTTTCCCGTAGTTGAATTTATTCGGGGAATGCCCCGTGAATTTGTATGTATTATTATTCGGGGTATGCCCCGAAGAACTATGTAAATATTTGGAAGGCCTTGACGAACATGGTGGAGAAGACTTACTATCGGTTAGCTTAGGATTTTCTTTTCTTTTCCTTTTCATTTTCTTTCATTTAGGTGGGGACGACCTCGAGCCTCTTGTGTGCTTATTCTATTTTTGTATGTTTTACCTCAATTTGAATGTTTTGGAAGCCAACTTGATCGAGTACGCAACCGTGACTTTCACGGGACTTGGGGAGTGCCTAACACCTTCTCCCCGAGTCAAATGAACCCCCTTACCCGAATCTCTAGTGCAGACTTAGTTTTGGAGTCTAAAGTGTTTTAAAGGAAAATCATTTTAAAACGGTGGCCTGGCACACCGAAACCAATGTCAGGTGGCGACTCTGAGTTAATTCCTTTTAAACACACATTTTTGTCACTTTCAAAATTGAAAAACCCTTTTCAAGCTTTTTCACTAAATTCTTTTTATTTATTTAAGGAGGGTTTAGGGAAAAGTTTGTTTGGTTTTAAAAAAAAGGGGTGTGACATCTCTGGCGACTCTGCTGGGGAAAGTTGCGGGTTCGAGCTAGTACTTGATTTTGTTGGCTTTTAAAATATTTGATTGAGGTTTTTGTGCTTTTTCATTTGCTTTATTTGATTTTTATTATGTTTTTATATTTTGTTATTTGCTAGTTGTTTATTTGTTTACAGTTTTTGCTTATGTGTTTACTGCTTTATAACTGTCATCATATGCATTACCCGGTCAATTCTTTCTGAAACAAGTCTCGGAGCACGCGTCGCGTGCACGAAATCTTTGTTGAGTCACCCTTAATTTAGGAGGGGGCCGTCGGACGTATGGAGTGGGTGGAAAGCTTAAGCAGCCACCATCGACCATACGCTCCCCCGAATCGCCTTGTTAGTGAACCCAAACTTAGGTCAGCCTTTAGGTCATTTTATTTGCATCATGTCATTTAGACCTAGCAGGGCTCGGTCCCAGGTACCGTGTCCCTTTGTAGGAAACTTGTCCAAATTTGGTCAAAATGGGCCCGTGGTCCAAAATGACATGTAATCATCATATGTGCTAAATGTCGCATCTTTGAGGGTAAAAAGGTTATTTGGCGGACCGATGTTCGGGAAAGAAGGGTGAAAAAATGAAGAAAATAGGGTCCGGATGCATTTTTCTTTCACAACTTTTCAAGAAAAATCCAAAAAAAAGAAGAAAAAGAAAATTCAAAAAGATTTTACACTTTTCCATTATTTTCCAAAATTCAAAAAAAATTGAAAATGAAAAATCCAAAAAGATTTTACACTTTTGTTATTATTTTCCAAAAATTCAAAAAAAATTGAAAATGAAAAATCCAAAAAAATATTTTACACTTTTCCATTATTTTTCAAAAATTCAAAAAAAAATTGAAAATGAAAAATCCAAAAAGATTTTACACTTTTTTATTATTTTCCGAAAATCCAAAAAAAAATTGAAAATGAAAAATCCAAAAAGATTTTACATTTTTCCATCCTTTTTCAAAAGATAAAATATAGCTTTTTACAAATTAATTGCATCTTCCCGAACTACGCGAACCTGATTCTCGTCTCTCGGGGCGAGATACGTAGGCAACCCATATAGGGTCCGGTCTTCCTAGTGTCTTAGGTTCTTGGCTTTGCGGGGTCTTAGCCAAATTTTGCATGTCTAGCCACTTTTGACCACATCGGTCATTCTTACGAAATGGGGAAATTTTTGCGAAAGTGGTCCAATAAACCTATGTTTTAGGATTTTAAGTCCACAATTAGGTATCATATCAATTTAGGGTCTTTCATTTTCAAGTTTGCATGTTCGGCCACTTTTGGCCACATCGGCCAATCTTGCAAAATGTGGTTATTTTCGCAAAAGTGGTTCAATTACTCATATATTTGGATTTTGAGTCTACAACTAGGAGTCATATTTCTTTAGGGTCCGCCCTTTTTCAGTTTGCATTTTTAGCCACTTTTGGCCACATCGGCCATTCTTGTAAAATGGGGTTATTTTTGCAAAAGTGGTTCAATTACTCATATATTAGAATTTTGAGTCTGTAACTAGGAGTCATATTAATTTATAGGTCACATTTGTTGAGTTTGCATTAATAGCCACTTTTGGCCATGTGGTTAGTTTTCAAAAATAGTTTAATTTTTTTTTTCTTGCATGTGTCTTGAGTCACTAACTCTATTTAATCTTATTTTTCCCAATCAGGTATGGAGCGATTTGCTAGAGTTTGAGCATGATAAATGCCCCGGGATCATTTTAGTCAAAGACCATTGCATGCACGAGCTGCTTGAAGAAACTTTTTAATTTTTTTTAGTCTATTTTGTGATTGTCTTTTAATTTTTAGTCTTGTACTGTGACGACCCAAAGGGTCATCACTTATGATTGTCGAGTCTTTTGTTATAGTACTGCCTGTTTTGTATTTGAAAAACCAAAAAATTATAAATGAAAAATTCCAAAAATGATTTTTTGTTTCTTTGTTTATTTTATCCATTACTTTTTCAAGAACTACGCTTGATCTGATTCATGAGGGGCATGATACGTAGGCAACCTACATAGGGTTCGATCGAATCATTTTTCTGAAAACTAAAAAAAAAAGAAAAAAGAAAAAGAAAAAAAAGAATGAATTGTGGATGTGAGAAATGAGAGGAAAGAAAAGAGCGACAATTAAAAATAAAAGGCAGGAAAGGAAAACAGGAAAAGCCAAGAAATGCTAGAAATGAAAGAAAGAGAAGGTTGAAATGAACAAAGTGGGGATGATGCCAAATGATCTTTTGACCCTCGAAGCCATTCTAGAACCATTAATTGTTGCTAGGGCATTGCATGCAATGTGATATTTTTATATGATAAATGCTCTAACGCTAACGTGTTTGTTTTGTTTTGCTCCTCTTTGTTACTTTCATTGTTGCCATAACAGAGGGTGGTTAGTTTGTGTCACTTCAGCGATTCATTCTTACAACACAAGGTCAAAGGGCAAGGTACCCATGGCTAGCAAAGATTTGGACACAAGAGTTGTTAACCCATCGAGGGAGGTTGGAGTTGGAGTCTGAATTGAAAGATGAGGTCCAAAGGTTGAACAATAGACTGCAGAAATCTATCATGTCTGGATTAAGAAAATCATGCCTCCATTCCACCACTATCACAAGTCCAGGTTCCTGGTACCATTGATCTTTCCCCACAACACGCACCAGGCTTCACCCCTTACCACAATTACCCCGGCGCTTCCTCCCAAACTTTCCATGCTCCACCAGTTAAAACAACCGCATTCTTAGCTCCAGATACCCAAACATTGCACAGAATTCTTTACATGCACATGATGATGCGAGCTTTGTGGGAAAGATGCATGGTGACATGGAGTGTGAGAATCCTTTTGGGAAGTTGCTGGCTGAAGTTCATGATGTTGAAATTGGTGAAAGTCCCGGTAATTTTGATGTGCAATCTAGTGGTTAATATGTTGAGCTTGGTAATTGGAAAGACACTTCTTTCTTGGTTGGCCGGGGAGGAGTTTTGGTGGTTTATTTTATTGTCATTTCTGCTTGTACGGGTTATCTTCAGGGTTGTAATCCAGACATTATCATGTGGCTCAAACTCTTCTTCTTCGCATTTTGTCTAGTTTGTTTAGTTATAGTAACTCGTCCAATGTTCTTTAGGATTGTTCCAAGGTTGCAACCCATGTCTGTTTTGCTTGCTTTGTCCAAACCCTATTCACCATCTGTCTAATGCAATCTCATGTTTTCTGTTAGTTTTGGTCAGTTTTTGTTTAGGTTACTTTTTTTTCTTATAGTTCTTTTCGTCCTAACTCAAGTGACATGACATGCATGCATAATTCTCAGCCTGATCTTGAAAGCTAGTCTGATCATGAAGCAATGACACAATTTTGAACATGACAAAAGAGGCATTTGAGGAAACAAGTAAAGATTCACGCATTCTGAGGTAAACTAAAGTTTGAATTGAGTGAAACTAAGGCAGTAAGTCTGGAAATCAAGAGTTTGATAAGAGCATACAACAAGGAAATGTTTCTCAAGCAGTTTGAGGTAAATGTCTCAGCGCTGAAATGCATTCTTCCACATCAATGTAAGGTTGAATCAAGTTTGCTCTGAATTGGCAAGGATCATTCATTGGGATAAAGGTATTGCCTGTCGGCACTTTCTGTTTGTGATGATGCCATTAATAGATATTGTGCATGATTTCTTTGTTTATCTTCAATTGCAAACTGGTACTTGGCATTCTCAAAGTTTGGCATGACGGAGGCTTTTTATTCTGCTACCCAAACACTTTTATCCTTTGCTACCCATTTTGAGCCATAATTTTTTATTTCGTACCCCTCTTTTGGAATCAGAAATGGAGTCAGGAACTAGAAAATAAAAAGAAAAAGAGAAAAAGAAAAAAAAGGAACAGAAAAAAAGAAAAAAAAGAAAAGACAAAAAAGAAAAAGAAAAAAAATAGTAACAAAAAGTAGTCTTTTGAACTACGTTCGACCTGATTCTTGTCACCACAAGATACGTAGGCAGCCTTACGGTTCGGTCGCACTAAATAAAATATTTCATAATCCCCTGAAATCAATACTGGGGCAGATTTTCAAAGAAATCCCATCAAAGAAAAATCCAAAAAAAAATTCCCCAAACTTCATGAAACTGGGGCAGAAGTTTTAATTTTGCCAAAAGACCTGATTCCGAAAGTTGTAATTTTGAACCCTTTCATCTTGAATTATTTTGAGCCTTCATGCTACCCTTTCTTTCTAACCCTGTCCAAAAGCCTACATTACGGTCCAAAGAAAGACCTTCCGATCAATCATTGAGGATGGCATATCAAGTGTTGGTGAAAGTATGATCTCCCTACATCATGGGTAATACCTTTGTTCTCAGAACAATGAGAGAAAATGATAAAATAAGAGAGTCTTATCGGTGAAAACCCTCAGGGGCACCGTAAGGCGACGGTGAGTTGATAAAAAGAGCAAAATGAGAGAGACTTGATGGTGAAAATCCTTCAGGGCATTACAAGTCGACTGAGGATTGTGATCAAATGGGACAATTGAAGCGCTGAAGCCCAGTTTCACAACGAAGAGGTACAACAAGAGTTGAATATTAGACTTGCTTGAGAGATTAGGCCACTTAGTCCAAAGGTGCATGTCATGGTCATTAGAGTTGGTATCCACATATGATAAGCTTCTACTTAGTAATTTTCTTGTTAAGTATCATCTCTTTCCCTTGTCCCTTATTTTGTTCCTCTCGTTTTGTTAGAGTCCCTTCATGAGTCTGTTTGGTCCGAACAAGTGAGAAATGACTTTAAAATTTGCCACCAGCTTTCTAATCGCATAAAGCGGAGTTCGGCATGCACATCACAACATGATTTAGAGTAAGAAGTATGGTGATAACTGAGGTTCAGGCAGTTGAGTGGATCTTGAATTTTGAGAAAATACAAAGATTCAGCACCTCTCAAAATAAAAACACAATGCAACAAGTGAATGTGAGAGATCCAAGTCAGAGGTTTTGTGATGTAATTCCAATCAAAAGGTCAAACAACTCTTTGCTAGCCTGAAACAGCTAATCAAAATGAAGCATGGCAGTGGTGGAAGCAGATGCTCAGGAATAATGCCACAAACTAACCACCACATTTTCAAACTAACAAGATTTTATTTGTCCGAAGCAGGAGCAAGAAATTTTTTAAGTCCGCAGGTACCTCCTATGGGAAAAGCATTGTTCATGGAGCAAAATTATATTCAGAATCATCCAACATGGGAGCGTGGCTCATGGGATTTATTTTTAAGTTTTTTCAGGACCCTCCTGAATAATGGGATTTAATTTTTAGTTTTCAGGACCCTCCTGGATAATGGGATTTAATTTTAAGTTTTCAGGACCCTCCTGGATAATGGGATTTAGTTTTTAGTTTTTAGGACCCTCCTGGATAATGGGATTTAATTTTAGAATTTTCAGGACCCTCCTGGATAATGGGATTTAATTTTAGAATTTTCAGGACCCTCCTGGATAATGGGATTTAATTTTAAGTTTTCAGGACCCTCCTGGATAATGGGATTTAGTTTTAAGTTTTCAGGACCCTCCTGGATAATGGGATTTAGTTTTAAGTTTTCAGGACCCTCCTGGATAATGGGATTTTAATTTTAAGTTTTCAGGACCCTCCTGGATAATGGGATTTAGTTTTAAGTTTTCAGGACCCTCCTGGATAATGGGATTTAATTTTAAGTTTTCAGGACCCTCCTGGATAATAGGATTTAATTTTAAGTTTTCAGGACCCTCCTGGATAATGGGATTTAATTTTAAGTTTTCAGGACCCTCCTGGATAATGGGATTTAGTTTTTAGTTTTCAGGACCCTCCTGGATAATGGGATTTAATTTTAAGTTTTCAGGACCCTCCTGGATAATGGGATTTAGTTTTTAGTTTTCAGGACCCTCCTGGATAATGGGATTTAATTTTAAGTTTTCAGGACCCTCCTGGATAATGGGATTTAATTTTTAGTTTTCAAGACCCTCCTGGATAATGGGATTTAATTTTAAGTTTTCAGGACCCTCCTGGATAATGGGATTTAATTTTAAGTTTTCAGGACCCTCCTGGATAATGGGATTTTAATTTTAAGTTTTCAGGACCCTCCTGGATAATGGGATTTAGTTTTAAGTTTTCAGGACCCTCCTGGATAATGGGATTTAGTTTTAAGTTTTCAGGACCCTCCTGGATAATGGGATTTAATTTTAAGTTTTCAGGACCCTCCTGGATAATGAGATTTTAATTTTAAGTTTTCAGGACCCTCCTGGATAATGGGATTTTAATTTTTAGTTTTCAGGACCCTCCTGGATAATGGGATTTTAATTTTAAGTTTTCAGGACCCTCCTGGATAATGGGATTTAGTTTTAAGTTTTCAGGACCCTCCTGGATAATGGGATTTAGTTTTAAGTTTTCAGGACCCTCCTGGATAATGGGATTTAATTTTAAGTTTTCAGGACCCTCCTGGATAATGGGATTTAGTTTTAAGTTTTCAGGACCCTCCTGGATAATGGGATTTAATTTTAAGTTTTCAGGACCCTCCTGGATAATGGGATTTAATTTTAAGTTTTCAGGACCCTCCTGGATAATGGGATTTAATTTTAAGTTTTCAGGACCCTCCTGGATAATGGGATTTAATTTTAAGTTTTCAGGACCCTCCTGGATAATGGGATTTAATTTTAAGTTTTCAGGACCCTCCTGGATAATGGGATTTAGTTTTAAGTTTTCAGGACCCTCCTGGATAATGGGATTTAGTTTTAAGTTTTCAGGACCCTCCTGGATAATGGGATTTAGTTTTAAGTTTTCAGGACCCTCCTGGATAATGGGATTTAATTTTAAGTTTTCAGGACCCTCCTGGATAATGGGATTTAATTTTAAGTTTTCAGGACCCTCCTGGATAATGGGATTTTAATTTTAAGTTTTCAGGACCCTCCTGGATAATGGGATTTAGTTTTAAGTTTTCAGGACCCTCCTGGATAATGGGATTTAGTTTTAAGTTTTCGGGACCCTCCTGGATAATGGGATTTAATTTTAAGTTTTCAGGACCCTCCTGGATAATGGGATTTAATTTTAAGTTTTCAGACCCTCCTGGATAATGGGATTTTAATTTTTAGTTTTCAGGACCCTCCTGGATAATGGGATTTTAATTTTTAGTTTTCAGGACCCTCCTGGATAATGGGATTTTAATTTTAAGTTTTCGGGACCCTCCTGGATAATGGGATTTTAATTTTAAGTTTTCAGGACCCTCCTGGATAATGGGATTTAATTTTAAGTTTTCAGGACCCTCCCGGATAATGGGATTTAATTTTAAGTTTTCAGGAACCTCCTGGATAATGGGATTTAATTTTAAGTTTTAAGGACCCTCCGGATAATGGGATTTTAATTTTAAGTTTTCAGGACCCTCCTGGATAATGGGATTTAATTTTAAGTTTTCGGGACCCTCCTGGATAATGGGATTTTAATTTTAAGTTTTCATGACCCTCCTGGATAATGGGATTTTAATTTTTAGTTTTCAGGACCCTCCTGGATAATGGGATTTAATTTTAAGTTTTCGGACCCTCCTGGATAATGGGATTTAGTTTTAAGTTTTCAGGGACCCTCCTGGATAATGGGATTTAGTTTTAAATTTTCAGAACCCTCCCGGATAATGGGATTTAATTTTAGAATTTTCGGGACCCGCCCGGATAATGGGATTTAATTTTGGAATTCTCGGGCCCTCCCGGATAATGGGATTTAATTTTAGAATTTTGAGAGCTTTGTAGGTAGCATAGTCCAATTAACATTCACATTTATGCCCCGGTCCCAAACTGGGCAGAAAAGTTTCTTTTGTTTTGTCTGTTTTGCTGTAATGTCAGGCACCCACATGGACAACGAGAGAAATCATTCAGAAATCAGTTCATGCTAGAAGTAGCAGAAGCTCGCGGCAAGAATGCGAGTCAATAATCTGAGGTGATCAACGTAAGGAATTTCAAT